>VXBQ01010789.1:1774853-1994687 GCA_013400175.1 Phainopepla nitens
GAAGCCTCAGCTGATGATCCTCCACAACCCCTGGTTAGTTATCCCATGCTCCTGTGGTCCCTCCCATCAGTGTCTTCCCTGTGCCAGCACATTTTCTCCAACAAACTCAGGTGTTATCTGCACCAACTAAAGAAAACTGTAGTATCGGCAGGGTGGCAAGGCAACAAGGCATCCTGGATCCTGTCATACCTAATGCCACAGTGTCCCCAGCAGCAGGGAGAAGTAATTACAGGAGAAATCCTACATAGTCTCTCCAGCCATGGGGACTGCATGAACAGGAGCCTACAGGTGCCTAGCTTGAGCTGCAAAAAGCAGAGCAGAATAGGAGAGACAGGAGGTGAGGCTCAGCTCCTGCCCCAAGCTGTGGGATGCACACTGAAGGACAGGCCCCATCTGAAACCCTTCCCAGACACCATCCTTGAAGAGAGGATCATGTTTCTGATACCAGCTCTCCCAAAAGGAAAGGGCCCTGGCTAAAGTCGCAGTCTGTCAAAACTCCCACAGCTCAGGAATGCTAAACTAGCAAAAGCCAGATTTACTCTTCAGAAACTGTTTAAGGGTTCCTCCTTTGTACCATGTAGGAGGAACTGCAGACCTGATTTATTTTAGCTGAAAACATGCCAGCACAGACAACATTTAAAAGTTTTGCTTCCCAGCCCTGATGGCCTGACTGACTGAGGGAAATGAGCCAAGGTGATCTATCACCAGTGCTGCCAGCCCTGCCAACACAGGCATGAAAAGAGGAGGTTCATCAATGTTTGGGTACTCAACCTTCTGCTTACATGGCTGTGAGCATAGGTGGAAAAAACCTGGTGCTTTTCAGGCTGTTTGGATGAGGCAGAACGACCACTGCAAAAAGCAGCAGGTAACTGCTTTAACAAATAATCAGCTGCCAGAGTTGGTGAGTCTGCCCTGCCATCCCTGCAGCTAAAGCCACAAAGATTTTCTTAAAAACTCGTGAGATTGACACCAAATACATAACAAATAATGAATGAAATTCAACTGGTATGAGATCTAAAGTCCTCTAAGCCTGTGTTTGAAGTGTCCAGGTGGCAATTCTGCTAGTGACTCCATGAAGTTAAGCAGGATGATTTAGAGCTGCTCAGAGAGAACAGGATGGGATGGGAGCACTGTGGCCAGGGCCAGGTCTGACTGGCTGGGCCTCCTCCTCAGCACTGTGGCTGCACCTCACAGGACAACATCGGTCCTAGCCAGAGCCCATTCCATGTGCTGCCTTCAGGTCTCTCAAACTGATTATTCAGAAAGAAATTATGAGTTGTCAACAGGAGGTGAGGCCATTCCCCACTGCTATGTGGCCACCAGGACTATCAATGTCCAGGGGACACTTGGAGGAATCCTCCCACTCTGTCCTGTTAACACAGAGCTGAGAACTCACTAAAGGATCGGGAAGTTGTAAAGCTGAGGTAAGAACCTCTCTGCATTTCTCTCCCACTTCTGGAGACAGACAGAGATTCAGAAGCAGCTGGACTGGGACAGCATCATCTTAGTGACAGGTACAATTAACACTGAGGTCAGTGGCAGAGCAGGAAGAGCTCAGAGCTGTATCTCAGGCCGTAGTGAGGGCAGAGCAACCAGGCACTGCACATCCTGTGTGTCAGGAGCAGGAAGAGGCTGCTCTCTCCGGGAATTAGAAGTGGCCTGTGTTCCAGACACTGACCACACTGGACAGAAGCATTTTCTTCCTGCAGTACACAGACATGTGAGAGGAGTGTCCCAGAGATCTAACAGATGTGAAGGGAAAGAACCTGAGCCAGCGTAGCTGTGTAATACATGACTTACTCCGGTCCCATTGTTATTGTTCACTAAAATTCTTCTATGAGATTCATCATCTTTTTTGAAACATGGAAATCTGCTCAGCATGGTAAACAGGAACAAGACAGAAAGAACAAAAATTCACAGTTTCTCTATGTAAGTGGTCAGCTTCCTCTTACTCAGGGTGATTAATCTGAGATGTGCAGCACCACAGCCCTCAGAAGAGAAACCTCACAAATCCCCTTTCTCACAAAACAAAGGCTGCTCACTGGAGTGTTCAGGTACTCAGTTACATTCAACACAAGCTAATTCACTTATCTTCAACAAGTGGGCTATTGATTTTTTGCCTGATTTCTAAGCTGCCCGGGGCTTTCTGAACTACAACAATAGCATCCTGCATTAGAAAAAAAAAAAAAAGAAAAAAAGGAGGAAACTCAGTGGAAAATATCCCTTTGCTCATCAGTAATTAGGGTGACTCCTCGTTTGTTTAGTTCTGTCAGTATGTTCAGCATAGCCACGGTTCAGGAAACTTTTGCAATACTGTTTCACTTGTCTCTGCTTTATAACTTGATTCCATAAACTGCATTCTACTTATTTCTGGGCTGAAAATATTGCAGGTCATTTTTGTCCATGAAGAGAAATCACCCAGTTGCTAGGAGTCATTTGCTAATTGTGCTGCCAGAGTCACAGAGCTGGAGTCTTGTAACTTTTGTGATTACCACACACAGAAGAGTATCAAATGGCACAGCTCATGCTTTTGGGGTAAAAATACTAAAAATATAAAATAGGTTCAAACTCACAAGTCATATCTGCTGTTATGATAGAAGCATAGCAACTGCACTGCATTTGATGATTTAGCCTCCTAGATGTTGATTTTAGTGTGATATTAATTTTATGCCATTGCTTTTGCCCTGTTGGTACACAGAGGGGCTGAAATGCATATTCACAATTTCAGGATCTAGATACAAATGAACCACAGGAAAACTCAGAGTTTTTGAATGTGTTAAATTATCTTTGTTCATTTGCAAGATGCAATATGCTTGCATGCTTCTGCATCTGAGCTTTAAGATACATTTAGCCTATGTTTTAGTAAGCTGTTGTCAGTGCAGGTCATGTACTGTTATTAAAATGTCCACAATAGGAAAAGAACTTAATTTACAGAATAAAGCCTTAATAAAGAAGACTGCATATTGTATTACTGAAAACAGATTTATAGATAAAACTGGACTAGTAAGCCAATATACTGTAACTAAAGTAATTTTCCTTTAAGTAAGAATAATCTTAAGAGTAAATTGTAATGTTGATGGATGGGTTCCTAGACAGGCAAAACAGAGTCCTAATTTTCCATACCAAAGAGGACATCAGAACCACAGCCCTTGGTCCTTAAGCATAGTGGACTAACAGACAACTCAACAGAACTGTCAGGAATCTCCCAAGCCAGGTTTTTCCTCATGCTTTCTCCCTGAGGGAATACTTTATTTTCTCAAATTTTCTCCCTTTTGTCTGCTAGCTAAAATACAACACTGCTGAAAAACCATACACAAATGAGACCCCCCTGTCTCCAAAATCAGAATCTCATGTTCTTTTTGCTTCACCTCCTGCTTCTGGAGGGCAATGAAGATGGTGAAGGGCCTTGAAGAGAAACAGTATGAGGAGCAGCTGAGGGCATTGGTCAGTTCAGCCTGGACAAGAGGAGCCTGAGGGGAGACTTCATTGCAAAGAAACATCTTTGTGACGGGAAGAGGAGAGGCAGACACTGATCTCTGCTGTGTGGTGACAGCGACAGGACCCAAGGGAATGGCCTGAAGTGTCAGGGGAGTTTTAGGTTGGATATTAGAAAAAAGTTCTTCCCCCAGAGCGTGGTTGGCATTGGCACAGGCTCCCCAGGGACATGGTCACAGCACCAGCCTGACAGAGCTCCAGGAACATTTGCACAATGCCCTCGGGCACAGGGTGGAATTGCTGGGGTGTCCTGTGCAGGGCCAGGAGTTGGACTCCATGACCTTTGTGGATCCCTTCCAAATCAGCATATTTTGTGATTCTAATCTGCAACTAAGGGAAAAAAAAAAAACAACGAACAAAACGGTTCCCCTTATCTCATGTCTTAGCAGAGAGGGATGGTGCTGCATTTTGGGTCACAAAGATGATGACTTCAGAAAGCCTGACATGCAGGGGCTGTGACTGTGAGAGCTCTGCCAGCATCACTCAGGGGTTTTGCCACTGGGGAAGATCCAGGTGGGCTTATCCCACCTGCCCCCCACCCATGCATTTAGAATTTCCTGCAGCATGAATGGGGATTCAAAGAGGACAGGTTTTTCACTTGCCCATGGGATGAATATCTTCCTGCCAGTCATTTATCCTTGCAAGTTAGCTCAGATCTGCTCCAGCAGTTTCCATTCCCTCTTAAAATGCACACTTCACAAATAAGAAACCCAAAATTAAAGTGTACATTCCCACTGTTCCATGGGAGAATAATGCACACCAGCAATGCTACAGCCAAGCCAGGCTGTAGCTGAAGCAATTCCTGATCCCCTCATGCTCTGTCAATACCTGCAGGTGGGGGGAGGAATCTGTCAAGTGCAATACAATTCCAGTAAAGATATCTCCTCTGTTCTCTTTGTCAAATTGACACACACAGATATTTCAATCTATACTTCGTGGTTAAAATTGATCCTAGTGAGAGGATATGTAGCTTGATCAAACTTCTGTAGGACTGAATCAAACAGGATTGATGACACAAAATACCTGCTTTAAAAAAGAAGGAAGTTTTTCTTGTGATAATGGGGAGCTGGAGTCTTGGTGAGCGACAGGAAAAAAAAAAAAGCTTTAACATGACCAGTTATCTCTAACACCACTAAATTCAGGGAACATATAAACAAAAATAAAACATCTCTAGATATAATTCTGTCACTTTCAAAATGATGACCTTTTACACCATATTAAAAATCCACAAATTATCAAAAATCCACATATTTTCAACTCCTGTCCTACAGTGCCAGCTGTTACTTCACAGCTCTGTGCCTGAGAAAGTGTGAGTGTGCAGGTCCTTTAAAACCTAACAATCTTTGCTCATTTAGGATAAAGTCCTAAAATAAATAGAATTGTAAACACAACAGAGTTTTTGGAGTGGCAATCCAAGATAACTCTGATCAACAGCACTGAGCCAAGATAAAAAGGTAAAATTCAGTATCATATATATATATCTACATAAGCACTGTACTTAGATTAAATTTAATATAGAAAAATATTATCCCTGTGTAGCCAGTACATAATGTTAACTGGATCATAATTTCCACATTATAAAGGATCTGACCAGACAATAAGCATTTATTAGATTGGCAAACAGTATTAAATATAGTGATTATTTCAGAGCCAAGGTTCATATGTATCTGCTAACAAAGAATTAACTCCCAAAAAAATGGTTCGGGGGATCAAATCACTACATTACATTACTGCACATCTGAGCTTTAAAAAATAAATTTAACAACATATTCTGTAACTAAGGTGGATTCTGAAAACAATTTGAATAATTGCCATAAAGGAAAACCAAGGCTGCCAATCCAGTTTCAATATTCTTTCTGTCACAAATTTGCTTGCTTCAGCTCCTTCTTCCACTGAAGTGTACTTGGCTGTTGTTTGACGGTCATTTTGTATTCTCACGCCAAAGAAAACAATTCATTTAAATCATTAAAAAAATCCAAAATGCTGGTGTAAAAAAGTCATGTCACATTGGTTCCAGACCTAGCCCAAGATGTGCTGGTTTTGGCCAAAATCCTGGAAGCAGCATACAATTGCAGCACTACAGCAGGGTGCAGGAATCTGAGGGTTATCCAGGGAAATACTAAGAAAAAGGTGGGAGGATAAAATAAGGCTTCTGCAACAACCAATAGGACCAAGGGGAAAACAAACAAAGAAGTAAAAAATACATATGATAATTCAGGTGTTGTTTAATAATAAGTTTTTTACTAATGATAAAATTAACACCTTGATCTATAGGTATTCTGAATCTCCTCCTCTAAAAGTAAGGATGGGTTGCTCAGCTGCTGCTGAAAATCTGATATGATGAGAGCATTGGGTCACTGTCTCCAAACACCCAGGACTGATGGCCAAACAGTGACCAGCTCCCACTTCTTCAAGAAAAGTTAGTTTTCCCTTTATATTCTTCCTATAGTCTCAATTACTTTCACACTTCAGTCAGAAAACAGGTGAGCACACTAAATATTTGATATAAATATAAATGTTATTAAGCAATTTATTATTTGTCCTTTCATAAGGATTTCTAGATTAAAAACCCTTCAAAACGCAGTCCTAGAACTTTCAGTTCATTAATCATCAGCAGGAGCTCTAATGATAGATAGAAAAATGTGATTTATAGGCATATGACTAACCAGTATGGATTTTGGCAAAATCAAAACCCATAAGATGCTCTTCAATCCATTCTTGCCCACAAATGCAGGAAAAAACAATACCATGTCAACATTTGCCAACCATATACCACAGAAACTTCCTGTAATATAGAGAGAAAAATGAGAGCAATTGGAGATTCTAATCCCTATAAACCCATTGAAAAATGCAGTTTTATTAACAGCCTCTATAGTGTGCCCAAAAAGATTTGAAAGTGGATTGGAAACAACGACCCTTGAAGGGCTAAAAATGTTGCACGGAGGTAGTTGAGGTAATCATTGAAGCCCATAGAGCAAAACTCAATGAGGAACCTCAACACTCACAGTGCATCATCCAAAGCAGCCTGGCAGAGCACTCTCAGCCAGGAACATTTACTCCAGTTCCATCTGCATGAATCAGGTTTTGACATCAGGTAGGTAAACCGTGTGCACAATTGAGCTGAATAAATGCTATTTCAATTTGTGGGAATCTAGAACAAGGAGTCCCTGTTCTCACTCTGCCATTTCCCCAGGGCAGGTGTGAGCCCAGACTAAGTACTCTGAGAAAAATGTGTACATACCACTGAAATTTGACAAGATTTGGAAACTTAATTTTTTAATTAGGAATTTGACTCTTAGCAGACAAGCTTTAGGCATCACTGAATGTATTTTCAAAGGATTTTAGAAACCTGAAAGGGAAGCCATGGGCCTTGTATTTTCAAAAGCACCTGTGCAGTGCAGTGACCTTCCCAGGCTGCTTGAATTTTGTTTTGAAAATCATGAGATGTTTCTCTGTACCTCCAAGTGCCTAAACCATTTATTTGATAACATAATACCTAATAATTTAGGTATATCTGCTCTGTCTATTTTCAAAAGAACACCAAAAGCACCATAAGGAAGGCAAAGACTAGCAGATAACTATTTTCTGAGGCTTTTATTGTAGTTGAAGGAACTATCAAATAGACCCTCATAACCCTTCCACCTATGCTAACATGTTATTTGTGCAAGTTTTAGAAAGGGGTTATCAAGTTAATAGCAAGTTTTACAAAACAGCACTAACTTTCCTGGTAGAATGAAAAACTAAAATTCTAATTTCCCAGTGTCTGAAAGAGAGCTCCTAACCAGTTCCCTCTGTCTGAACCTCTGCTGATGCTGCAAATTTATCTAGCAAAGTGAAACATGGGATGTTTTTTCTAGCAAAACAACTGAATGGCATAGCAAAGCACAGCAGGGCAATTTAACCCAGCAGTGTACTCAGGAGCTGAGATCTGCATAGTCCAAAACTCCTGGTATTCATTTCATGTGTCTCTACTTTTCCAAAGAGAAAATAATTTAAACTACCAGTTAATGAAACTATGATTCTGTGCCTGCCTCAATCTTTTGTTCAAAGAACTGGTGCTGGCCACTACTCCAGCTTCCAGCTTTCATCACAATTATTTTGTTCTATTCTTATCAGTATATTAACACATCCCTTCACTTTCTATTGAACCGTTACACACTTCTGCATTATGAAGTCTGTGTAATTAATTGAGGATTTCTATTTATTGCTCCACTTTTCCCTGGTTACACAAATGTCAAGAAAGGGCAACTTTACTTTTCTACAACCTTTGGGCTGGCTGAGTCCTGGCTGCAAAGTGCAGGGAAGGGGTAAAACCCAAGGATGGATTTGGTTTCTGATTCAGGCAGGCAGATGCAAAGCAACTCATTCTACCAACAGGAAGTGTTTTCCAGACACCCTGCTCCATCTGGATGCTCCATTGCTAAGGTGTCTGTGTCCAGCACTGACCATCACATCTGCAATCTCCAGACAGACATTTCCACAGCCTCTGCCTTTCTGGCAGCCTTCTACCACATTTCTGACAATCACGAGCCACAACTAACACCACTGTCCTGCTCTCCTTGATTTTAAAGGGAATACAGAAGGACACAGGTTGGTATTCAATGTTTGGCACAATTTATATCCAGCTGTAGGTCTCATTTTCCTTTTAGGAGCACTGTAAAAGTGCTGAAAAAGAATACAGAGCTCTTGTCTGATGCTCTGACTCCCATCTAAATAATTACCAGTGTAGCAAACAGTCTGCAAATCTGAGAGTTTTCTATGTTTCCTGTGATTTCTCTCAACTACATAATATCTGGTTAAGAATAATTTTTACAAGAGAAAATGTATTTAATATTTTAAAAATAACAACATAAAATCCAGCATTTAGCCTTTTTTTTTTTCATGGATAAGCATATCACATGGTTAGTAGATATTTGGATGTATGCATACAGATGTGTGTGTGTACACCCATGTGTCTCACAGGATGGAAAAATTCTTCCAAGAAACACAACAAATATTTAACCAAACACAAGTAAACAAAAGCAATGCCAGCATCTCATATCATTTATGATTTACCAAAAGTGGGAGAAATACTGTGTTTGATAGAATGACTAAATACTGTAGAAGAGAGATGGAGAAAGGACAATTAAAAACACTCATGAACACACAGACAGAGCCTCCCCCTCAACCTCACACATGTCTGGGGGGAAGGGGACAGGGGTGATGGGATTCATTACACCCTGCTGTTTCCTCCAGGCAGAAAGGTTCCCATTTGCATCCAGACAAGTTACAACTGTCCTCTAATTCCTCAATGACTAAACATGGCAGTGTATTAATTCTTAGTGTAATTACAGCAGGAAATACAAAGTGCTTTACACTATCAACATTCATTAGTATAGAAAAATGCCAAAAAAATGAAAGGCTACCTTCCCATTTCCTCCTTAACTACTCATTTTGCAAGAAATGCATCTACTCTAGGACTGTCTAACAGTGCTGCAGCTTCCTTAGCCAAGGGTTACACGGTTCAGTCTAGGAGAGAAAATGAAATTACTGCAGAATTTGACTAACACCTGTCTTTTACATTAAAAAAATGACTGTGACTGAACTAACACTGCCTGGATACCCTTCTTTCTCTCAAAAGGCAAAAATCATTGTTAAGGTTAAGCTCTGTGTGTACCAAGAGGTGACTTTCCCAGTGAGGTGAAGGTTGTTTAGAGTTCTCTCAAGTCTTGACTGATTTGCAGGTCTGCCTCAAGATGACGAGCTCATGAACCAACTTTGAGCCTCTATTCCACAAAAAAATCAAGATGAGGAGTCTTACCCAGAAACAAAAGATGATTAAGGTCACAAGTGGGCACCTGGAGGTCAGACTGTGTGGCATTATGAATACATACTTGTGTATTTTTCTATATGATTTTGCTTAATTTGGACTTTGCCTTCAGTGAAAGCTAAAGCAGCAGGGCAAATTTTAAATTGTGTTTATATGTTCCAATTTACACCACCTTTACTTGCCCCCCTTGGCCAGACCTCACTAAGATCTGCTGTGTGTGAAAAGATGAAACAGAGGGGTGTCCACCAGTGAGTTTAGGTTAATACCACTAAACCAAGTCAACTTTGGTGTGGCTTGATTTTAACCCACAACTCAGGAGGTGTCTACGTGGTATCTAATATGTATGAGCCTCTATACACTACACAGCACTCACAGTGCATTTTAAAAAGCTACTCCTTTTATAAGTTAAAACCTACAATACATTTTTAACCAGTTCTTGAGTATTCTAAAAGGAAATGTTTCTGGTTTCCAAGCCAGAACTGGTCATTTTTTTCTACAGAATATGATGTTTGAAAATCAGTTCTTCCTATTATAGATTTCTCCCTCAGCTTGTAGAAAATCCATGATTCCCTAAACATTGGTCTTTGAAAGCACATTGACTAAAATCTTCATGCCTAATTCATGAAGTGTAGTCTGGAGATTAGTGGAGCTGGACATAGACCAGGAATACTTTATCATATTCTAATAAGCAGAGGCTGAAAATTGCATTTCTAAAGCTACAGTATTAAAGGGCACACTGCAAAACATGACCCAAACATAACTCAGTAGTTCTACACTGTCTGTAAAGGCTTTGATATGATAAAGTATGCTGACGAGGGGAATAAACACAACTAGAAATTTCTGTATTTAAGGAGAGGGGGAAAAACAGCAAACACTACATGTATACATCAAAGCATATATTGTATATTATAAACTCATATAATGTGATCCCAATGGAACAACCCTTGTACTGCTATCGATTATTTGAACACACCACGGAACATCATTGCAATAACATAAAATTAAGCTTATGTAGCAAATGTGACAGTAAAAAAGCCAGTAAAAAATAGTCTGCAAGGCCAACGTAATCATTACCATAAAACTCTTAATGACATCTTGCCATACAATACACCAGAAAAATGTGAAGATTAAAATTGCCAGAGGAGAAACATGAATATTTTTCACTCGTGGTGCTTGTGTTATTTAAAAGGTAAACTGCTCCCCACTCTTTTTTTTTTTTTTGTTTGGTTGGGGTTTTTTGTTACAGCATAACTAGATTAAAGAAGAAATGATATAGGCCAAGGTTTCTTACTCCTCTACAGCAGGATATGTGGGTAGTAAATGAACTTAGAAAATATCATTTCATATAATAGATTTTTCTTCTCACATAGGAGGGTGAAGATAGACATCCCTCCCATCATGTTATATCATCAGGATCTATTTTGGGAAGAAGGCAGACACTGAATACCCCTGGGTCAGGGAATTACCCCAAATTGCATTGGAAAGAAAGAGAAAATCCTAGAGAACTGCACTATTCTGTGCATCTTTCCCACTCCTACGAGTGCTGAGACAGAACATTTCTAGGAGAGGAGCCCCAGCAGAGGCAGGGTTCTTGAGCAGGGGGACACCCACTGATTCCCACTCCTCCACGTCTCCTACATTACACCATGTCTGAAAACTGGTCATGTTCCCTGTTCCCATGCCTCTTCCCTGTTTCTCCACATGTTAAAATCTCTACAGAAACCCAGCCCCATTTACAGGCTAAGCACAGTCCCTGGATTTGGTACCTGGTGGTGGGAGATTTATGAATTGAGTAATGAGTGGCTGCTCATTACATAGATAATTGGATTGGGCAAAGTATGAAAAATAGCCCACCTGTTACCTATAAACTAAAAGTAAGGAGTAAAACTGAGAAAACAAGTAAAATTATCAGTACCTACATCCATAGCAGTCATCTGTGGTCATGTTACATGGAAAACTTGAACAGGCAGGGATGTTGTATCAAGAAAAAATAAAGAAAATAAACAAAGGATGCTTTGGTCAGAACTGCAAGACTTGGAATGAGTGAAAACCATCAGTCACACTGACCAACAAACCCTGGCAGTGTAAACAAGGTAGAAATGATAGTCAATAAAATCACAATTAGGTACACTGAGTGTCAGCGTTCCTGTGTGCTCACAATCAAGGAAATCAATAACTAACACTGAAAATTCTCCACTATTTGCTTTCAGTTTATATTTTCAATTTATTTTTTTTATTTGGCTTCCCCAGTTGATCCTATGAAGAATATCTTTAATAAAAAGCAGTTCCAATACCAGCAATGGTGCAATAGGAACCAAGTGAAAGAGAACTAGAAGGCCTACCAGCTACTACTAAAATTTAAGTAGGTAGAATAAAAACAAGAAGTTTGCAAATAACTGAAGAGATTGGACACTCTTCTTCGCATCCACACAATTTACAGAGAGGAAGTGTACAAGCCAGCAACTTTTACTGCTCCAAATCTTGCCACTGAAGAGTCCTTAGTGCTAGAAACTTAGACTTAATGTACCCGCTAAAATATTAGAAGCGGCAAATCTCATGATGAAAAAAAAAAAAAAATCAACGTAAATTCACAGCAAAGACAACTGTTGCTGCCTCCCAGAAAACCATTCCTCATTTGGCTTACTGCAGGCAGCACACCAGGTTTTCCTGAGTCCTTTTCAAACAAAGATGTAGCCAAAGGAATTCAAGTATCTCCACAGTTTGCCAAGAATGTGCACAACAACACTGGGTAATTTATTGAAAAACGACCCATTTAATAATTCTTCAATATTACCTCTGGGAATTTTCAAATCCACCTACACACGAATCACAGTGATGATTTAGTCAGGGTAACAGTTTGCCAACAAACACAAGCTTTCTTACTCTGTCTTCTAAATTTACTGGTTTCATTCCTACAGTGATATAGAGCACAAACTTCTTTAGGTCTCCTCATTGTGAACATCCATCATTCAGAGCCATATCAAAGAACTCCTCTCCGAGTGTATAAGGCTTGAAGTGATGAAAATGGATGGATCCTTAATTACCAAAGGAGTGAGAAATGGAGGCTGCTTTAACACTTCCTCAGGTGCATTTTTATTAGCAGTGGGTGTGCACCACCCACCTGTAAAAATTGATTCAAGTCTTTTGGAAACAGCCATTTCCAGACAGGAATTGTATCTTATATAAGATAACACATGTAAATGCACATATAAGATAGGAACTTAATGATTTGCGTGGCAGTGAGCTCCCATGTTTTAGAACATCTTACAGTTATATAATAAAGGCTTTGGCAGAAGTTCTGTAACACAGCATAGATCAAGAATTGCTCTGCATTTTGCACAGGTTTAAAATCCTTAATCCTGCACTGTATAAACATAAGATATCACCTGTGATAAATGCCCTTCTCTACCTGTGACATTTTCCTTATGCTATTTTCCATGCATAATGGCACAAATCACACAATATATGAAAAGAAAAAACAGCATTTTGCCTGATCAATGTCTGTTTACAGTAATCAGAGAGAAAAAGTGAATTACTCTTATAATGACATTTTATAGCTTGTTTCTAATCAATAAAACAGTTATTTTGAAAGATTCACATAAGTTTAGAATCAATTATGAATGGAAAGGAAAATGAAAAAGGTGAATATTACTGGCTTGAGATTTGTTCATTTAAGACTTGTATTTTTTCCATTTTGCTAGACTCCTGTAAGTGATGCAGTCTGGGTGAGCTCTGCCATAAATGCTTCTACAGAATTATTCCATCCTCAGGAATCAATCTGGCAACCTGAGCATATTTATTTCTAAAACACATCCACCATGTTTTCTGTGAATACTAGATGTTAAGGATTTTATTTTTATTGTAGCATATACTACTACACTGCTGTGAAATACAGCTCTTGCTACAAGTAACTTTTCTTCTTTTAAGACATGAAATGTCTCTTTTAAAAATTTAGCATGCACAAATAAAAAGCAGGAAAGTATTGAAAGAGATAAACAGCAAAACCCTGACTTCCTCACATTTTTGCGGACAAATTTGTCTCACAGACCAGTGTCTCCATTGACACAGACCCAACACCACTCCAGGAGCTCCACCATTAAACACAACTCACATGTTGAGGAGTACACAGGTATCCCTCCTATGAAAACAAATTTAAGTTTTAACAGTATCCCTGACAATTCACATAGATTTAGGTCAATGTAATATCAAAATCCTCTCCCTCTGTAACCATTCTTACATTTCATATTTAAATGAGGAGCTAAAACAAATCCAAATGGGCTCTGTTCATCATCACAAATTAATAGCAAAATTTATAATTATTTTGCATCTCCCCAAAATAATGAAGTATTTTATAGATGGAAAAAATATGCAATGCCCTGGCAAGTCCTGCTTCAACAAAATGCACACTGGAGTCTTAAGGATCACGATCAACAAAGGAAAAAAAAAATGCAAACTGAAGGACCAAATGACAATGCCTTTATTCTTCAATATGCTTAGTGAGAAACCTAAAAATAAATCACAAATAGAAAGTAAAATGTCTTTTGAACTCTTTCTATTTGAGAATGTGCCTGAGCCCTCTACCCTATCAAGATACACTCCCCATTCACATTGCTCGCAATGAGAATTAGCCTGAACTGTATGGCTGCAGGAGCTGCTGTTCAATAAAATATCAAATATCAAAATACCCATAATGCAGCTTTAAGATATGGCAAAATCAGAGTCATAAAACTTTGTCTGTTCACAGACATTTGGACATATTGTTTATGCTCAGGCTTCTTCCTCTACACAATCCTTCCCAACCCCAGAGATAGATTGGGATAGAAAATTTCTGGCAGTTTAGTCTACTGATACATGTCTTTTCACTAAATTCTCTCCATATGCCTCTTAAAGGAACATATGAGCTATAAATCTAGCCTGAGTGGAAGCATTTCTGTATTTTACTATGAAAATTTATATCACATTAACAACACAAACATGCAATATTTATTCCTTTCCTGATTCCTGTCTGTACTTCTCATAATCTTTCAGCTGCTTTGGCATTAACCACTAAAATGCTAGAGCAAGGACTGTGCCACGGAGCAACTTGGGTGAAGCAGAATTTATTCTATAACGTGCAAATGCATCCCTGACCGAATTTCCAGGGTGAACTGAGACCTCAAAGGACTTCCAACAATGTCAAAAGAGCACTTGTGTGCAGAAGACACACAGCACCTCCCTGTTTGGCAATAAGACACTAACCAGCTTTAGTTCTGATAAGATGCTTTACCTGAGGTATTCAATTACATCCCTACCAGACAGTGCTGAAGGAATATTTAAAGTCTGCTTTGCCCTTGACTCTTGATTCTGCATGTCAAAAACACTTAACTCAAACCCTTTTGGATTACCAATACTGCATTAAGTTCATTGACTCCTGTACCAGATTATCCAGGACCAGATGAACTGATATCACACACACAGATATTGATGCTATTTCATTATTAGAGAGAACCAGCACAGCTTTATAAACATTTTAATTTGGGGGAAGGAGGTGGGGTGGGGTGGGCTGAGAGAGAATAAACAGCTCTCTCACACAACCTGCAGTCAAATATTTTATGGAACCCTCCCTTGAAATTACTGTGAAAATGCAGAAATTTAGTCATATAGACAGACCCTCAAGAAAATGCTCTTATTTGAGAATTTCTGGTGCATGAAGCCACAGAACTGTCCACACTAATCTACAGCTCCCCTTGCTGGGTCAGCTGCTGAATTGCATTCAAGCAGTGGCGAACAAATAATATATGTGAAATATTTAGGTTTAAAAAATGGACATCACACCCATGTGCTGCTGTGCACAGGCAGCTTCTGTGCTGGACACGCAGCTCAGAGATGGAGCTTCACCAGGGCAGGACAAATTTCAGACTTTCCAGGGCTGAAACTCAACAGACAACTTAGCCAAAAACCAGGAATATGCACCCATTTCCCTCGGCCTTCTAGGCTTCTACCAACTTCCTTTATTATCACAGGGAATCCTCACTTTCCTTCCTTATTCCTCCCACTCTGAAATCATCAATAGACTGTTATTCAAAATGGTGATGACTGAGTGTCTGCTAACAGCTTTACTCAAAAGCACAACCAGTCCTTGCTGGCGTACTTGAAATGCCATATTTTGTTCAGGCCTCCTGCAAAGAAACATTCTGGGCTCTTTCACAGAACTAGAACAATTTCCAAGTCCATGGGTTTTTTTACTTCAATAAAATTTAAATATCTCAGTAAATCTGGTAATTTTTTTTGCCAAGTACTTTACATCTGCCATCCGTTCTTCACACACATCCATAAACACAATTTGCATATTTTTCTTTCTTGAAACATCTTGATAGTTTTCATAGGAAAGCGTAAAGCACACTCTACATCTCAGTCAACTGCTGTCTAATGCTACACCTACTACTTAGACAAATAATTCAAGTCAATTCCTCATTCCAAACACACAGTACTCAGCCAGCAGCATCCAACCAAGTTTGGATGGAATTCCATCCACAGAAATACTTTTTCTTCCCTTGACCTCTTCGGTTGCAATTTGCATTTTCAGCTAATTCAGAGTGTCCCTTATTCTTTTGTCTGGACAAGTTTATCTTCATTAGTTGTTTTGACATGATTGTGATGATAAAACAGGTAATACTGCGGTTGGAGTGGAAGTGGTGCTGCAGTTTTGATACAAATGTGAGAATATTCCTCAACTGGTTTGGGTATGAACACAGACACAGGTGCACAATGCACATTGCTACAAAAGTTTTGTAGAAAAAAAATCCTATCCAAGGAAAATAAGGCAACCATGCCTTTCAATTACAATTTTTATCTAAACTTAGTGAAAATTTGGAAGCATGAGATACATTTTTGTGGTTAAAACCAGCGAATAGAAAGTGTAACTGTGATTATTTGCCTGGATGAGAAGTATTCCTATATTTCTTCCACCTCAGTGATTTTGCATTCCTGTCATTAACATAACTGTTACAACTGATTTAAAGAAAATAATATGAAAGCAAAAACAAAGCAAGCATATGCAAGTCACAAAACATAGAAATAAAAGCCACAATCTATTTTTTCATGCCTCTGACACCCTTTTGACAATGTATTGACCATTTGTGAACCTCTTTCACAGACTAAACCAATCAATAAATTGCTCATCAAGAATTTTTTACTCTTACAAAATTGATAATTCACAATAAAGTGAGAAGAAGATTACACTGCTATAAACTCACAGTGTGGATATCAACATACCAGTAAGACCAAATCACACTGGAACAATTAATACTAACCTAAGAATTTTTATTACCCCTAGCAAATTAAATACTTTTTTGAATGTTTTGATAGTCAAAGGTAAATTTGACGTATTTGTCATTTTTCAAAGGAGTCTGGAGTGATTGGATTTAGGGGTCAGTCACTTTAAGGTCATTTTGAGACCACAGATTTTACTTTTAAATTAAGAACAAGGAGAGTAATAACCAAAACCTCACAAACACACACAAAATAAAAAGGAGAAAGAAAAAAATTGACTGGTTGGCACAGGGATTTGTGCAGCTTGTGTGTCACCCACTGAAAGAAATTCCACTTACCAAACATAATTTTTCTGACAAATAACCTTGATAGGCAAAGGTAAAACACAGACAATTTACTGCTATTACAAAGTTCTTCAAACTGAGTGCCAACACTCATCCTCTTCAAAATAAACCAAGGAGTGCTAGGTCTCATGTTACAAAGTATCAACAATTACAGAACACTTTCCAAAATGCTAACAATAAATCTAAAACAAAAATCAATACTATTAATTTGTGAGATGGATGCTAAAAAAATCAAAGCTGCCACCGTTCAAAAGTGTTAAAACATAAACACAATAGAAATCATAACTGTGTTTTAAAACTCAATTTAAAAATACCGTTTTTATAATCTATATTTAAGTTCCTTGTTGCTTATTTATTTTTATGAAAAAGGATCCAGCATGTTAACAGACCTTTTTCCAGCCACAGAAACTGTTGGCATAATGCCCAAGGAATACAATAGCCACATGTTCACAATCTTTAATTATCCAATTAATGTAGAGTCATTTTAGCAATTAGTTCAGATGACCATATGTAACTTTTTACAAATAGCTTGCTTTCTTTCTATGACCGGAATGCCAAATGTACCACAATGTGTTTTTATAAAACGCACAATTTGAGCAGGAGAAGGACTTCCAGAATTATCTGTGTTTAACATAATGTGACTTTTTCTGTTGGATTCTGTCTAAAATTGGTTCAGCTTCTTATGAAAGGCTGATTTCTACAGACTTGTTATTTCAAACCCTGCAATCCAAACTCCACATTTGTGTATGGTAAAACAACACAGTCATGATGAGATTGCAGCAGAGCTGTCAAAAACCCAGCTTGGTTCAGTTTTGGTCGTTTCTCCAGACAGAAATCAGAACCTAGCCTGGTATATCATACACGTAGGCACTGCAGAACCTCCATCTCCACGTTTCCTACAGAGCAGCTCCTTGCAGCAATCCCCGTGCCAGGCCAGCAGCATGCAGGAGAAGGGGAAGGAGAGGCAGCTCCACCTTCTGCACCACAACGTGACCCTGGTGTCCTGCACCATGACATGACCCCAGTGTCCTACACCATGACGTGACCCCAGTGTCCTGCACCACGACATGACCCCAGTGTCCTGCACCATGACATGACCCCAGTGTCCTGCACCATGACATGACCCCCATGTCCTGCGTGCTCCTCTCAGCTCAGAAGTGCCATGGGTTTCCAGGTCAGCCCTGGAGGGCAAGGAGGCACAGCCAGGGCATCGTGTCCCCTCATCGACCCGCGGCGCCAGCAGCCGGGTGGGCTCTCGGCAGCCGGGGAACCTGGGGAGACACCACGGCTCCTTCCTGCAGAGCCACCGCGCTTATCGAGCTCGGCGGAGCCCGGCACGGCCCCGGCGCAGAGGTGTTATCTCCTGCTTCACAGCTTGGGTTACACTCTGGGAGAAATGAACTCAGGGATGTAGATTACATTACAGCCTCCCTTTCTGGAGCATATGGCACTGGTCATGGTTGGAGGGAAGAAATTGGCTCACATGGAACCTGTGTGAAAATTAGCTTCCCCAGAAAGTTTGGATTCAGTATGTAGAGGCTTTTATTCCTTATATAAAGAATATCCCTGTATTCCTTTTCCTTGCAGTAAGAAGTGCTATATGTGTTCATCGATTTAGGATCTGGTCCCAAATACAACTTCTCGTTGCTCTGTTACAAACAACATAAAAATACAGACAAAAATACAGACTGGCAGAGCCTATTCCTGAGTTCAGTACAATAGAATACAACAGAAAGCTAAAGATGAAAGCAGAATGTCTGCCTGCAATTATTACAAAATACTTTATTATCTGGACACCAAGGTATTAAGCATTAAACAAGTTCAGAGAAAACTATTTTCTGTCACAGTATTTCTCTGCAGAAAATAGATGCTATTTTCTCCATATAAACCTCAAATTATAGTCATTAGCATACAGGTAATTGTTGAGGAAGGGAAAGGGAAAAGCAATTGCTGCATAAATACCTTGATTTTCTATTGTCTATACGACTGCATTTAGATGAAGGTATACATACAGAAAGACACACAGGTCTTTATTTCTCCTTAATTGGCTTCATTTCTCTCTAAGGACTCTTTTAATGTATAAAAACTGTAAGCATTTTAATGTAAAATTCATACCAACCTAAATGAATAGGTTAGCATTACATCTTTCTGTCACCATAATTTATGAATACCAAAACCGTGGAATTATAAGGCACACTGTTGTAGATCATTTTATCTGTAATAAAGACATTCTATTCCATGTCTTTTGTTTGTTCCATCCTTTGTTTTGACTTTCCTGCCCACGTTCCACAGGGTCTGTTTTACACTGGGATTTTTTGGGAAAACAAAAGCAAGGGGCTGACCTCTGGTCTGTGATGCAAACTGGAACTTCCAAGAGTTTCAGAGCACAGATCTGCTGGAACAGCCAGACTCGTTAGGGACCCCTCCAATTACACACCCACAACCAAGCACTGGAGGAGCACAGCACCCTCAGGAGCAATGTGGAGAATTTCCTCTGAGAACAAGAGCAGTTCTACCCAATCCCAAAAAAAAAGAAATGGATGGAAGCTTCTGGGGGACAAAATGGCTTTTTAATTTAACTTCTACCCTATGCTCTCAGACTAAAAGTAATAAACCCTTTAAATGCTGGACCCATTTACCACTAGATTCAAACTCTGATTAAATCCATCCCTCTACACTGATTAGGTTCCCTTCGGAGAATAAAAAGCAGTAGAAATGAGAATGTGAGAATCTGTTTAGGCCACATCAGTGAACTCCTGAATGCAGATACACTGGGACAGTAAAAAATATCGGGACATTTCCCTTGATGGCAAAAGCTGCTACAGCCCAGTCTTTTGTGCAGAAGTTTGTTTGAAGAACGAAGGGACAGAGGAGGCACATTTATAAGATTTTTCAAGATTACCCTGATTACTTCCCCCCCTTTAAAACACAGAGTATATTGAGCCTCTTTAAAAAATTCATACAGTGGAATCATTCTATGCAACTGTAAGAAGAAAACTGTCAGACAACATTCCCAATTCAATATTACATTGTGCTTCAAGAAAAGATTTCCATATATTCTAGATTAAAAAAAGTAGCATAAATAAATGATAATCCATTGCTTGCACTGAAAAATGGAAAATAATTTTCTGTTTGCATTTTACTCTGCAGAATAAAATTTAATCTCTCTTTAAATGTAGTTTTTGTATATACAAAGAAGTAAAAAGATGTAACCTTATGAAAATTGATTTTTTACATGGTCAAAAATACTTCTATTGGTGTTTATCTAGAAATCTTACTTTTATGAGCATTGAAATATATAATGTATTGATAGTTTTCACACATTATTTCCAACAAATTATGATAATGTTCATGTTTTTAAAGAGAAGAGAAAAAACAAGGTTTTTAACATTAAGCAGCAAAGAGACAATGATGAAGAAAAGGGAAGCTCCTCAGAGGTTACTACATCTGGCCACAGTTCAATAGAAATCTGTGAGTAATTTTATAGAATTTATTGTAACTAGACATCAATATATTTTACATAAATCTAAAATAATATAAACATATACTACGTACATGTGCATATTTATAAATAAATTTACATTTTAAGTATGTGATGTGTTAGCGATGCACAGAATATAAATTACATGGTACAAACTACCTGTACCTAAATTCATTGACCAGATTTGAAATATATTGAGCTTCTTCTAGCTGACACAAGAAAACCAAATAAAATGCTGGTTCTCATAAAACAACTTTTTTTAAATGCTGAACTTTTTTTTTAATTATCAAATGAATCTTCCTTATAATGTTTAATTTTTTCAGGGAAAAAAAAAAAAACACTACAGGATTCACAATAAAACATTCTGTGTTTGGCTTTTCTAGAAAACCATCAGAAAACAAGGTTAGAGTCACAATTCTGTCAGAGGCATCTGCCTCTTACTGGTGAGGTGGGAGTAACCTGGTTTAATTCCCTTCCAAGCCTGGGGGGATTGGAACACGGTAGTTGTGCAGGGGCTGAGGGCTGCTCACTCCTCTCCTCCTTCAATTCCACTTTCTGTAAGTAATTAAAGTCTCAGTGCAGCAGGTACTGAACCCCAGTGACCCACTTCCCAGGTAACAGCCACAATCACCAGCCAGAAGGGTCATTCTCTCTTACTTTATCTCTCAATTAGTAGTTACTTCATACGAGATAAAACAGGAAAAAATACAGCCCTATTGCTAAAACATTACTTTGGCACAGCCATTTAGAGACTTTTCTGGGAGAGGCAGGCTGCAAGACAGAAATTGTGAGCTTGAAGCAGCAGCTAGTTATTTGTTTTGTAGGGAATAACTGAATGTTCAGTGTGATGGAGAATGAAAGTGATTCCCTGCCCTGGTAGTAACCTGGGAGTATTTATCTAACAACCCACCTCTGATATGGGAGCAGTTCTGGAGTCACTGAAAATATGGTGGTTCCTCCCACCCTAGAATAATTTACTATCTTTCTTTAAAGGTATTCACTTGCTGTAAAAATATATTCACTTGCCATCAGTTACTTCTACCACTGGCAAAGAATTGCACTGTCCTGTAGAACTGCACATTAACACCCCTTAGTCAGAGTAAGAACAGGCCAAGAAAGCTGCAAAAAGGTCCCCAAAACTCAGAAATTCTATAATGACAATTGTCTGGTCTGAGATTTGGCCCCATAAATGACTTTCAGTAAAATACACACATAGGTTTATGTATATTTTAAACTGTGATTGTATTACATCAGCATTTATCTAACCTGGAACCACATCAGGAAAATAATATTTAAAATAAGATGTAAGTAGCTCCTAATAGGATGCTGTCAGTATGGAAATGTAGCAGCAGTGTTCTTGTAGGCGACTTGAACACAGCTACAAGAACATTTTCAAAAGTGTGAGAATTATTTCTAAAATGGCACAGAAATTTCACACATTCAATGGGAATTGTCACTAATGGAATTACTCCCATCAGTTTAGGAAGTGTTAATTTTGCTACTCACTGGACACTTGATAAAATGCTGTATTTGGTCCCTAATTGTGATTAATCAGTGTGGCACTGTGAATGGCAGCCGCTCCTTTTCAAACACGGCGCTTTCCAAAATTTGGCAACGTGCATGTTTCATGCAAATTACTTCATAATTGCACTGCCTGCTCAGAGAAAGGTGCAGAACTCCCTGCAGAACAAAACCAACTGTTCTGTAGGAGAAGGAGCATCCTGGACAATGCCAGGCACAGGGAAACAACACAACTGCCGACGGCAGCAGCCAGCTGGGGACACCAAAACTTTGTGTCTGCCCCCAGCTCACGGCACTCAGAAGTCCAGCACTTATTGCTGATACTGCACCAGGATTTGGGGAGTGACAGTGGATCCAGCAGGAGGGAGAATCAGCAGGGATCCCAGCATATCTTTGTTCTTCTTTGTTCCTCTCCCACCCCAATCCCAGCATCCTGCAAGACTCCCCTCAGCCCAAATCCTTCTTTGTGCCTATCACTATGGGGAAGATGAAGGGAGACTCCAAGCCCTGGGGTTTTGAGAACCATTGTGAGGCCTCCAGAAGGCTCTAACCAAACCTAAACGACTCTAGAAACATTTGGGAAGCGCTGCTGCAATGTCTACACACAGCTCATTCTTTATGAAACTTGTATCAACACAAACCTCACTGATAAACACAGTCTGTTGGAAAATAAAAGGGAAGAAGGGAAAAAAAAAAAGGGGGGGGAGAAAAATCGTTGCCTACATAATGGGTATGTCAAAGGCAAATATTTCCACTGCTTCTAATAAACACATGATATTCCTGTTCAATCTTACAAACTTCCAAAGCTGTGCAAGTCAAAAAAGCTGCAATGTCACTGGGCTATTAATTCTTTAAGCAAAATTAAAATATTCTTATAATTATTATTAAAATATAAAATAGTATTCAGAGATGTGACATCTTCTAACCCTCAGAAGCACCACTTTTTATGCTTTCTCATCCCTAGTGATCCCCAACCTGTACAAAGATCCCAGTAAGCGAGGCATGCTGAAAATAAGGCACAAGAATCTCATTTTAGTGGCACATTCTAGATGAAGTGTCACCATATGGTCCAGCTTGGTTGGATATCAGGAAAAAGCTCTTCCCCCAGAGGGTGGCTGAGCACTGGAACAGATTCCCCAGGGAAGGAGTCACAGCCCCAAGCTTGACAAAGTTCTGGAAGCATTTGGAAAACACTCTCAGGCACCTGGGGTGGGATTGGTGGGCTGTGCTCTCCAGGGCCAGGAGTTACACTCAAAAATCCCTGTGGGTCCCTCCCAGCTCAGGAGATTCTGTGTATCTGTGATTCTATGAACTTGGGTTATTTTTCTGTCCCTGGAAGCTAGGATTTTTCCTAACAGGAATAACAGCTTTTGGGTTTTCTCTAGCTAATAAAGAACGACAGTAACTAGATCTCAAGTTTTTGTCAGAGCAATTTGAAATTGGCCCTCTATTTAAAAAATAAAAGCAATAGTGAAATTTATGACATACTTAGTGAAATAGGTATTTACAATAATACCACTTACCTATTCCTTTTTTACTTCTGAGAGCCTTTAGAAATGGAAACATTCATTTTGGTGTGCACTAAAATGCAATCTATTTGGTATTTTTTGTAGCAGCAGATTTCCAAGGTCTGTAGTGTGTGTTGACAGTGTTTCTCAAAAGGGGGTTTCTGATCATTACTTCAGGTTAAAATGACTTAGCATGGAGCCATCTGGCTGCATGCATTAGAACACACTTCAGAAAGACACAAACATTTTAAAACTCCTCTCTGCTCTGTGCTCGGGCAGCACGCACCCCAGTACAGCATGTAAATAAGACAAAGACTAATAACAGCTTCAATCCTAGAGCACAAAGGCTGCTGTCCTATGTAACATAGCAACACATTTTCCATTACACCCTAAGATTAATAAGCCTCATGGAGACCTGGAAAATCTGACAGAAAACAAGGGCAATACGATGTTCATTTCTGTTTCATTAAACACGGGATGAGCTGATGGATCTCTCCACACTTTGTCACTCTGCACTGCTAATGGCTCTTTGACATTATTATTCACCACGGATGAGATTGTGTAACCTCTGCTCACATTGGTGAGCAGGTACAAAAGTGGTCCCACTGGCAACTGCTTTAGAGAGGATACCTGAAGCATATGGTGCTTCTCAGCTCATGTCAGAGTGGTTGAATCTGACCATAAAAAAGTGTTTGTGAAGGATTTTAGCAACGTGCAGATAGTTGGTGAAGGGCACTTGAGTGGATACAAAGGCTTAATGCAGCAGCTAAAAACTCGGTTTTCTAGCAGGCTCAGTAGTTGAGTGATACCTCTTCAGTCTCTTTATTTTTATCTGCATACTTTTAGCTCAATTTAGTTTTGCAATGTTACTTTTTCAAAGCCAGCAAATGAAATACCTTGAACAGGGATAGACTGTGGGAAGTAGGAACACAATGTGGGCAGCCAAAACGTGCCTGCACAGAGACCCAACACCTCCCTGTGAATAAAATATGGAACATGAAAAGCCCTGGGAGAGGCTAAAGCAATTTCATACTTTGCATTAGCTTTCTTTTAGAACTGAGTTACATCATATTGAAAAGGAAAATAAACATCAGGACTGAACACAGCCATGAATGTCACAGCAAGGAACCAGGAATGAGCCATTTCTGGGTACATTCCCAATGTTCATTGGAAATTACTCTAATGAATGACTATTCTTTTCCTTTACTCAAGGGGTTCTCCTTTGTGAATAAAATATGAGTCAATAGAATGATCCTTGCTTTACAAATATTTCAAACAGACACAAAATATGATGTGGTTTCTGTTTCCAGTTCACCTGAAGTTTATAGAGACTATGAAGAGCTGTTAGTCATCTCCCTGCACCAATTTACCAACTTCTACTAGCATCACTACACACTAATCTTTTAGGTCTAAATTTTTATTTTAATTTGGCAATTAATAAAGAAAAACACCAATACAGTCCTTAAAAGCAACACACTGGGGATGTTGCAGTCAAACAGAAGTTATAACACTTGATAACTGAATAGAGATGTCCAAGTGTTCCTTGAGGACAGTTTGCATGTGCAAACCCTCATATTTGAATTCAGACATGGGAGTTTTCTATCCAACTGTAAGTGAACAGCAGAGACTGAGAATTTCATATAAAAGAGATCAATACATAAGTTACAAAACAATAACAAAGGACATCCATCCAATAAATCTAATTAATGAGCCAGCTTGAGAAAATTACTATCTGCCTGTGGATATTACACAAATAGGAAAATGGAATATTATGTAAAAATAAATCACTTTGGATTATGTGTTCAACTACAGTTTCAGGTTAAAAAAGCAAAATTAATATCACCACTCATTCCAATTCATATCTGAAAACAGATTTTAAAGAAAGCTTTGGCAGAGTGATGTATAAATTATGTGTTCAAAATTATAAATTAGATTTCCCCAGACAATCATGGTGATTCCACAAATAGCTTCAGAAATAACTCTGGGTAAGTGATGAGCTTTCTGAAGACTACCAGACAATTTGAAAACGGGAATTTTTATAAACAATGCAATTCTTTATATGAGGACTGCTGCTTGAGCTGCAATATAAATTCTGTTCTGTCTTGAGCAGAATCCAAAACTAAAGTGGATGCTAAAACCATTGTGGGAGATATAAATGATAGACTTCATGCTACAGCACCAAGATGTCTTTTAAAATCTGAGATGGAAGCAGAGATTCAAGGGTTTGACTAAGTCAGATGCTTGAAACCTCAAGCATGAATGGCAGCATGCCAGGAAATGAAAGTTACTAAATTAAAAATAGGTCATACACTAATGCCAGTCAATTCTGTGTAACACTGGAGATATCTGAGATTCCTCAGATACACCTAAACCAGCTAGATTTTGGTGGAAAACAGTATTAATCAAAGCACAAAAAAATACTAAGTTCCATTGGATAGAGTTGTCAGGAAGCAAACAAAGTCCCTAAACACAAGTTTTAGGAACATTAAGTCTTCCATAACACTGCTCTAAAAGATAAATCTATCTGCCAAGGACTGAGACAGAAGGGAGAAGCAGCCAGATACATCCCAAATCAAAAACAAATATGCAAAGGTCTGATAAGCAGTCAGTTCAAGAATCACAATACCTCCAGTCCAGAGTTTTCAGACATGACACAAATTCCCACAACGAAAATGCAAGAAGTGGATGATTTTTCTTACATGCAGGTCCCAAGTACAAACAGTGGAAGACAAGCAAATTTGGTGCCCATCTAAGATCTGAAACTGTATTTAACAAATCAACATGTGTAAAACCCTATCAAAGCTCACTGGGTTACCTCCCATATTTTTGCACCCACAGAACAAGACTAGCTTTGCTCTTGACAACAGAATAGTAAAATAATCAGAACCTTCAATGTAGAAGGACATGGTATATAAAACTGGAAAAGTTTTAAAACTTCAAAAGCAGGGGGAAAAAATGTTAAAAAATGAATTAACTGATTTCTTGCATAAAGAATCTGAAAGGGACAATGCTAAAAGTAAACTCAGAGCAGAACAAGAGACAGACTGATGCAAAGAGGAGAGACCTGTTCTGTCCACACATGGGCAAAACGCCACCTCCCATCACATTGTCACAGAGGAAAAGTGTAATGCAAGCCCACCTCTCCTCTCTCTGTGTATCTGTATGTATTAAACACTTCCCAGACATGCACTCACACATCTATCTTTGTCTTCTCTCTTGGCAAACTAATTCCCTCTGGGATATGAACAAGACTGCTCGTGTACCATCATTTCCCAGGGAAAGAAAAAAAACAGCTTTTACAAGTGTCTGTTACTAATGCTACTTAAAGAAAAACTCATTTCAATGTCACTAATTTTACTGAAGCACCATAATAGCAAACTTCTGAAGACAGAACAATATAAAAAATGTAGACCCAAGTGACAGCTGAAGAATTAGGGTGATCTACAAGAACCAGCAGAAACTCAGCGAAGAGAAAAGCAGGTGAATTGGTATCATGTTCCTGCATGCTTGGGGTCACTAAGATGAATGTGTGTGAGATTCTTTTGTCCATTTGTGCTATAATTTCACACACTAAGAAAGAAACTGTGTTCTCTGATATGCTCATAGAAGTCCCTCTGGAATCAGTGAGAATTACACGCCTGCATTGAAGGGCAGAATTTGGCCCTGAGTCATTAGTTAGAACTCTCTGCTGAAACGCTGCAGAGAATAGGGGGTTTCAGAGGACGATGAGGATCAAACTGATGCAGCACACTCAGAGATTTACTCTCACAGGAGCCCATCAAATACTCAGGCATTCCAAAAACCCCATTTGTAAAGATAAAAATCTTTACAAGACTAACACACCACAGTCATAGGGGCTGCTTTCTGCTAAAACAGACTTCAGCAGCAGCATTAAAAACAGTGGCAATGTCATTGAATGAAAGTTTAGAGGAAAAAAATAGCCCAAGACTTTCAGGCCTATATAGAAGAGAATGCCAACTAACAACCTTTTCTCATGGAAAGAGAAAGAAAAATAACTGCAATACAACTACTGTTCATATGGTGTACATTTTCACAGGAGTTGTAAATGTACTGAAGAGCTGTTCCGTCCTCAGCTAAAGGATAAACTAGGGAAGCAATTTTACCAAAAATTCCTGGTAGTTTGGAAGAGTTTTTAGGTGTGTGTACTTCTATATGTCTGTGCATTTAAACATTCATGTGTATATATATATATATATATATATAACATATATATATAACTATTTTATATATATATGAAACATATATATGAGTTTTACTTCCTTTCAATTCTGAAAGAACTTTCTATGCCTGACTGAATGCCACTGCAGTAGTTTATATTAAGATCTCATATCTATTATTGATTTGGAGCTTTAAGTGAACAGTTGATGCCAAAATGATTACAAACAGTATTCTGCCTCAAATGCTTTTAAATTTTAAACAGGAGTATTTAGCAATATTATTTGTATCTGGTCATACTTGCAGAGAAATTGTTCACTTCTGTGATAAGTACAGACTGTTTTATCTCAGATATTTCCTGGGCACTTCCAGCACTCTGACTCAAAACCAAATCTGTGCTTCTCATCAACTCAGTGATAATTTTTTTTCTTTTGTTTTGATCAAAGACTGACAAGACTCCAATTCAAACCAGCTGCAAAGTAACAGCTTCAAAAAAAAAAAAAAAAAACATCCACACTATTTAATTCTAACTTCCTCTGTATCTGTTGCAGGATAGGCTGGCATTTGCTGTTAAAGCAGAAAATTACAAGAAGGGCCTAATTGACCCTCTTGTGTCTTTGAAAAATCCTGTATGTTGTCTCTAATTGACCCTCTAGATACCTTTATGGAACAATGAATGAATCCTCTGTAAATAATGGACGGTGATGATTAATAGCCATGGTTTGGCTGGACCTCTGCCTCATGGAGTTGTGCTACTGAACAGTTTTTTGTTTGGGTTTTTTCTTGCTATCACAGTTCTCTGTACTTTATATAAAATAACTGTATCAAGGTAACAAATATCCTGCTGTAAATAACTTGAAAAGTTAAATAAAATTAAATGCTATCTCATATAAGGGAATGAAAAATAGGATTATTGGCATTATTTCCATCACCACCTTTTTCCATGTTTCAGTAATATGTCATGATAACATATGCTTGACTTAGAAAGCAGAAAAAATTTAGCATAATTTATTTCTTTATTATGCATTGTAGTCAATAATAACAATGTCATTTTTCTTTCTCTTGACTCTTCATTGCAATAAAAATCCATGATACTAAGATACTTCTAGATTTGGCTTCATTATAATGCTGTCAGAAAACATTAGGAAAACATCTCCAAATGTCTCCTCTCTTATTTAATAACTCTAATGTTTAATGTTTCCAAGCTTGTCAAATTATAAACACAAACATGTTAAGTTACACCATTACTCTGTAATGCCACAAAGAAATCTTGCTGTTTTGAAAATAATATCTACAGCTTAGCAAAACAACTGGCTCCATGCCAGTCCAAGAAATCACATGCAGCAGTACAACAACATTTGGTGATGCCATCAAAATTCACGTTCTAAAATTCAGCATCCCATAGTAAATGTGTCAAGAAAATAAAGTACAAATGACCACGTTCTTGCAATATATGTAACTAAAAAGTAGGAAACTCAAACAAACCCACTTTTCCAGATTTAAGAAACACAACAAAGCCGAGCACTCTTCTTTAAATGTGAGAAGCATGAGCATGGAGTGTGGAGATTTAGTTAGATGGCCAGTTCTGACATTGTTTAAGTTCAACCTTTCAAAAAGAACCAACTCAAAGTTCAGTAAGATCTCAAACAAAAATAAGCATTCCAGGGAAGAAATAGATCACAGTTACCTAGTTTTCCACATCCCAAGTTCTCTTGGATACAAGCAGGGACTTGTTGGTCTATTAATGAACCTTCTATAAGACTGAAGATAAATGTAGGATCTGAGGTTCATTAAGCAGCTTTGAACTGTTCTTAACAACACTCGGAGAACTTAAGTAAATACCACCATAATTTTATCATGGGAAAACTGGCTTGACCAAGGTCACAGAGAATGTCTGTGAATTTAGCCTTTAGCTAACCCCAGATATCTAAAATAGATGGGTATTTTAAATCCAATAGCAACAGTTTTCACAGCAGATACTGCAATTCATTGTGACTAAATTGAAACACGAAATGTTCTAAGGCTGAGATTAACACAATACATATTTAATCATGAAAACAAATCTTTGCTTGCTGAAATCTCCCTAAGCAAAAGTCAAAGATACATATATGTATATATGGCCTCACATCTAAATAAAAACAAATTATCTACGCACAATTGTCCAATTTATTTAAGAGCAGTAGTCACCAATTCAAAATAAATGTAGACTTCCCATGCACATTTGATATGCACTTGCTTCAGACCCTGAAAGCTGCATTCCAAAACAGCCAGTGCTCAGTGTTACTGGGCTGGGGCAAACAGGAGAATGGGACTGCGTGTGCTCAGTCTGTAAATACAAACACAAGGGCTGTAATGTCATTACAAACTGCACTCATTACCCACCAGCAGGTAAACTGTGCCACTGTCTGCACTATGTGCCTGGAATTCAAGGCCTACCAGCTGCTTTTTTGGTTACTATTAAAGGCTTAAAATCCAAGCAGAGAAGTTATTTTCCTTGTTTGAATAACTGAATATTTGAAGTGAATTCCTGCAATAATAGACTTCATCAAAATCTAAGTATAATTATAGAAATGTATTCACAATTACTTTGAAAGTTCTCATTGTGATTGAGTGGAAGATATATTTGCTGCACAGAAACCTCTGTGGCTGGGTAAATTCATATAAATCACAACACAATTTATAGTAGGAAGTTGTTTGTCTAAATAGTAGAAAACAGTAACCTTTGTACAACTGGGGTTAAACTAATTCTGCCTTAATGAAAAGCAAAATTTACATAGAGCTTTGTTACCACAATAAATAGAGGTCTCTGTGTCTTTCATAATCATTCCCATTGTGCCTCCATAGCCTCATCTGCTTTCACTAAGACCCTGGTTAAAAGCACATTTTTCTTTCAATATCAGAGAGCACACAGCATTTCAGCCATTAGGTCTGTTTCAGTGCATAAGGATCATGACTATAACAGATGCTTATTTAAAATAATTTTTTGTTCCCAACAGCATATACTGAGCCCAAACATTAGGCACTTGATTCAGTCAGAAACCTGACTGCTAAAACTCCAAATACTGTTGCAGTTACAAGCCCAAACACAGAAATGAAAACTGATTATTTCCCTACTTAAAAAAAATATATTTTTAGCTCCAACCATTCTCTCAGAAAAATAACACGGCATACACACGAGTGTTTCCACAGTCAGTCACCCAGAACAGTCATAAACGGATTTTCAGGACCCAAGACTCAACGGGATAATTTTTATCCCTCTCTTAAAATAAAATTTGTTACTTATGGCGATGATGGTGACAGTCTCTAGTTCAGGGTGTCTAGCACTTCCCATTTCAAGGCCACAGTACAGTTGCTCATAACTTTAGCAAGCTCCAATTGTCCTCTCTGAGGTTTCCTGTTTCAGATGTCCGTGTGGGGCACAGCTTACGTGGGAAAGTTCAGCAAACGTGCTTTCAGAATTTCCAAAAAGCCAACGAGGGAAAAATACATTATATTCAGAAGTTTCAAAAAATTCTTTCAAGTGTTTTCTGGGCAACCTCCAAATCCCTGAGGCAGAGAAGGACCTCATAACTCACCAGCTGCAGCCCAGCATTGCAGGCACAGACTGCTCAGCTATGCTGAAGTGACTGAATAGACAGGGTGGGAAAGGCAGGAGCTCACTCCCACTACTCTAATATTCAATTCAGGAAATTAAAGCTGTGGCCAAGCAAAAAAAAAAAAAATAGTAGAGTGGTAGAGTAAAATAAAATGAGAAGAAAAAGGTTTGTGGGAAAGAAGAGTGAAACAAAATGTGTAGAAGATGGAAGCCGAAAGAAGTAAACTTAGGATGGGAAAGTCAGAAGGGAGCTGAGAGAAGACAGGAAAAAAAAAGAAATGGTCAGAGTGAGTCTAGGAAAAAGAAATCAACCTTTTGGGAAAAACCATTGAAACAGGAGAGGGAACAGCACTCAAAAAAACTGAAAAGAACACACAATTCTGTTTCCACATATTTCACAAATATTTTAAAGATCAATTTAAATATGTCACTATTGACATATTTGGTTTGTTAAGAAAGAGAAAAAGCAACCTCTTCATATAGTTAGAGGTGATTAGTTAAGTTCAAAGGACAGTATCAGTACTTCAAAGAAAAGAATCCAACCACAGCCAATATCTCTAAGGTTTTCAATCTTTCCCTCCATCTTTCCAGATCCACTGAATAATAAAATAATAAAAGAATAAAAAAAACCCTTAAATTTTACAAAATACCAGATTTAGATTGTTTATGAAATCTTAATTCAGTCCTTTGGTGTATGCAGATTGGTAGAAAATTCTTAATTACAAGGGAATACTTGACTGCATCATTTTGTCTCACGTTTTGTATTAGCCCAGATGTTTTTAGCTAATTATTCTTCTAAACATATGTCATTATTTAATATCCTTATCCATGCCTATGATTCCAGTAGAAACACTGTGAGGATCATATTTAATGATTATGCTGATATTTCCATCACTTTCTTTTCAGCATGCCACACATTACACAAATCCATACATTCTGTAGCAAGAAACAGTTTAATAATAAAAGGCCTCCTCAGTCAAATATCTTGGACTACCCCCAGATCTCTGCTGCTGCCAAGTGACTGATTTAAGAGATGGACAAAAGTAGGCACACAAAAGTACAGATACTATGATTAATGAATGATCCAAATTTCCTTGAACTGCATATCATGACTTAACATGAAACTCTGAAGAGATTAAAGGCAGGAATTACATTATCATGAATAATATAAAACAGTTATATTCTGTTTAAAAGCTTTGGCGTGCAAGTTGAACAAATACATTAACACAGCTTCCAAAGATTCAATCAGGTTGAATGTTACCCAGAAACTATTTTGAAATAAGCTTTATGTATCTCATATGTGAAGTAAAAATCTATTTGTGACTGGTACTAAAGCTATTAGCATGTAGATTTTAATTCTATCTGCGGTTATATAGAGCTTACACTGGGTGCATTGTCCTTTTAATACTGGAAACTTCTCTGAAGCACATCTCAATGCTGCAAGTATACAAGACACAGACAAAGATATATAGATAGACACCTAAATCATTATTCTGTCCTTTAATGGAACTTGAAAAAGTGTCTCCTTGTTACACTGGCACAGCAATTGGCTGTTGCATCTTACTTCTCAGTACTGAATTCATAAATAGGGGTTTGGAGGGCATTTAGTGTTTCATATCATTTCTATCATATCATTTGAAAATTTGTATTGAAATTATTCAGGCAGTATGCAAAGCCCTTCTATAAAAGATAGCTGTACATTAGCTTACAATTAAATGATGGTTTTAATGAAATTATAGTGTGTGACAGGTTAACGGTCTGATGCTGAGAGGCAAATGTCGAAATGAAGCCAAGACGTTTATTTTCAAACTGACAAATCTTTACTCAACCATAACATATAGTTCCATTAACATTATAGTTATTAGACAAAATAATTTGGTTGGAAAAAATACGTAATAGACCAAGCTGCCAGATCATCAGAGAAACCCTAACCTCACCTGTCCCATGAAAGACAAACCAAACAGCTTTTGTTTTAAACTTGGAGAAAGAACTACAGACAGAGAAACAACCAGTCAAAGCCCTGCTTTCTCCAGAACAATGTCTTCAATCTTTACTTTTATTTGCTCTTCTCAGTACTAAGGCCAAGACAGAGCCTCAGCTCTGCTTAAACACATCAGAAACTGTTAATGGGGTTCTGAGTCCCAACCTCTGCTTATTTTTTTCAACTTCTATGTCACAAAGTGGCGCAAAACTTACCACTTGAGTGAGTGATTTCTCTCTTGGAGCAGCAGCTCTGGCTGGCATTAAAGACATCTTTCCTACAGCTTCCAGCCAGTTAATATTTTAGACTGTCAAGATACGATCTTGCTGCTATATACAATTTCACATACAGGAGTGAGATGCTTAAAAGAGCAAAATCCTTCCCTCTGAAAAAGTCCTTCTGCCCAAACTGTTTAAGCACAGGCTAAATATCAGCAGCCCAGAAAGTGTGACTGGTAGGATATGCAGAGGTGAAACTGAGGATCTTTCTCTTGAAATGAGCAATGGCACAGGACTAAGCTGATGTCTGATTTTTGGCATGGCCAAAAAAACAAAGAAATGACAGAGGTGAGATGAATTCTCCTGTAGGAATTTTTCAGTAACTGGAAGCACTGTGAACCACTGCAAGAAGGGAAATGCTGAAACTCTGCTTAAATATATTATTCACCATCAGCAAGGAAACAGCTTATGGAACCAAGCCTGGGACAAAGACCTTCCCTCCTCGTTATTGGCTCGAATTCACCGAGTGGCCACTGAGCAGAAGGGATGAGTGCACAGCAGATGGAATTCTGCTCCTGCGCCCGGAGTTACGGTGTCAGCTGGGCCCCAACCAGGCAGTTTTCACATCCCACAGATCAGGCAGGCTCAGGCTGTTGGGGAGGCAGGGAATAGGCATGGAGGCGTCACCCTTTCACCCCTTCAGGTCAGAATGAAATTGCAGTGCTGGGGAGCCCGCACTGCACTTCAAAAATTTATAGTTGTTGAGGCCCGAAGAGGCTATTTGTGAACATCTAATCTGACCTCCTGCTTAACTCAGATCACAGAATTCCAGACAGCTACACAGCATTTTTTCCCCTCTCTACATCTGACTCTTTTTCCTGTTTTGTTTGTTTTTTAAGTATAAGCAAGCTTCAAATACCCCAGCTGCCAGTTCACTATTTTAAAAAAATTACTTTTCTTTCTAAAATCAAAACAGAATCTTGAAAGGAAGCAGCTTTCACCCTGTTGCCCATCTTGTTAGCAAATCAATGTCATACACTGGGTAAAAGTAATAGAGATTATATGATCCAAAGCACACTTGAGGCGTCTCAGTGTATGTAAGGCATTAAACACTAAAATGGAATTTATTTTACAGATTACCTTGAAGTAATTTTCAGCCTAGTGCCACCTGAGCTCTAGGAGCTTCCTCCACCTGTAACAACTACAGACACTCAGTCTCTTAGTACAGCCATCCAAAGGAGCATTTTCTGAGCTACTAATTGTCCATATATTGCTCCAAGGAATGTTTGCCTTTTTTCACTGAGCTGTTGATAAAGCCTGTGAATACTGCTACCAGATATGTAGATGAACCTACTCATTTAGCCAAGTCATGTCAGGAACATATGAGATATTTGATCAAAAAACAAAACACAAAACCATTGAAGCTGCATTAGATTCTTGGTTTGGAGGAAAGAACTCCATGTATGTAATGACCTTTTCTTTTTTTTTTTTCCATTGAAACCAAGAAACCAAGTACGTCACCAGCTGTCCCTGGCAATGAAGGAAAATGAAGTAGTGCCAAGTGGTCAGGGAAGGAGCCAAGAAATCACATCCCCCAGTGCAAGGCTCTGGTAGTGCACAGTCCAAGAACTGGGCCATATTCAGCCTGCTTTGCTTCACAGACAACTAAGGCATTGAATCTTAGATGTGCTGAATTGTCTTTGGAAGATCAAAGAACCCTAGAGGAAGATAAAGCCTTTAAGGCACCACAGTGCCCATAGTGGGCACATCAGGGGCTATGGAGTGGCACTACCAAAGGGTGTTTTAGAATATGTTAAAAAAATCACATTTATACTGTTTACTCATAGCCTTTTCCTTATTCTAACGCTGACTATTCTAGGAGGGAATCTGAAGAGAAGTTGCATCTAATTGCCACATCAGAAATTACCTCTCCTTAGGTGCTGAATTTCCTTTCTTTTTTACATGACATGAGCAAGGTACATCTCACTTCAACAGGCAGTCACGAATGGAACCACAAAACACCAAGGAGCAGCTCTGGGCAGCTCTTTGCCACAAGGCAGAACGTGCATGGCAGAGCTGATACATTCCTGACTGACGGAGAGACATTTCCTTCATGCTCTTTCCAACTTCTCCTAACTCTGCCTTTGCTCTAAACCCAGCATATCTGTTGAGGGAGTTACTTCACCATTTACAAGTTAAGACAGGTCTTAATAGCTCCACAGTGCTTCATCCCAGCCATGTGTTGTTTCATAAGACCAAGCAGAACGCGGCTTGGAAGAACAAAGTGAAACCACAAATATAATGGAGCATAATTCCGAAATGTACGAAGCATAATGATCCGTATAATGTTAAAATGTTGGTAATGTCTCTTGATATTATTTCATCACATGCTAGCTGCTATTTCCTGAAAACCCTTTGAAGGATTAAATAAAAACATATGCTATGAACACCCACTGTGTGCTGTAACAAATCAAAACTAACTTCTTAGGTTTGATGAAAGTTTCCACAGTGCTCAGTACTGCAAATTAATGTCACAGCGGTAAAACTGCTTTGGAAACAGTGAATGCCAGTTAGTTTCGTATTAGTAATATGAGAAGTCTCTGCAGTATTTAGAACTGAAACACAAGTGTCTTCTACACCTAAATTTTGAGAAATACAGTCATAAAATGCTATCAACAGCTGGGCTGATGGAAAAGTGCAGTAAGACAATTAACAAGTCTATATTTCCAAAATAAACATATCATCTGCCTCTGGTGTAAACAGGCAAAACCAGAAATGGAGAGGACTCATAAGGATTTAACCAGTCAGTGCTCTACTATGAAAATAAACACTATTTTCTCTGAAAATCACTAGTTCTGGAAGCAGTATTCAGTTAAAGGACAATTTTTCAAAAGTATGTTTTAATAAATATTTGGTGTGGTTTTACTATCAATATTTAATTTGTTTATGAGATTACTAAGTGCTAGGCCTTCTACATGGCCAGGAGTTCCTCAAGAAGATAGATATTTTTGAGCATCTTTTTTCCTTTTAACAGTTTTTAATCTGCATTTCCCAAGTTATTTTTAGGGATAGAAACATAGATGAAGCATTTCCAATTACAGTCTTTCCAACACTGTTTTGAAAATCACTCTGATACCCTCAACTATCAGCTGCTTCCCAGATAAGCAGTGCTACTGTTTTCAGATTTTCTTTGTAAATAATTTCTCCCTTTCCCTAACTGTCCTCCTGGTTCAGTATATTCACTTTTCCTCTGCACTGTAAACCTATTCTTATTAAGCGCTGGCAAAAATTTATGATCATTTAAAAATGAAGTATCTAACATATCAGCAGGTAATATCTTTCTCTACCTAAACAGAGCATCAAACAAGCAGGAGACAAAGTGCCAGAGTCTCTGGTCACACCCATCCTCTCCTGGCTAGAACAAAGGCTGAAATGGCTTCTGACAAACACAGGACACTTTCTTATCCTCACCTGGGCAGACTCAGCTGTTGTAGCCCTCAGGTCCTCCTCTCACAGCTGATTTCCTAATGCAATCCTATCCCTTTTCGTTGTTTCTACTTCCCATGCACAGGTACAGCTGCATAAATAGGTTAGGAAACTTATCATTATAATCTTCATTATCTGCAGCTTTAACAAATATATTTAAAAGGTTCTGGGGTTGTTTGGGCAGCAGTGAAGCAATCAGTCAATAAATGAAAAGAGTAAACCAGAAGAAAATAAGAAGAATAATGGCCAAATAGCATTTCATTTTTCACAAAGAGGAAACTAGAGATAGGATTAGATAAACCTGAGTTTCTAAAAGCCGCAACACTTATGTATGATACTAGCTGACATGAACTCCATTTGAATGAAAAAATAAAAATCTGAAATGCCCAGAGCAGAATGAGAGGGTTTATGACATTGAGATGAAGAATTACATCTTGCCATTCTCAGTGTCAGAGTTCAAGTCATTGATGGAGTTTAAGGAGGGAGGGATCATAAAAGAGGTCAAGGAACAACTCAAGATTTTTCATTTTCTATGACCAGTCTGACATTTCTGAGCCTTTTGGACAGAGAAGGCTGAAAAGGTTTATTTATTAAAGAAATAAATGTGTGTTGCTTAAATACAATCCTTTGTATTTAAGTAATATTTAATTTTTAGTCTTAACTTATGCCTCAAGTATTCTGCTTTCTGCATATTATAAACTGGTTTTAACAACTCAGTATGTGGTAGGCACCATCTTCCTATTTTGAGGATTTGGCCGCCACTATCTTAATACAGAGTAGCTAGATAATTCTCAGGATACCAAAAATTATTTTTGATTGATTGCTTGAATTTATCCCACAGTTTATATCACAGAATATTTAGTTTTCCCACAAAAAACTTCTTTGAGGTAATTAAACGAAAGAATACTACCTGCAATATTACCACAAGACAACAGAAAGATCCAAAGTACTGTCAAAAATATGTAGGCTTTTGTTGCCCTAATTTAATTTTTAATATGAGCTATTAATTGGTTAATCAAAAGTACATAAATTGTTAGGAGTACCTTCTAATAAAGAAACCAAAAGGTAAGATATGACTTTCTCACAACAACTTTCTGCAAGTGGTAAGTCATTTTTTCCTATTTCCCCTCCCAACAGAACAAGAAAAATACACACTCTTCTGCATTCCATTCACTGACACATTGCTTATCTGATGATGCACTGCTTTGGGTCATTTTCAGAGGTTGCTATTTAGATAGAAAGGAAGAAATAGTAATATGGGAGAAACATGACAAAACAACTATTCAAGTGTACCTCTTAGGTACGATTCACTTCAAAATGAGCAGAAATAAATAATTCCAGCAATACAGAATCTTATGGCATTAAGGTTTTTTCCATTCTTGCAGATTGGAGAGTAACAAATAAAGAAACCTCTCTAAATTAGGGCTTTAAAAATCTGAGGCTACTATAAAGAAACAAGATTAACTTAATCCCCTAACAATCCAATTTATGACTAGTAAAGGGTTATGAAAAATTCCATCTAGATGTCAAATATAAGGAAACACAAAGTCTTTGGAGACACATAATGATAAACTGCAGATTGAGCAATAAGCTCGGTGAACAGAATGAACAGTTCAAGAGTTCAGAACATGTTCATTTGAAAGGTGTTCAGTTAAAGAGAAGGGCATGGCATAGACAAAGGCACAGAAAGGTCATCATTACAGTCATTTCATCTTCATTACAATGGTGCAGTCACAGCACTGGTGCACACCCTTCAGTTCACACTTGCACGTCAATGCACTGCTTTGGAGATGAAACAAAAATATTTTTAACAGGGTAGTGAAGCCTGAGAGCTATAGGCAGGTGTGTAAGAACTTGTGCTTCATTAATTCAGATTTCAAATGTAAATAGACATGAAATATCTGTATTTTCAATCCATTAAAAATTACACTCTATCAAAAATGGTCACATTCTTCTCCAAACAAACATAAAGCATGTCCTGAACGTAGTGCTGCTACCTGTCAGGCTGCAGCCCAGAACTCACTGTTTCAAGCCAGTTGTTACCTCAAATGCAATAGTCTATAAAGAGCAGAAGTATACAGATGTTTAAAAGGTTTCAATAACATCATGAACTCTGGCTTTTGAAATCAAGAGTATCTGCTCCGGTCAAAAATTTAGGGAAAAGAAATGGCAGGGTACATTCAATAAACTGAAATATGATCTTGGCTAGAATGTAGAGCAGGTAACCCTGGTCTCAAAAACAGATCAGTAATAACCAATGCAGAAAGCCAAAATCCTGGTTATAAACCCTCAGACCTCATTCAGCACTGAGCACAACGTCTGAATAAAATCACTTCAGCTACAAGGAATGGATTTCAGGTCTTCATGGGAGCTGCCCAAGCCAAGCACTGCCCCAGCCAAGCTTGTCTCTGTCAGGTGATTCAGCTGCAGCGCAGGGACAAAGACATTAAAACTTTTTCTGCTTTAGTATTTAGACAGTAGTTTTCATTAATAATTAACAGGGACTGGACACCCTGGCTCTATCTTGTCTCTGATTTCTAATTCTCAGGAATAAAAACGGGGTTTTTTTTCCACAAGATCATTAGGATGAATATAAACTGGAATATTTTCGATCTTATATTAACCTACATAAACTAAGCAATCTAAGACCCTCTTATACTGATATATTATATATATATATATACACACAGACACACACATTGGAAAACACATTGACAAAATAAATTGTTTTATCTCAGATAGACTCTCAATTTTAGACAACACCATTGGGGCAGGAGAGTCATTAAAATTTGGCTCACAGCAACCCAAAATGTACTTCACAGCTTTCAAGAGCAGTTACTGAACATTTCACAATTAAGCATAATTCCCACGGACTCTCGTATCAATTATAGATGACCTGCTCTTTTCAAAATCTAAGCCAAATTTCCTATGAAAAAATCTTCTGTGTAGGAAATAGTGATTCTGCCAGATGGATATCCAAACTAACTCACACACAAACACCTCTAGGATGCCTCTTGGATGCTCACGTAAATGCTAAGATTATACACTTCCAATAGAAGTTAGGAAAATTATATGCTAAATATCATTCATTTGATGTTATTTACAACAGATTTGGTAAAAAAGCAAATAATTACGTATTTGATCGTAACATTCTACAGGAGTAGAAGATTTCAAAGCTGTTAAAGGAAAGGAGGAAGTGTCTGCAATTCACTCCATCAATATCCCATGGAGCCCTGACAGTCATTGGATAGTCTGGCGTGTAGCACCACAGGGTAGTGTAGTTTCAACTCAAAAACCACACCAATTATCTACAACTAATCAATTCTTTCTCATAACAATGAGAAGCATAATTCTTCTTCCATCTATTGTTCTTGTTAATTCTCCTTCCAGTAACTGTGACAGATAAAATAGGTAAGGTGTAGTAAAGTGAAAAAAAAAAAATAAAGGATGTTATTTGAAAGCAGCACAAACATGAAACTCATGAGTTATCTTGATTAATTTTCTTCATCATATCTGATTCACAGCTGTGAGAGATCAAATTTTCAAATATATATATAAACCCAAACCTAACTTTAGCCTTATCTAGATTATGGCACACTGGGGAGAAAACAGAGGAGGTCACGAAATCTGAGACTGCTGTTTCTTCTCATAATGTAATTACACTTCTGGCTAATGAAATTACTGTAGTCTCAGGGTAAGGGCTTGCAAGTCAGGGCTCTCACATGCTTGTGAGAGAGGGGGTAAAGGAGCACTGTTTACCATTTATATCTGAGGGATGCACACAAATCCCCAGGATCCGAGCACAACTTTGTTTCTGAACTCTGAGCAAGACTAAATTTGGGATCAAAGCCCTTTTCTAATTACCACAATAAAAGGAAAATTAGCTTTAGAGGGAAGAAGTCTGGAAGAGAAAGAGCATCTCATTTTGCACTGCTAGTACCCTGCAAACAGCTGAAAATAAACACAGCTTAGCCCAGTGGAGAGAAGCAGCAACAGTGCAAAGCAGTCTGAGAGCATGGCTGAGCACTCGAGGCCTCTGTTTGCACCATTTGAGCATTCACAGCCCTGCTGCAACCCATTTCAATCCCTGCTCTCACTCACAACCAGGCAGAGATCTCCAGGTCTGTAAGGAAGACACAGCTCAGTGTCCCAGAAGGGGAAAAGTGAAAAAGACACTATATTCTGGTTAGAATTACAAACTCCTTTTCCTGAGATGTGCTGACATCCCCATCCAGCAGTGGATAATACCTTCCACCCCCAGCAGTGGATAATACCTTCCACCCTGCCAAGAGTGCCAGCAAGTTGTTTTTCCTTTTAGACAAATCAAGAGTGGCAAAGTGAAGACTGTGACCTACAACTGCTGGGTACTCAGATGCACCTGCATAATACAAAGTATGATTTACCCAAGGGAAATGAATGTAAAACCAGGATTTCTCACTTGGATAACCCTGTCAGCCTCTCATATTCTATTAACTATTAGAGGAAGGGAAAATATATTATCTACTTGCTGTTAGGGCCACTGGAATAACAGTTCCTAGCCCTTGGTAGCCAACAGCACACAGCTGGCCAGTTCCAAAGGACAAAATAAACCTGCTGAGTGCATCTCAACTGGGCAGTAGTGATGGATATGGGATAAATGAGTGATTTCCATCTTTGGCTAAATATTTGGGGGAGGAAATTGCAGGCGTATTCAACTGTAATTTTATTTTATTTTTTCATTTAAATTAAGGACAATAAGGAGAGAAACTTGACTTAAAGTCAGCAAAACACTCTGTTGGTATCCTCATTCCCTGCTCTAAACCTGCCTTCAGGAGACTGGTTGATGTCTGAGCTCACACCTGAAAGACACCTGACACTTGAGTCACAGGGTGATGAATACAATATGACTCTGTGTGCACAAAACATCCCACCAGAACACAGAACATAGGGAAGAAAAAGAAAAACCCTTTCCTCCTTCTGCCCAAGTTCTCCAAAGCTTTCAGTGAATGCTAAACCAAATGAGTTTACAGAAATGAGACCAACTTACAATCAATGAGGCCATTATCACCCATCACATTAAACAAACCCATTTCATTTTCAAATCTAGTTGCAAAATTAGTTCTTGCCTATTAAACAATTCTGAAGAAATTAATGGCAGAAGGTTTTGCTTTGAGTGTCATAAAGATCACCAAAAACACTCGTGTTTAAAATGCTAATTACAGGGGCTCAATGCCAAAAAAATAATTCTGGTAAATTAAATCCCATGATTAATTCATAACGTCCATTTTAGCATTAATCCTAGCATTAAGATACAGAGTAGTCCCCATACACACACACATCTCTCTCACTTTGGGGAATAAAGTAATAGTAATTCCTAGGGTTTTTTTAATAACTCTTCATATTTTATGTGCATTATTTAGTTATTATAACAAGATAGTTAATCCATTACTTCATATTTCTTGTTTGCAATCTCTAAGTGAAGGGCTGCAGATTTTAAAGACCCAAAACAAGTAACTTTCTCATGCATTGTCGAGGTAGAAGTGTTCCTGAAATCACAAGGACTAATGGATTTACTATTGACTATCATACTCCACTCCTCTACTGTTTTGGGGACAACACAAATTCTCACCAGTTTATAGTTTAAGCTTGAAAAGTAATACCTGGTTATAAACACCCAAAGGACTGCACCAATAGCATACAATGACAGCAACACCACATATCTGGAAATCTCCTACAGAGTTTCAAAAGAAAATAATTACTGGATGACAGATCTTAAATCAGCACAGCATCATTGTGACTGTACTGCCAGCATATCCTTTCCAATAAGAGCATAAAAGCTTATATTCCTGTTGGGGGAAGAAACAGTGAATCTTAGATGTCTAAGACATCTTTTTCTTGTGCCTTCACTTATCTTGGTATAAAATGATTCATCACAAGTGTTTCTTTGTAAGTATATCAATCAATAGAATTTCTGTGAGCCAATAATGCAACAGGCCTTTCCAAATTTAGTTTTTCCATTCATGAAAAATTGACCCAGGAAACCAGGAAAACACAGTAAAATGAAATAAAACATTAAAATGAAGACTTTTCCATCAGAGCCAGCAAAAGAGACAGGTATGCCAAGAGATCTGTCACATGTGTTATTTACTGAATAGACAACTGCTCACACCAACTGTTTCCTTCAGTTCATACACATAACCCTAGAGGAGGTAATAAGGAGTTTTCATAGTTATTTAACTTATGTTTTTTTAAATGAAACATGAGGCACCATTACTGTTGGATTGTTGTGTATAAAGACAATGGGAAGGGACTGCTGGATGGCATTCTTTGAGCTTTTACTTTAGCATCAGTTTTATCATAAGGTGAGATACAAAAGATGTTGAGAGTTTATGCCATAACAGCAGTTGAAATTTTCTAGGTTATAAGGCTTTTTTAAAAAAACTTTCTAGCCAACAGAATAGTGTTAAAGCTGATAGGCACATGTTTAAGCTAATTAGTAAGGTTGCATGTATATTTCGTCTTGAACAATGTTTATTTGTAATAGTTTAAAAACAACAGATAAAGTCTCATTATTAACCTTATATTTTTTATTATCTTGTTTACTATATTTTCTAAGGTCTATTTCTGCACAGCTCACTAACACAGTCTTATGGTTTCTTGTCTTTGTATTTTCAGCATTCTTGCATTTTTCCCATTTGAGATTTGTTTTTACACAGCTTTCTGAGAGTTTCGTACCTTCTCTATTTCCCACCTTTTCTATTTTCCACAAATAAGCATTTAAATTGCCAGCCCAAATATTTGTTGGTGGTGCACTGCTTCCCAGCAGCAGCTGAAAAAGCTTTTGAACAACTTCTCTATTTAACAACTATCAGTTCTCACTGTCTACTGTATGTGGTTTTCACTGACTCTCTTTAAAATTTATTTAAAGCCAATGGATCAATCACCTCTGTGAAAACATATTCTGAACACCAGTTTGAATAAGAGACCCTTTCACCATGTTCCTGACAAGCTATTGCTAACAATGACGTTGTAACTATTCATTTTCTGCTGATATTTTTACTGACTGTTCAGACAGCACCTTCTGGGTTTTTTTCCATTTAGTATCTTATGTCATATCTAAAGCTGCTCTTTTACAGCTTCTACATACAGCTTTTTCAAAGTAGCAGGGACATCTCATCTGCTCAATTACTTATTAGTGTTGCTAAAGAACACCATTTCCTCTCGTGGCTGATAAAATATTAATCAAAAACAGGAACAGAGTGATTTCCCAGTGTGGATGTCTTCTAATGGTAATACATGGAGTCTAAGAGAGATCTGGAGGTCATGTAATAGCTCTTGAAGGCAGGGAGGGGCTCAAAGATAGTAATGAGTTTGTATATTGAATAATGAGATTGTATTCAAAGTGCAGCTTAATTATTGCTGTTCTGTAGGAAAAATATCACAAGTACGATTACAAGGATGAATGCAAAGATTTATTTGGGATAACAGCACATGACTGAAAAAAAAAAGATCTTTTGTAAGCATTTTTTATCCTTGCTATTGCTCAGTATCCAACCTAGAGCCATAGAGAGGAGGACTTTCCCAATTATTATTGTGTTTCATGTATCGGTTAATCACAGCAATACAACAGTAAATAGTTTTCTGTTCATTCTGACAATTATTAAACATCCATTCCACCCTGTCTTAAGGTATTTTTGTTCCTATTTTTCTCAGGGGACTTGAAAGAAGAGGGAGGGACTAGAATGAAGAACTGAGAGGCAATTGAAAGATATATGGAAAAGCTGTAACAGCTTGAAAAAGAATCTAAGAATCATTAGATATTATAGTAAATCATATTTCCTTCTAAAGTTTTGATGCAAACACTCTTGACTGACTCAGGAAAAAATACTATCCTAAATAACTTCTAAACAAATAAACACTGCAAAATCACGGTCTTGGGTGGTAGTAGAAGTGTTTCAACCTGGATCAACCAGTAAATTAATCATCACTATAACATTACTATAAACTTTATATAACCATAAAGTCACCAATAATAGGAGGCAGCTTCCAGAAACTGGGCTATCAACTAAATACAGTCCAATGGTGGGTGATGGCAGCAAAACTTACTCAGCCCCCAAAATGTCCATTTCCATCCCTCTATGGGCACTAATCAAGTCTGGTGACAAGCAGATGTTCCAGCTTCCCTAGAAGAAATGCCAGCCCACTTTCCACATCAGTTTTGAAGAAAGGAGGACAATGACATAAAATATAAGGCTATTTTACCTCTACTAAATATATATCATACTTGTATATCCTTATTTCTCTCAATACTGTGAATTCTCCAACTGCTGTAACACTGGGCAAGATGAAATACAGCTTGAATCCAAGCTCAAGAACAAGTGTCACCTCTTGGCACTGCTGTTTTGTAATTCTGTGAATGCAAGCAAGCAAGAATAGTTCTGTCAGCTGTCCAGAAAAAAAATAACAACAACAAAACAACTGTTTTTCGTCACAGTGTATAGACTGGTTCACCTGACAAAACTTTGTGCCTTGGAAAAAAAAGCACTAACACGCTAAATGATTAACCCAGAGGGCAAACATTTAGAACAAGCAAGTAGGAAAGATGGTGAAAAAAAATAATCTGTTAAAACTTCATATTTAATAGTAATATTAAACATACAAGAGTTTTCAGCTATGAATCTAAAACATTCTGTGAAATATAAAAGTGTAGGTGCCATGCTTTCCAGTCACAGATAGCTAAAAATGGAAGGCTGAAGTCACTCAAACAGGTCAGGAGCAGAATGAAGGTCACCTGATATAAATCACATTTGCAATCCATTTTTCTTGTATTTCGTACAGCACAAAAGACAATTCACAATTGAGAGAAAAGGCTAAAAAACACGCATACAGAGAAACTACAGTGGCAGAAGCAGCAGCAAAGTTAATTCAAAATATGCAGAAGTCCCCTTTCACTTACATTTATGCTGTTATTTGTGGGAAACTATTTTTTAGTGAGAACTGTTTACCATTCATTTAAATTAATTTTCCTCCAAGTGAATTAAAGAAAATAATTTTCTTCATTAAAAATTCAGCGTTGCCTCTGCGTGATTTCTGCACTGATAACAAATGAGGACCCAGATCTGTTCCAAACATGACATCTCTGCCAAGGCTCCTGAGAAACAGCACTTCCCATCAGCCAGGCAGCATTCTGCTCAGCCTCCTGGAGCAATAGCCCTTAATGAGAAGGCGAGTGTGGGTGGTGAGCTGGTTTTGATAAGTAGTAATAGGATGAGCAAAAAGTAATATACCAACAGTTGATATATTACTTGACATGTCAATTGTTGGAGAGTTGCTGTATTGAATTTGTACCTACAGCAAACACAATACACAAGATTCTAATATACTGCAGTGTTTGCTACATATTTTCCAAGTGATTGTATTGACTTTGTAAACAAAGATTATATGAAAAAATAAAGACTCCTGTACAATATAATATTTACCAAGCGAACAAATCTATCATAGCTGGAAATAAAAACACAATTTCACCTGTGTCAGGAAAGGAGGAAATAAATTGACCATTGGAAATGAGATCAGATACTTCAGTTTGGATCTCAGGCACCTAAGAGAGTCTCCTTCCAGTGCAGAAGGTGAGAATTATTTTAGTTTTAAATATTGCAGGGAGGAGAAGCATAAGATGAATAGAGTATCAAATGGTTAGAGTGAACAGTCCATGTATTCTAAAAGTCAAACAAAAGATTAATTTATGCTCTCCAAGCCTAATTTTTATCATGACAGTAGTTCATTTCCAATGGGAGTAGAACCAAAAGACCTCCAGCTAAGCCCAAAATCACTTTTAATTTTGCAAAATGTTGCATAATTTAGACATATAGAAATATTAAGATGCTACCAAAGTTTAAGTTCTAGTAAACAACAGTTTATACCACTTCAGTTTTTGTGGTCCACATACTAGCACAATACTGAGCTGAAAATTCCAGTGGAGATGCCCCCGCCAGAAGGTCATGATAAACCTCCAATTAATCCCTCCACAGGTGGGAGATGCACAGCCCACAGCAGCCATTCTGAGATATTTCTTGCTCTCACTTCTTTCCTGGAATGACAGAATGGCTTGGTTGGAAGAGACCTTGAAGATCATTAAATTCCAGTTCCCCTGCCATGGGCAGAGATGCCACCCACTAGATCACCTTCCATCCAATTTGTCCTTTCCCACCAGTTCTTCCACTCTCATCTTCCTTTCCTTATCACTTCAGCCATTAAGTGTTGTTGGGTCTATTTTAGATTAATAAAAATATAAATAAAGACTAAGTTACTACTGGGGTTTAACATGCACAATTCCTTTACAAAAAAAAAAAAAAAAAAATAAGAATTATTTCTGGAATATTATTAACAAAAAGATGCGCTCCCGAAATACAGAACATATTTCAAATAAATAACATTTTTATTTATTTTGTGAACTCACATCAGTGTTCACATTTTGTAAAATACTTTAAAATAATCACTTCTTCTCACGAGATTGTTTAAATACCTAACAAAGCCAAAAGTTACCGCTAAGAACAGATCTGTAAAAATAAAGGCCTACACTGGACATACTATAAGATCTTAACTTGACAGCAGAAAAGGTATTTTTTATTTTCACCAATACTTTCTTTATAAATGAAACTATTTGAGGAAAAGAAGAAAAAGAGCTTTTTCTTTAAAATAAGGATTTCTTTAAATGGGATTTCCCTCCTCCACCACCATCACTGACACAAATTTTGACTATTACCTTATCAGACTCCTTTTTCTTTGTGTAGCTCAGCTCAATCTTAGGAATATCTACAGAATACAGAAGTTTTGAGGCTGTATGTTTAGGTTTGAAGCTGATAGTGTAAGTCAGCTCTTTAGTGTGCCAAAATATTTGTAAGCAATGTATTTTCCTAAGTAAAATAGAGTGCTGCCACCCTAAACATTCCCCACACAATAAAATGAGTATAAAAAGGAACATGTTAGCAGTAAGCAAACTGTCATAAGCAGAGCACTGTATTTAATATTCAGATCAAGGCATCTCTGTCTCATCCCAGCAAACCCTTTTGACAAAAGCCATCCAATGTCTGCCAGCAGTATTGAGTCCAGCTGAGGACAAATTTCAAGATGAACCTGAAATCAATTTGCCATCAAATTTTCATGCTTCTCCCAGACTATCTGTGGCATTTTAATTACAAGCACCCTAGGCAGGGGGTACTACAGATATTGACACTTAGCTCCTACAATAAACTTTATTGGCAACCTCTGTCTGAATGTAGTACTCAACTAGAATAACAAGAAATATATGAGGATATCTAAGCAATAAGGTGGCATAATCACTTTGGAGTGGTTTTGTTCCCAACAGTGGACATCTCTACTAAAGAAACTTTTCTGGATTAAAATAAACATCTGTTTGGTGGAAAATTCATTTTTGTTGTGAACTTGCACAAAATCCCAAGTCCTCCAAGAAGAAAAGCAACATGAAATTCCTTCCCCTTCCCATTTAATTTGGTGGTGTTCTTATCCAGCCTTTATAAATTCCTGAAGTCATCCTTGCTAGAAATTAGGTTCAAATTAGATCAATGACAGGCTACAGAATCAGGGAATGTCTTTACATCTGTTTCCATCCCCAGTCCTCAAGTTTCCATTGCACAATTTACAAGAGCTAAATATCCTGGCAATTAGGGCTCTAAACTGGAGATGAACCAGTGATTTTCAAGTTCTGCAATTACCATTTGGAGCTTTTCAGTAAAGGTATTCAGAAGCAGTACACAGACATGCAGTGTCTTATTGAGCACCATGAGGGCAAGGCTGCTTGCAAGACAATTTTCCTCACTCTGAAGTGCTTAAGAAAATGGAGGATTTATAAAAGAGACGTTTAGAGATGTTACCATGCCAGCACAAGGGAAGTGTGCTATGCATGGGTAGGGGAGATGGAGAGAGAAGACGACAACAAGGTCACTCCAAACTGAATATAAATCTGAAACTTAGAAAAGCAGCCTGTAAGTTGCAACAAGGGCCTAAACAGAACAAACATACAAAAGGAAGAAAATAAAGCATTTCAAACATTACCCCTCCACCATATGGCAGGAGGGCTGGAACTAGATAATTTTTAAGGTCCTTACCAACCCAAACATGATTCTGTTCCACCTTAATACAAGAAGAGAGGAAGTGTATAGTGAATGTAAAAGACACTGACAGCTAAAAAAGATTCAGTAATTAAGAACTGCAGGGTGCTTTTTTCAGGTGTGGTTTGATATTTCCTAAGCTGACAGGTGGAGGATGTCAGCAGCAAATACCCAATTTATAGGAGATATGAAGGGGTCTGGGTTGCTGGTTATGCTGGAGCCCCAAAACTAAGGGCAAAAAGCTGAAAAATGAAGGTTTATAATCTAGGAAAGTTTGTGAATTAACAAACAGGACTAGACAACCATTAGTTTCCCAGACCCTATGAATTCAATTGAAGTAGTATTTCCTCTATGTGTCCATTGTTCATAGATGAAATTCAGGTCTAACTGAAACTGATGCATTTGAAACACTGAGTGGCAGCATCACTGCAAAAACACTGGTGATGTTCCACCAGAGAATAAAAAAATAGGAATAAAGTTTCATTGCAAATGTTTCTTGTAGCATTAAAACCCAGTTATGTATTTTGTTGTTGAGTATAAAGCAAACACTGATTTTTTTTTTTTTTAATTTTAGATCATTGATTAAAACATTTAATACAAATTGTATTAATGGAATTAATAATATTAGTGGAAAAGACTCTCATCATTTTAGTCATTTTTCAGAGTACTCAAATGGTTTGAAAACATTCTGCCTAATAACACACACATCCTGCTTTTAAAGCTAAGTACAAATCACTTTTTTAATTCCAGCCCAAGCTCCAACATGAGAACAGGCAAAGTTTGCAGTAAGAGTGGCAAAGGCAGCCCTCAGAAATCTGGGTGCATCCCACACACAGCAGAGAAATCTCCACACACTGAACAGGCACAGCACTGCTGCCTGCAGCAACAGGACACTTGTCAAGCCTAAGCAGAGATCTTAGAGAATCTCATTTTCAAGGTGCCACATGAAGAACTAGCCTTTTTTGGCCTCTAAACCCAAATTTTTTTGAGACTTTTTACTGTAAAATATCTACAGTCTGTTACATTCCTGTACATCATGAAGTCAACACAAGGAATGAAGTCGCCTCAAATCTTGAAGTATTTTTAATAAAACATTACCTACCATCTCATGGCAACCCTCTCATATTATCCATTTACAACATTCCATAAACGAAATATTTAAGTTAAGGAAAAGGACTCTGCTCACCACTTTCAGCTACAGCTACAAAGCAAGGTGGTTACCTATAAAATCTATGCTCACATACAAGTTTTGGGGGAACCTACCTTATTCTATATGTCTCCTCACAAAAACAATTCAGCTTTTAATAGTGAGCATATTAATAGTGAGCAAGCATGTCAAGTGGAGGTAATTTTTTTAATTCCTGGAAGACTGAAATATTTACTTCATTCATAGGATCTGATGATAAACACATGAACAAAAGTCCAAGTTGGCTGCCAGCTCCCTACAGAGGGGTTACAACAGAACAATAATCAAAAAGTCGATTGTTTTATTTAAAATACATGGTGCCTGACCTGAATTAATTTCTTTTAAGGTGAATTCTTAAAAATCATATAGAAAGAATAGCTACGGTTATGAAGGTAACCTTAATTAAGTTTTTTTTTGCCAATAAAATATTGGCATAAGCTGATCTAATGGCTTAAAACCAGACTGTCAATTGGATATTTGCTGTGGGTATCCTGCAGTTTCTTAAATAAAGCATTAGCTTGAGCCACAAAGAATAAACAAAGATTCTCAGGATGATTTTAAATGTTCTTGGGATATTACACTCCTTAATAACTGAAATAATAGACTTCAAATGTGAACATGGTTTGGGCATCATATTCTTTCAATTAGTTTTATTTCAGTATAACTATGCCAGGAATATGGAATCAAATGTCATATGGGGAATTTCCTGATATGGGGCACTACTGCTATTAAAGTGATCTGATTCAAGCTCTGAGAGTTTGGCACACAGGGCAATGTATTCCCATTTGGAAGTGACTGCAGCCATCAGTAGCCAAGAATAATAATGTTGTTTAAGCCACTCCCCGAGGCATAAGAAGCTCAAACACCTTTTAAAATTGGTGTGTGATAGATAATTCACCTATACATCACTTTACACACCCATGCACGTTACATAACAAAACCAAGTTAATATTTGTGCTGTGCCTTGAAGATGTTGCAAATGCTTTTATTACTAATAAACTATTTTTCACAGATCAGCACTGAAACTTTAATGAACTTCTGGATGTTGAAATATATATTACAAATCACTTAGTGATTCTGCTTTTAACTTCAGACTCCTACATGAGGAAAGAAGGATTGAAGTTTACTCTCATTTTAGGGTATCAGGTTTTAAAAAGCTGTGTTATTTGAGACAGTTTATTTCAGGCACTTCTGGCAAGCATTGAGCTGACACATAATGGGAATATATGCACAGGAATTACACTAAATACAGAGAAGTGCTAATACAGGAAAGTGAGGACTCGAGGAGAGCCTTTTGTTACGTGGGGGTGGCTTTCCCAGCTGAGAAACCCTGTAGAAACTTTAGCATTTTATGCCCAAAATAAACTAAATATAACAGAGCTGAAATAAACGGTTCCTCAGGATAAAAAAGGGAAATGGCAGAAGCACTGCAAATTCTATGAAATATTTTAAGAAGGAAAAAATGCCAGGTTTATGTCTCTGAAAAGAATTAGGGAACACCAACAAGATACTTACAGATTACATTTCTGCTGTAACTTTCCTTCCACAAACTACTCAGCTTAATAAACTGCTCTGTCACAAAGCACATCAGCTATATAATTTGATAGAATTAATAATGGAACAGCCTCACATATTATATTCCCTTAAGTTTTTGGGAGTTTCACCCATCCAATCTCTTGTACAATGTACTCACACTTGTTTCGTACATTTAGCAAAGACAAAAATGAATTTTGCATGCAAGGCTAGCATTTTCATTGTAATCAAGAAAAGTTAATTACTGAATAAATTGCAAGTTCAGAAATATAATGCATTAGGACAGAACCTATCCTTTTTGCCTGAAGAACCTATTAAACTTCATCTCGTTAGCAGAGTGAAAAATCTTAATTAGCATTTTGTTTTGGACAAATCCTTGCCAAGTCTGAACTGACAGTTGCAAATATAAAAGGAGAGAGACTCAGCAGATGAGGGTTTACACAGCATCCTTTTTGAGTATTTCATAAAATCTCACAATATAATCTCTGACTGAAGAAACCAGAAACTGTGAGCAGTTTTTCTGCTTTTCTGTATTCTATTCAGCTTTGAATTCCTTTGCATTTATCAGCCAATGAGCTGTTAAAAAGTTACATACAGTTAAAATCGTATAACTGTGTGGTTAAGTGTATATTATGAGATTTTAACAAAAAAATAAAAAAAGGAGGCATTTTTGGTTCTTGCACAAATTCCACCTCAGATTTCCCAGAACAGCTGTCACAAAATATACAGAAGACAAGATTGGAAACAGTCCACCAACCAATCAGGCTTTAACATTCAACTTGATGCATTTTAAATGAGATTATCTTTTAGCTTTTGGGTTGTTTGGTTATTTCTTCAGTGAAAGAAGTAAACACAACACTAGAGAAGATTTACATTCATTATTTCACTTAGAATTTCCAAAGAACTGTTACTGTTGAGATTTTGGAAGTCAGTTTTTCCAAATTCTTATCACCACATAAGAGGAGCTGTGCATCTACAATCCCACTAAGAGTTGGGCCTTTTAAGACCAACGAGATCACACTCCTTTGACACTAAATTCTGACCAAGAAACAGAAATTAGAAGAATTTCTAATTCTTCTAATTAGAAGGGAGAAGGTAAGGAAGCATGAGACCTAAGGTTTTTTTAATTCAAGGCAGGATTTGAAAAAGTTACAGATTAAAAAAAAAATATTACATTTAAACCATTTTCCACTTCTTGACAAAAACCAGTCAAAAATAATTCAGTCCCATTTTTGGATCTTTTTGCATCAGGTCCCCCACTGAAAGAGCCACCTTCTTCTTTGCTTCTTGATTTTATGTTTTTGAATGTGTTTCAAGGTAGAATTAATAAAAAAACACTGTGGGAGGGCAGCTGCTGTGTTCTCACTCAACAGATCACCATAACTTTTCTAACCCTAAATCACTCTGGAATCTAAAAGAAGTGCACAAAGGGACAGCAGCATGAAACAGGCTCCACAAATCATGGAGAAAGCCGCACAAGGGGTCTACAGTAGACCAACAAAAAGGCCAAAGAATAAATGCAGTCAGACCAAGTGGTTGCAGATATTTCTAAAAACACATTCAAGGTGTAAAAGCAGTGGAAGCCAAATTCAGCAGAAGTGAGATTGCCAGCGCTTAAAGATGTCTTAAGAAGTTGTTGATTTCTGATATGGCATAAAACAAGTTTGGTAAACTAACCCATTTTTTAAATTAGGATGTTCAGCAGTGCAGTTAGACTTTTAATCACCAGAAAGGTTGGGGGGCAGTGGATTTTAATGCATTCTTGTCCCCAGGGTCCCTCTGTACAGGCAAATGAAAGCTGTAATGACCCAGTGCATACATTAAATCTCTCAAAGACATAATACAATACAAGATTGATGTGTAAAGACTGGGTATAAAATGGCAGGATAGCTGCAAGGCCATAACCACATCTTGAGATGAGATTACAGACTTGGGGAGCTTAACATCTTGTTTTGAAGCCATTGCTCAAGGAAAGACTTTTAAACCTGTATATTAAAACTAATGAGCTAAATAGGCCATGCATTAAAAAACTGAAATCTGGTGTCATTCTTGCAAGAGTGAAGACAAGTATGATCATTTTTTGCTCCCCTGAATGTTGAATTACAGTGATTAGATTCTTCTACAAGCTGCATTAATTTGTTATTTGCATGGAAACAGTGTAATAGGAAAACATTTTCCACATTAGTGTAACAGACAGCTTTTATGCCTGAGCTCTATAAAGAATAAATTTGCAATTTTCCAGAAAGAAGTAAGGTAATGAATAACAGGAATTCCAGTGTGGGAATACTGCTTCTCTGTATAGTAGCCATTTTAATTAAATATACAAGATTTGAGACTACACCGTTTTCATTGCTATCTCCTCAGAGGCAGTGGTTTGCTTCAGCCATGTGGTCAAGTATTTTCAAATAATGTAAGAAAAAGTTTAAAATTTAATAATCAGTAAAGACAGTGAGGTCCCAAAAGGAGACTTGGTAAAAACAGGCTGACACACAGAACGATGTTAAAATAGGCATAAATGACTCATGATTCATATTCCATACTCTCAAATATGTTCAGATCGAAAGTGTGGATATATTTTCCTGTTTTAGCCCAGCTGTACTTGCCATTTTTATTTAGCAAGAGCATTAATGAAGACTTTTTCCTGCTGCAAAAATCTCACTATATTTCATACAATTAAGGAAGGGATAGATGTAGCTAAAAGCCAATATTAAGGATAATGGCTCAAAAGCCTAATACAGTATTTTATCAGCTTCAGCCTATAAAAGGGATACATCTCACATTATTTTTTCCCCGCTTTGTTAGCAGATAAACAGGCAGGCAACTGCTGTTTCCTGTGACCAGGAAAGCTGCTGAAGTGTTCACATCAAGTTCTTTAGAGATACCTGCTGCTACAGCAGGTGATTAAATCCAAAACTTATAATCATTTTTTCCATCAGATTTTCTTAGATGGCAGACACCACGTGTTTACTCCAATTTGCTCTGTAGAAACTTCAGATTTTTTCAATTAATTTTAATAACTTTAACATACAACACTGCTTAAAAATGTCTCAATGCTGAGATCCGAAGAACTTTCCACAAACACAGATGTCCTCCATCTTTAACCTGCTGTCACTGAAGACAGCCATGCCACCCTGCTGCAGGACTTTCTCTCTTTTTCAGTTAACATCAGTGGGCTATAGTCAGTATTTTTACTGGTTTAGTTCAGTTGTTAGTACGAAGTGTATAATTGCACATTAATTGCAAATGGCGATAAAAAAGGAGGAAAAAAAAACCTTGAAAAGGTTACTGAACATCAAGATAAAGCAAAAAAGAAATAGCTTCTAGAAAACTAATATTTGTATCCTTATAGTGTTAATTATGCCCTAGATTTTAAGGAGATTTTAAATTGCCTCTTTCAACAGATGTTCTCTTAGAAGAATGGCTTATTTGGGAAATGACAGGTCTTTGTCAAAGCTTACCCAGTGGAATACAGAAATTAGTACCAACTAACTATAGCCCCAAGTATTACAAACTCTTTATTCTCAAGAACAATATGACACCCCCGTCAGCAGTGAGCTTACTAATTACATATATGTAAGGTAACTGCAGCAGCCATAAAGCAACAGCCACTTCAACCCCCCCAGTGCAGCTGATGAGCTTCCCTCTTCAGAGATGGCCCCACTGAATTCAGTCATCTGTACAAAAAGTGGCTTGTTGAGAGAAAAACCCAAAAAAAACCCTCCAAAGAGAGATAGACAGAAATCTGCCTCTCCCCTTCCTTCACCTTCCAAACAATAGGGTGATTTAGAAAAAATATCAAGTATTGTATACTTCTGCTAGCTATGGATATTTATTTTATAAAAATGAAACTATTAAAAAAGAAGCAGCAAACAACCAACCTCAGACTTTTTTTAACGCAATGCTATATTTTAGATGTTTGAAGTGATAAGTCCCATAAAGCAATTTCAAACAAGCAGATGTGAATGCTCATACCAAAATCCTAATTGCTAGACTCAGGAATGAGAAATTTTCTATTGTGGCATAAGTCAAATTTAATCAAAACAATGAAAGTCTTGGATATTATTTTTTGCAATACATTTGTCACATTGTGGGTTAAACTCAAAATTATTCTACCAGGTAAATCTGAACATTCTTGACTATTTTCCACATGAAGGAACCATCTAGAATTAATCCAGTTTGTTACTGCCTTGGAATGCAACTCTTTGGGTATTTAGCTGGTCAACAGCTTCCTATTAAATCAAGAAATGATGTACCAAGAAAACTAACATCACAGCAGAAAATACCTTCTCCATAAATAGTCTAAGAATTCTCTGTATCATAACCCAAAGTGTAACCAAACGGACCTTGCATTAAAATGCACTTTTTTGGCAAAATTATTTTGCTAATAATTGAGATCTTAATTGAACTCCAGTTTCAAAAATACAGATCCCTGGTATCCTCCCATGTCAGAACTCCCTTGGCCTAAAAGGGGCAGGGACTTCAGCCCACATTTACCCTGTCTTGCTTCTGGGTTACTTCACTGAACTAAATCAGTGGGATTTGGTCACCAGTCATTTTCCATGTATTTGGCACTCATCTTGAGAATGTAATGGGTTTGGTACTGCCTTTTTCATTTTCGAATTCATGGTTGCTTAGTGGTCTTAATTTTCTCAGAGTATTCAAAGATGACAGATTAATAGGTGGTTCTTTGCAACTGTGTGGGCAGATCTTTAATGGAGCTCATTAGTTTATATTAGTGAGCAGCATGCAGAGATGTGGAAGCTGTTCCTGGAGGACAGCATTTCTACGGCTAATTTTTTAAAAAATAAAATAAATAAATTTAAATCCTCCATTCCAGGATTAAATAAATACCAACTAGGTCAATTTATGCAAAGAAACAACAAAGTAAATTAATTATTCAGTACAAACATTAAAGAAAAATCCAAAATGTATAGTGGTGCTACAGTGGGTTTTTTCCCTACAAAATTCAGCTGTCCTCAATACCAGAAAAAGGTAATCTTTTGAGATTTCCCAAGCATACTTTGTACATCTGTTTATCATCTAGGACACCCAGTAGTACAACAGACTGCTGCTCAACCCAGCAGAGAATTCTGTGGTCTTTTCTATCCTAATAAGCCTTGAGCTAGGACTGGATTATGAAAAAAAATAATAATCACAACATTAAATGCAAGTCAACCTTGGCACTCAACCAAAAAACCTGGGACATTTAATATGAACATGGCACACATAAAAGGATTTCCTTTTACACAAAACATTTTTCATTTAACTTTATTGGACTTTTTTCCAGCACCTGCTTAGGTTTCCAGGTAACCATGAAGTTTAATAAACCTGTACAATGATAATTAAACACTGTAAATAATTTATCTGCTTAATCTTCCTAACTGGCCTTTTTTCCTTTGTAGAAAAGTGATCCTTGCTGGCATTCTGAATAAGGTTTGCAAAATAAGTGCAGCAAGGAGTGGTAGCACAAAGTGGATTTGCTCTCAATAATGTATGAAGCCCCATGCTGGGTAGAGGAATCCTCACAAAAGTGGTACCACAGCAATCTGTTCCTTTCATCTGCAGCCAGCATTTAAAGTGAAGGTGCTGCTCCGAATCAAAAGCACAATCATTCATTTGTGAGCAGATGTCCTTCACACGGCAGGCAGCGCTTTTTCAAAACAGAGCTGAACAAATGCACTGCTGTGAGACAAGTTCCCTACCCATTAAAGAAAGAACACAGTATATATTAATTTAGCAGGTTGTTGAATGTTTTAAAGTAGAATTTATGAAGCGGAAAAATCATGTCGTGAAACAAAATGGCTTTCAAACTAAAATATGAAAAACCTCCTCTAGTTATTCACTTGCAAAATGCAAGAGTCTAGGGCTCATGACAATAGTTTATGCAGAAAATAAGCTGAAATGTGAGCTGGGTGATTTTCCACACTACACTCAGGTTATTAATTAAAAGACGCCATTAATTTGATAATACACGCATGATTGTAAGATTGCAAGTATAAGTATTCTGTGTTCACATTTGTTGATAGAATTTAGGAGTTAATGAAAGTGAACATTGTTTAAAGCTGTTGGGACTCTGCACCACTCAGCAGAGTAAACCAGAGAGCTGCTCAGAAAGTGAGTTCTGACACTTTTGATTAAATAGTTTTTCCTAGTTCTCTCTGCACATACAAGCCGCCTTTTGAGGGTGTTTCTTTTTCTAAAAAACACAAAGCTCTGGATGTGGTCCATGCACATTGTGGTAGACAAAGGTTCACTCTGACCCCTCTGTGAGGCTAAAATCTTTGCCAAGAAAGTTACAGCAGTTGCAATGTCCATTATTGGATCACATTCTTATTATACAGATTGAAATACACACAACAAAATAACATGCAAACACTCTAATCCTTACTGATATTTAACCACAAAAACTTCCCCCCCCCACCCCCATTTACAGCAATTATGTATGCTGGATGTATTTTGACACCAACACAGACCTTCCAGAAGCAAGGTGTTATCCAATGAAGGCACACACATCAAACTCTTCTGCGATCACAAAAAGGCAGCTGCATCCCTTTAATGCATTTTTAAATTAATATCTATGGGCTATGTAGTTCCTCTGTCTCTGTCTAGTCCTGTTGTAAAAGGGTGAGGGCAAGCCACAAGATGCACACCATGATTTCAGACGGTTCTCAGAGCCTGTCCAGCCCCTCCAGGCTGCGCAATGCCCTCCCACCCTGCACCCTAAAATCTTCCTGCACCCTTTGCTCAGCTCACTCAGCACCTGAGCACACCCGAACGCATCCAACCTCAGCACCACCTGCCTCTGCCAACAAAAGCCGCATCTTCTCTTCCTTCTTTCCTCTCATTTCCCATAACATGGCTTATAAACACATCAATATTTACAATTACTTTATCCATATTAAATAAACACACAGTGTTTTGCTGTCCACACAGAAAAAGGTTGATTCCTTCTTGCAGAAACATACTATTGCTAGCAATATAATTATTATAAGGAGTACTGCAATTTAAACCTGAATCTCTGTTTATATATGCATGATTATTAGAGCAGGAGTCATTTGTGGAGAGCTCACATATAAAAATGCAGCTAATAACTCTTACTGTAATGATTAATCAATTTATGAATATATTATTTAAACTAATAGTTCAGGTAGGGTATCTTAAACAAGTTGCAGAGAACATCGACCAATTCAAATACCAGCTACTAGATCAATAAGAAACTCTAAGTAACTCTAGGGAATAGGTACACTTGCATACAAAACTGTGAATTTTTAAAATCCTTCTATTGGGAGAACAACCTCATCAAAAATAATTGCTTTAGGCCATTATCTTTGGATTTTGGCAAACTGTATGGTAAACTAGAAATTCACGTAAGAATTTGACATTGTATAACAAACTATTTTTATACTATTGCAAGATAAATTAATTAATTTTTTTCTTTAAACCAGAATTAATTTTTTTCTTTCAAAAGAAAAACAATACCTGATACATCAGTTCAGTTTTTCAATACATTAGTATTTAAAATGCAAGACGGTTTATGTACCTATGAACACACTGACAAGACTATGCCCTAGGCTCAGTATCAATTAAATATATTTATTTATAAACATAAGTTATTTTTCCCCTAAAATTTACAAGAGAAACAAAACAAAACAAACAAAACCCTCAACTTTAAACCAAGTATTTTTAAGGTAAAACTAAAAAAGAAAAAATCCAGCAGCAAACCCAGGCAAAAAAATTAAACAGGTAACTGGTGAAACCTGACAATTTAGTTTGTTGGCAACCACTACGAAAAGGTTTCTGTACTTGATTTAGTGCTTTTTAAAATCTGAATATGTACCTTTAATCTTTCAAAGCAGGACTTTTAATTAAAGGTACCAAGTGCAAATTCACAAATCCACTGCCCTGCTCTCCCTCTGATGCTAAAGGTGTGCTTTATCTCCGTTTCAAGTGATACTGCATTTTAAAAATTAATTAGCAGCTTGCAAGAACAGCCACACATTATTGAGTAAGTACCAGCATTTAAGTGAAACAGATGAAATATTGGTAAGCAATGCAGACCACAGTATAAGTATGTGAAGGGGGTCATAGGCTAATCCCTATTGATTTTCCAAGTACGCGTACAGCACCGCTGGGAAAGGCCAGTTCTGTTGGCAATCAGCTAGCACAAATACATTATAAATCTTACTGTCCACCTTCACTGATCACTGTCACTTACTTCCTCCACTAAACACCATGAGGAAACTACAACAAATCCACTGACAAACAACCAGGAATGAATTTTAAAACCGTTCTCCTTAGGCATAACTTCAGAATGCTTGTGATGTACGTAACATGAAGCAGAAACACATTTCAAGGAGCAATATGGGACATGTAATAACTGTTCTGAGAAATAATCCACCAGAAAACTGCTGGGCCACTGAGAGGAGGAACACAAATAATGATGAATAAGTCATCCACGTTAATCTTACAAATTAACATGAAAATTCAGAGCCTGTTGGTGGAGGGAAATGAAATGCGAATTTCCCAAAGTTGAAGAGATGATGCTGCCCTGGCAGTGAAGGAGCCAGCAGACTGCTGTCAGGAGCTGTGACTCACAACCATCCTTTAGTGCAAGATTCACAACACTACAGAGAAATAAGCAGGGCCCAAACCAATCCCAGCAGCAGCAAAGAGCTCCAGGGGCCATAAGATAATTCTGATATGGAGCACAATAGAAGTTCAAGGCTTAACCAATGGACTTGGCAGAGGAAACAAGGACAAATGAGGTACTGAAAAGAGAAAACACCACTTATTTCATGTCATTGTTACCATTTTCAAGAATAATTTCTTCTCTGAAAGGGTTGTTCAGCATTGGCAAGGGCTGTCCAGGGAGATGGTGGAGTCTCCATCCCTGGAGGTATCCAAGGAACAGCTGGACGTGGCACTCAGTAGCACAAGGTGGTGTTTGCTCAAAGGTTGGACTCAATGGTCTTGGAGGTTCGCTCCAAGCTAAATGAATTTGATTCTGTGATCCCAGCAGGTGCATGAAATGAGACTGAAAGGCTGATTTAGAAATAATTAGTGCTTATGTAAAGCAATATCAGAACTTTAAAACAAATAGTTACCACATTCAGGAAACGAATACAATTCAACACACTTTGGTTAGGTTCAGATCAGCGAGAACACTGCACTTAAACTGCTCTGTATTAACCAGGCAAGGAGCAGAAATCAAGCTGCAGTAATTCCTCTGTAGATGGGACCAATGTTCTCGCTGGGGAATGAGGCTGGGCTACAATTGGCAATTCCAAGGTAGCTGCACGTTGAATCACAGGGAACACAACGTGCAATCCACCACTGTCTTGGAAGTGAAGAAGTGAAGAGATTTTTTTTCAGCTCTCGTTGCTGAAAGTGGAAAGAACCCACCAGCCTCCCCCCCAAATCCAGACCACTCCTGATTGTAATTTCTGTGGTATCAGCTCCTGCTGGAAAGTCAGGCTACACTCGGTACTTTCAGTGCAGCCTGGGTTGGTAGACAGCAGAATGTGAAATGAGCTCAAAATTTCCATTTAAAATGTCATTTAATGGAATTTTAAACTGTCGGAGAAGATGGATACGCTGTGTTTGTTTTCTACATTAACGATCTATAAAAGAAAGGAATGGACCATAAATACAGTACTTTTTTGCAACACCCTTTACTAAAAATGCTACTATTTGTGTTTATCATTTATATCCTCATACACAACCTCAAAAGTGATTACACTTTAAACCATACATAACCTGATGTATTTTTCATTTTGAGTCATATTGCAAACATTTTTATAGCTCTGTTAATATATTCCACACATTTTATTCTTATTGATTATGAACATTTCTTTTGCAGATTTTATTGCTTTTCATATAAAAAATGTTAGGTATTTTTTAAAAAGTGAAAATAGTATTACAACTCATATACTTTTCTTCACCATGATAATTCTAATACAATAAGTGTTAGCATGAATATTTGCGGACTGTAATTTTTCACAGTTCAAGCTCAAGAAAGAAAATAGAAACAGCTAGTAAACTAAGGTACTACATAAGTTTCTTTGTTTTTTTTTCTTTCTTTAAATCTCTATTTAAACTGTTGGGTTGAATCCATAATAATTTTGAATACTTAAAAAAATTAATATACCAAAGGAGTGTCCATATAAAACATCATGGTTTTATATCAGGTATACATTATCTTTCCTAATTACTACTGCGGTTTGCAGACTGAAATACAATTTATATTTAGGGTATGATTTTGCTGTTAATTATCAAATTGAAAAAAAAATAAAATCTTGCATTATAAATTCTCTCTTGGAAATTAATGTTATTCTTTTTTTTCCATAATCCTATCACACAAGAAATAAGTGCATTGCAGCATGAACACTTTAATTTTTCCAGTTAGTTTTGAGCAAGCCCAGAGGTGAGGTTTAATAAGGATCAATGGCACTTTATCTGGGACAGGGCCACTTCACAGCATGCAAATTACACAGTAACACTTAAAAAAAGAAATAGATTTAATTAAAAAAAAAGTAGAACCACAGGCTCTGGAAATTCAATTAAAGGATTTATGCAAAGGTTTGCTAGGTTTTTATATGCAGTTACTGCTTATATAATGAGCTTTTCATATTAAAAATCAATAGGTAATCTAGAGTAGAAGATCATCCCCTTAAATACATTTTTGAAATCAATTTGAAAAATAGTCCATCAACTGCTGTGACTACTCTTGCTGCTTCGATTAGACTAAGAGCAATATTTAGATTGTAAGACGTGCTATGGAATACCTATGCCTGGATTTTGCTTTCAAGAGTTCTTATACTTTTAAGTGCCCAAGCTAATCATACAGTCATTCAAGCCTGTGTACAATGGATAAATAATTAATTTAATTCCTAGCATAAGGGCATAAATGTCCTGAAATATGTGAAAAAGCAGGCACCTAATAGCACAATCTGACAATATTTTCAATATATGCAAAAATCTACATTTCTGAATGTCTTTGCTCTGTCTTCTCAATCTACTTGCCACTTAGCACACTGAGATAAATATTTCTGTTTATAACTTATTAAAGCTAAGGAAGCAATTAGTCTAACACTTGTCTGAAGTGCAACTTTCACACATCATGAATTTAAGGATGGATGAGGTCCTGCGTCCTTCAGGTTTAATCTAATTTGCCAAGATGCTGCAGTGATATAAGATTATACTAAAGTCCAAACACTCTGGTTAATATTCAGCCCTTATCACAAATTGACATCTCATGCAAGCAAGTACCCCAGAATGAATGGAGACGGACCCATTGCATCAGCACTTCGTTTGCATCAGTCTCACCAATTGCACAGAGTCTGTAAATATTCTGAGCTGAACATTGTAAAGTGGTCACTTCGTGTCCTTTTTGACCAAACAAACAGAACCAAAGCAGGGAGAGTTCTCAAATACAAAGAATCCCAGGGAATCACTGCCAGCACAGGCTGCTGCTGTTACGCCAGCATGAGAGCTTCCACACATCAGAGGCTGAACAGGACTCCTTCCTTGCATAAGTAGAATTTTCACATCTGTTTCCATCCATTCACCAGTATTTCGAGTCCTTAACTTGGCACCAGGTTGTTAAACAAACATTTTAGCCACTGAGAAATTCTTGGACTAAACTGTTCTCCTGTGATATGCTTGCACATAGTGCCAAGGCACAATTTTGGATTCTCAAAAATGTATATTCTAATTAATGGGTTCTAAATAATGACATAAAAAAGGAAAAACAACACTCATCTCACATATTCACATGAGAGGGAGAAAGAAATCTTTATTTCTGCTATTGCCTATACATTCATATACATATATATTGACATATATATTTTGTTATCTTAATTCAATACTTTAAAAGACACATAATTCCTTTATAAAAGGTTTGAGAAATGGTTGTGGCATACTGCTTCAATACATGAAACAAAGCAGAATGACAACCATGAGAGTCAGGGATTAGACAAAATTTTCTCTATCTGTAACATGCTCTGCCAAGCAAAGCATTTCAGCTATGAAATATCCTCAGAGGCAAATCCATTATATGAAAGTTTCAGAGAGAAGAAAAATAAATAGAAGCTGAAAAGTAGCTAGCAGTTCTCAGTTAAAATGGTGATATTTAACAATGAAACTGTACTGTTCAGGAAGTGAATTTACCAATAGCTTCCCTGTTAAAAATTTATATAGCTTAAACCTGCCTCACAGTAATACCCAAAATTTCTGCTTCACTGCTTTACTTTTTACACCTCTTATTGCAGAACAGCACAGACTTGAAGCACAGCCTTGAAGAACAATACCCTTGCTGTCATTCCTCTATTAAGTCACTTAAATGTCTTCATAAGCATGCTCTGAAGCCCATTTCTTTATTGGATTTCAATTGTTTCTTAAAAGAAAAATCTCAAAGGAATCAAAGAAAAATGTTTGCTTACTCTCATTTCAAAAGAGATGTGGGTACAGCCTAGTGCTCTCTTTTCTGATAGGTTTGGAACAGAGACGTTAATGAACAGTGGCTTTATTTTAATCTTTCTCCCTCCTCACTGAATCTCTCATGCACACCATATTTTTCTACACTTTTGCATTTTAAACACAGTGTAAGTACACAAGGGGATCAAAGAGTTTCAGATGAATCTGAAGAGTTATAGCAAGGGTAACGAGGGTCCTTAGTTTCTAATGACAGAAGCATATGCTCTCAACTTTCTAAACTGCATCCAACTGAGCCATTTATCAAGGCCTGAAACTTTTTCATTATTTAAAGCACTACGACAGCTTTCCACTTGATGCCTTGGAAGTACACAATAATAGAGACTCTATATAGTCATTAATTATAATATCAGCTGGTTGATGAAGTTACTGTACTTGCTGCTTGGTGATTTCATTTTTAATTGCAGCAGGTGGTGTGGAAATAAAGTGATGTACTGACACACACAGTCACCTCAATAGTATTTTCTTTTTTATGTATGGATAAATGCAGCTTGGTTTTTTGAAAATTCCTTCTGTTTTATATCCCACTACATATAGTAGCTACAAGGAAAAATGAGCAGAGAACATGCTGAAAATTAGATGCTAAGAAATGAGCTGATAGAAGACACTGTCTCATTTTTTTTTTCATTTCCAAATATTTAAGATACTAGCTTTTTTCTCTATGTAAAGATTCCCAGTATCCAAATCACAGCTCTCATAAATAACAGTGACAATTTTATAAAGTGCAACTTCTTTCTTCTAATTTTTGGTCTTACTAAAGTATTTGGATAAGTAACAAGTTTTGAACTCTACGAATCTAAAAATAAAGATGCAGTTAGGCAGAATTAAAGTTGAACTCTATTAAATTGTATGACTATTCTACAAATGAGTGTGTGATATTCTAAATGGTGTGTTCTACTTTTTCTTCTATTTTGGAATTAGTCCTATATGCTCCATTGCTCTAGTAATTTACTAACCCATATATCCACATAGATTTTTTGCAATTTAAAGATTAACACAGCAATAGCATGAGCTGATTTATCCTTTTGTTGTCTTCAGGCTGCCGCTGTACATGCTTTCAGATAAGTCTGCATTGTTCTTATGACACTGCCTGCTCTTAAAAGTGTATTTTCCTCTTCTGCAATGTTTTCATTTCATTAATCTCTAATTTAACAGATTAGATAACTATTACAGGAGATCATGCTGCTAAAGGTTTTCCATGAGATTGATAGGTAATAAAAACTGGTGTTTCCTAATGGCCACAGACATCAGTCTTCTACATAAATCAGCAAACTCCCTTAAGAATCCCTTATATCCAAGTCATAGATCAATGGTACTCAAGCCTCATTACAACACACACTGTTCTCTGAAATCAGGCTGTGCTACCTTAGCTCAAAACTGCATTAAATGTAATTAATACAACTGTGATGTAAATGGACACAGCATTAAAATGTATATCCCCAGGGAGGAAAGGTTGGGAAGGTAACTGTGTGCCCTGTCATACATGGCTTGGGTGACTAGGGAGAATCTCAGCACACTTCATTGCTCAGGATTTAGAGTGGGTACTCCATAAAATCGTGGAGCTCCAGTACCAAGAGCAGGGAACCAGAAGCTCATTCCTACAGCTGAGTAGCAGCTGGACAGTGGCTCCTCTGTAAAGGAAGATGCTGTCTTGTAAACCCTCTCAACATGATGTTAACTTCGACATTCAACTTCTACATTAAAAAAAAAAAAAACCTACACAAATATCATTTGGACTCCAAAACTTCAACAGAAGGGACATTTACTGTCAATATTGAATACAGGGAAAAGCCTGAGGGGATGTGAACTGCTTGTCTGTACATTGGGTAGAAGGGAGGTGGCTTCTAGCAATTAGTGCTTTATCTGCCTACAACAACTATGTGATTTGGAAGGGAATGCCGGAAAAAGAGGAAAACAGCCAAGCCAAAAGGAGTGTGGAAGTGCTACAGGGTGTCCAAACCAGGCAAATCAAAATAAAGCTGCTGTTCTATAGATGCCTTCAGTGTTCCCTTGCTGACAGCTCTGTTCATTTTAGGAAAGAATTTCTCTAAAAGACCAACAGGCCAATACTGCCAGCTTTCAGAAACATATTGTTTTGTTCAGGCAGAAAGCGACTTCAGACTGTGAAGCTATACAGCCCAGCTATAGCCAGGAGTTTAACAGCCTACTCTGGGTATTTCAGGTCTTCAGAGCTAAAGCAGAGCCACACTGCCTGAATCCTCCGTGATTCACTGACCCTTCTGCTCTTGAGGCCCCCTCAGGTCCCCTGTTGCTACATATAATGGGCAACAAGGAGTTAGAGCTCAGAACAAGACAGCTGAAGGGGTTTTGGAGAGATATTACTGCCTGTATTACCCTCTTTTTTATATAGTTCTCAGCCAAACATTGAATTTGTTAATGTAATATTTTATATACTACATTGATCTCCAGAATGGGCTTGGATGACTTCTGGAAAACACATAATAGAATTTGGGATCATAATGAGAGGAATTATATCCACAAAGAAACCTGGGAATCATTGCTATGAGGTATTTATTATCTGACATACATAACTATTACATAATTATTTTTGAAACAACCTAATTTTTTCTGATCTCACCTTCTTTGGAAGATATTTTGCATCCTCCTTTTAATTCATTTTCTATATTACCACTATAGTGGCCTCTCTGTATGTTCAAGGCAGGAAACCAGGTCTGGGGTAGTTAATAGAGGAAGTGAAGCATGCAAATATGCAAACAAACCCTTGAGCCAAACTCTGCTCTCATGTGTGTCAAGATCCACAGCTCTGATGAGGGAACCAAGTTTGGCATCTTTTGCTCACAAGCACTGAGCACAGAATTCCAAGGGATTAAGCTCTCCACGTCCTGGGTGTCTGTTGTTTCCTGGTACAAGAGTCTAATCTCCACAGTGCAGAGCAATCACACTTCTCACACTGTAGGACCACCCCTCACTATTTCCTAATACAAAATAAAGGCAAAAATGACTGCAATAATAAGCCTGGAATTCAGTCACATTCATTCTTTCATCATTTTGCTTCCTTGTCCCTTTCTCTCTCCTTTTTGTTTTGGCTTCTTTCTGGTTTCGGGGAATCTTAGCCCCTCAGTTGTCCATAGTGCAAACGTGCAACACAACCCAGACAGCATCTGCCACGTGCATCATAAATATGAACATTTCCATAGTGTTCACAACAGCCACTCAATCTAATAGGCAGGATTAGCCATGACATCAATTTTGTCAGCTGATTTGTTGCTTTCTTTATCCTGGCTTACTTTTCTGTCACCTCCTGTAAAAGAATTCAGATGTTTCTACAAGGGTACCAGCAGCAATACTGTGTTACATTTTCAGAGGCTGCCTCATGCTGTTGTGTGCTACACAGATGTAAGAATTATTAACAACGAGCTGAGGCCCACAATGTCATATGACCCAAATGCAAACCCTTGAGGACATTTATTTCCTCCATTTCAGTGGGTAATTGAGCCTCTAAACCACCCACAAAGACTACACTTGTAAAAATACTTAACCCTTTGTGTCATAAAAATAGTGATACTGCAAAAAAAGGTTTGCATCTATAAATATGAAAACTAGTAACAGTCTACAAAATGGAATTGCTGTATACTGAATCATCAAATCCAAAATGTGATTGCCCACATTGAAATGAAGTAAAAGAAAATTATAAGCCAATCCTTAAATACATTAGCTACAGTCTCAAAATTAACACAAAGTGTAGCTTTTAGATTCATCCAGCATCAAAGTCATCCCTTCCCGTGCCTTGTTCCTCATTTTTGCACTGGACATAAGATTCCTAATAGGTGTATCATAGCTGAAAGTCAGTAAAAATAAGTCTAGCCTGGAATAGCTTTGCTGCTGTATCCCTAGCCATGAATGGCAGCAAAGGGAAACAAGTGTAGCTTTGGTTTTCCTTTTGAAGACAATCTCCTTTAAAGCTGAAGTAAGGTTAGGCAGTTACACAAATCATGCAACACACATTCCTCATTAAAAAAACACTGGAAACTCAGCTATCACGTTGCAAGGAGTTGCTGAGTTTAAGTATGTAAAAAGGTCTTGCAAACAACTTCTGCAGACTGTAAATCAGAATCTTTTGATCCTCAGTAAGAGCCAAGCAGATTGCCCAATAATTTACATGGAGCCCTGGCAGAAATACATGGAATGGGAAGGGTATCATAAAATTACCATCACAACAACTGCCCAACACCCCCAGAGTTACAAACATTGCAGCTGCACTACAAACCACGTCAGAAATTGCTAAACCTATTGTACCAAAATTACAGACAAGTGAGGAGCAAACCAAAAATGAATACATATCTCAATTGTCTCAAAAGATGGAGTGCACTTCATGAAACCATAATAATTCCCTTTCCATCTAAAAGTAACATATCCATCTAAAAGTCTCACAGAATCATGAGAAAAAGATGAACTGTTGGGAGGGGGAAGGCCAAGGCAGTCCTATCCCTCAAATGCATTTTTTAAACCTCAGAATACTGTGGAAAGTACACACTACTCCCCAGAGAAGTTATCCTGCATGGCTTTCCTAATCTCTCATTTGCCTCCACAGATTTGTGATCTTTATTGTCATTATTAATACAGGTATTAACATAATCCAAATACATCAAGTCATCAGGGATTGGTGAGAAAAGTACAGACATTTGGAAACAGAATGAGAGCAGAAAGTCTCTAAATTAACATTCCCAACAACACAAGAAGCACTGCTTTATTTTAGAACCAATACAACTTGAATATACTTTAGGGTTTGGTTTTTTCTTTTGTTTCCTAAAATAGTTCACATACACAAGACAACATCCTCATCAACTGATTAACAAAAACAGACAGAAAACTCACATCACCGTACTTCTCTAAAAAATTAAGTTTCAGTTTAGCAATGTCTACTTCAAGCTTTTATCAGCACTAATTTCAATGAAAAAAATGGTCGTAAAATTCTGAACAGAGGGAAAACAGACCTTAATTAAGCAAAGTGTTATCTCTTCCTATTATAATGAAAGCAAAGTTACAGTTATATTTTTACCAAGATTTTTTCCCACTTAATGAAGACATTATCCGTGAGTTTTCAAAGTCACTTTACAAAAGAGCATTCAAGAGACATTAAAGTCAGCTTAAACTAAAAAGTCTTTTTGAAGTCAATAAACAATAAAAAGAACAATGAAAAGACAGCCTTTGATCTCTTCTTACTCTAAAGTCTTTAATTTCTGTTTTAATCTACTAGATGCATTAAGTCTTGTTTTCAAACATTTTCATCTGCAAAGTACAGTGAGCTTGCCTTGATTTTTTTATTCATATATATTCTTACTGTATTAATGTACACTTCTCATTACCAGGGATGGCTGTCATCAGGAGGCTCTCCAACCAAAATAAGCAGAAAAAAGTTTAAAAATTATTTTTCATTCTCTTCTCTTCTAAAATTTCGTTTAAAAGAAAGAAAAAATGCAAAAGGAAAACGGAAATAGCAAGTTCAGCTTTGAAATTTCTGAGATCAAAGGCTATAATGCACATAGATTTTTTCAAAGAATAAATTATTAATAGCATGGGCAAACACCTACTGGTCAATAACATGGTCAAAGAATGGTAAGTTAAGAGCATCTCTCTGCAGCCAATTACAGTTTATCTGACTTGATTGTTTGCAAGAAATTCCAAGCTATTCACTGGATTTTTAATATAGCATTAAAACCCCTTTTTTAGCCAAGCTGCAAAACCTGGACAAGCTCTTGACCCAGTTCAGCATTTCCTCAGCACGACAGGCCATGGATGCAAACAAGAAAATAAAAAATTGCAATGAATGGAAGGGTGTGGAAATTAGAGGCAGAGAGACATTAATTACCATTTTGCCATCATTCTTCCAGGTCTCTAATATAACCCCAGCTAGAAGGGTAAAGACTCTCTCCATACCTGTTCACCTTTGACACACGTGAGTCTCTTCAATTTCTCCTAGATTAATAAGAATATTCTTCTTATATTTCTAGCCCTTCAGAAGCACAGGATCATTCATGGAGTAAAGCAGAAAGAACCACCACATCCTCCCTTTCAGCCCCAGATTCCTGGTGAATCCTGGGCCTCTCCCAATCTAGATTAAAACATCACTCCTTGTTTGTTACTGAATCATCCACTCCACCTTCAAAATATTTCTTTCACATTTCTCCACCTCCCTTTGCCACTGAAGTTGACAGTTTCTGCAGATGATTTTTGTAATGACAGCTATAAAATAGTTTATTTCACAGAGACCACTGAATATCTGACAAATGTGAGATCTAGGGGCTCATTTCTAGCACGGGATGATTTGGAACACCAAACTACTGGGCTCTGAATTTTGCCAATATAAGAATTGCATCACTTTTCAGACAATATCTTTAATTCTTCATTCAAAAAAACCTAAATTCTACGAGACAGATCTTCTCTAGGAAAGAAAACAACCATGCAGAAATTTAAGCAACGTCTTTTTCTTACATCAAGTTAAGCAAAAAGACTAAAATTTTCACTTTGCTCTTGGCAGATATACTTAATAAAAAGAATCAGACTGAGAGCACTTTACTAAGTTCAGACTAGCCTTTTATTGATTTGGATGTGCTATGAACCACATTATCTAATCTACAATAAGCCATTTACCAAGTGCAATGATCTATGGGCTAAAAGGCTTAGATTTTTAGTTCCAGTGTAGACTTTTTGATGAAATGGTAGATCAGCAGAGAATAATACTATAATAAGATTGTGAGGGACAGAAGTGTCAATATAAGGAAATTAGAAAGTTTGGCTTACTGTTTTAAATCCTCTTGCTGTTCGTTTAAAAGCCCAATATCTCTTTTTCTAGACTAATTGTGTCTGTATATTTAACAGAGGTCCCAGATGACATCCCACAGGGTGTCAGGTTCACAGGGGTTCAAGGGCTCATACAAAAAATTCTAATTTTCAAAAATAAAATCATCCATCTGAGCACAATGATAACTATTTAGTGGTGCATGTGCTATCATTATATAAGGAGACAAGTTATCATGGTACTGTCTCTTGACTATTGCTGTTTGCCAAGATCCACATTTCATCCACTGCACAAGAGATTTTTGCAGTTTCCCTTAAAACAGTCTTGATGCATTTTGGGCCAGAAGCTTTTGTGCACCTTTACACACAGAGCCTGGAACACAAGGCTGAGATACCAATTAGGCTTGTGATCTACACATAAACAAAAGTCGACCAACACTCCCACAATGTCATCTCTGCCTACCCTCTGATAGTCAGTTTTGACCATTTTTCTGCATGGGAATTCTCCAGCTGCCATCATGAAACGCCATTGAAATCTCAAAACCATTCATTTATCTACTGTTCTGTGTCTAGCTAGGACAGAACCACACATATGAGAACTGCTTCATTATTTTGCATTACTTTTGGATTGAAATATTTGACTGATCTCCTTGACAATGTATAAAATACCATAATTTCCTTCTCAAATTACCAAGCAATTCATACAAAGACAAATTCCTTCTGAAAATGGTTGTCTTTGGCTAACTTGGACTCAGAGGTTTGTGAAAAAACAATGCTGCAAAAAAGATGTGCAAAACCACAGGCATCACCAGCATATCATCTCAGGTTAGCAAAGACTAATAAAACAAAAATTCAGTAGCCTTTGGTTGACAGAAATAGAATGCATTATTTAGTGCCAATTAAGTGTAAGTCAAAGTATTTCTATCATATTATTTTATCCAAAGCTACATGGCGAATTTTAGTGCATCATTTCTGAGTAAGACTGACAGGTTACATGCCGAAGTAAATGTACTGAAGACATTAATGTCACTTTAAAGCAACTCAAGTTTTGATGTTCTCATATTTCTGTTGTACTGCAGCGATTAGGACACGTTGCCTCGTGTTTTAAGAATGAGAAAAAGAAGCTTTACTGGATCAGGCTAGCACGGAACTCCGCAGCACCCGGCACTCGGTCTAGCGCCAGGCAGTTTGTATGAAGATGTTATTGCACCTTTGCAGTTCTAATCGCCAATTATGACTCTATTAGTCCTCCCTGGCAGTTCATCTGCTCCTGCCCAGGCGAGGGGGGCTCGCAGCCGGACCTCTGATCCTCCCTTTCCGCTCCAGCGAGCGCTCGGCGCAGCTGCTGTCATCTCCAGACAGCGAGGGCTGAGGCACTGCCTTTCCCAGATAACTGCACCTGACCTTACAACAATTTACTAAGGAAATACCTGCCTAATGGCACTGCGAGTGCAGGTTCTGCCACGCTCACAACGGCGCTGCAAATTAGAGACAACAGGATAAATCTATGACCAGCTCGCCAGACACTTCATTAAATCACTGTTCCCTTGCCTTGTAGAGCACTAATAGAATCACAGCCCTCGTTAGCTACTGAATAAAAGATCAATCACATTCCTTGAGAGCTCTTGCTACCAGCTTCCAGAGGAAACAAGGAAAAAAAAAAAGACATATTTAGGATCATCAGTACGATTCTGAATGGCCTCACTGCAAGTTGGTTAAATTACCTTTTCCACAACTGACTCTGGCTGTAATACTCTGAGGAACTTGTTAAGTCTGCTTTCAAAAGCTGCTATCTAATATATGACTACCAGGCCCTGGTCAAAAGTTCATAATGTGCATATGTAAAAAGGTACTAAATTGCCTGAGGGCTAAAACCAGAGGAGTTTAATTGCAGCAAAATGCTGAAAATGGTCTGTTGAGGGTCTTTCTATTGGGATACTGCTGGCACTAGCTGATTGAAGTACAGCACATAAAAGCCTTACAACAATATTTCCTTAAATGCAGCTGAAACTGCAAGCACTTGCTAGTGCATATATGGTGTGCCAAGAGGCAAAAAAAAAAAAAAAAAGGGAACCTTCTCTAAAACAAACAAAGATTTAAGGATTGATATAATTCATAATTCAAAAGTGTGTGGATAAAAGGAAGAATTAAACAACAATCAGTATCTGTCAGTATAAATCATGTTACAGGCTCCACGTTATGGTGGGAAATGTAAGTACATATGTAAATATATTTTAATTGGCATCCATTAAGATTCACTGCAATGAAAACTGGGAAGCAGCTTCCATCAATCAGTTCATGAGCACACTTGGAAACTTTAGAAACAGTCACCTATGAGACTGAAGATTCCCCCTGAAATACAATGACTTGTTTGTATTAATTTGCGAATTATTTCTCTAGTTATTGACATGATAAAAGGGTGGGGGGCGGGAGGAGGAGGATAAGGAAAAAAATTAAAACATTTTTATTTGAATCCATTCAAAACATACTTTTTCCTGTTGAAAAAGAAAGTCACAATATAAATATTTAGGAGCAATGGTCATCATCTGAAAACTCAGAAGAAAAAGCAAATTCTTGACTTAATTCTATACACTTGATTACCTCAAATAAAATTATTTTTTTATCAGCATTATTTCAGCTGTTTGCACAGTGAACGCAAGCAGAATATTTTTCCTTTTGTGTGGGCATTTATGAACATGTTGCCTGAGAATCTGAGTTTTAGCCAGATTTTCTGGCATCAGAAAAAAAACAAGTGACCATCTTAAAATTTTGCTTTTTTTGTAGAAAACTCCATTATTTGCTCCACAATACTTTTGTAACTATCTCAGGCAAAACTTACAAACATTAAAATAGTCATTGTGAAACTTTACTCAACTCTTCATAAATTTTATTTCTACCTTTTGAAAACCACATTTACATGTAGTTAAGGCAGTACTATGCAGGAAATGACATCAGGTGAGTGTAAGAGTCCCTTCACAGAGATTTCAGTAGGAATCTTACCTCCATTTTATCCATATTTTGTTCATCTACAGCACATGTTTCTTTGGTCATGGCTGAGAAAATTAATCCCAGCTTTTCATAACAGTTTTAGTTTAAAAGTCTATAAAATGTTCCAAAGTAGCTCATCTAATATTCTTAAAGACAACATAAAATGGTCTGTGTAATTTTTTATTAGTATTTGAATGAATATTGTGTAGTAGATAAAACAGCCTTTAGCCAGGCATTACTGGTAAAGTGAGACATGAGCACACTGCTGATAGCCCTGGCTTTGCCATGTTCAGTTGGCATCAGTTAAAAATCACAGCAAAATCACAGTCTTGGACAGAAACCAGAGACAAGGGAACAACACAGGAAAAAGCAGGAGAATCAGCAAAGACTTAAATCAGTTCGAGACCTCCACTTTCAGTCCTGGAAAACCCACACACCAATATTCTGCAGTGGCTTTACTGACTGTCTTCACAGGAAGACAAAATCACTTCTCTCTTCCGATACAACAGTTATCAGCCAAGCTTCATTTCACAACATAAAAAATGCCCAGGCCACCAGAAAGTCTCAAAAGTAAATCATGCCCAAGAAAATTGGCAATTCATTCACCTCACCTATGCAGAGGAAGTAAGAAGTTTGAAAAACCATGGTTGTAACACAACAGCATTTACCCTAACTAATACATATTGTGAAAATGACAAACCAAACAAATGAAGAAGATGGAACAAGCTTTTATTTGTTTACTGTTGACATTCAATGCTGCCTCTTAGGCAGTAAGGAAGTAATTCAAATAAATTCAGAATATATGCTCGGGAAGGACTCACAAATATCTCCCAAAACAGAAAGGCACAACAGACTACAAACATTTCAGTAGAGATGTTTGAAGCAAATAGACTGACTTCATTCCAGGGCTAAGTCTCCATTTCAGGTCTGGACAACCCTTTCTTCCCAGCTTGTGAGCACTACAATATCATTAATTCATGGCTCTATCTGCCAGCAGGAGGGAGCAGTGAACAGAAGCAGAGAGCAAAGTTTCTTATGATGACAGCGAACAGGAATGACCACAATTTGGCCCAGTTACATCTCATTACCAACCATAAACATTATTTTAGAGGAACAGATTAGCAGTTAGACTGCATTTACAGGATCTTTGCTGTGGACAGCAACACAACTTTCAGGTGAGTGTTCTGTCCCCTCCTAACAGCACAAAAAGGCCGTGGGTAGACACACAGAGTATTTGATTTTCCAAGACAAGCAATGGTCTGGATTGTTTAAGAGCCTAATTGACTTTAGCTGAAGACCATTTAGAACACCACATTACTGATTACGGAATAAGCACGTACGTAACCCAATAATGTAAATTTCACCTCATCACCAAAAGTAAGTTCAGCTGTTGTTTCCATAAAAAGACATTCTATATGAAAACATTTCCTTTAGAAACATAAAGCCAAAAAGGAGACAATAAATATACATCACAAGTGGAACTGACAGCTTTGTTGATACTTTCTGCCATAATTCCTTTAAAAGTTGAAAATTCACATACATTTCTCATCAAGGGAATGGAAGACATCAACACATTGTTTTTTCTCACAAAACCATCATTTTTGGTGCAAAAGCTAAGAGAGGCTCACTTTGTACATAGTAGTTCATCAAATGCAACCCATGTAGTTCGTTCAGCTCAGGTAACACCTTGTTCCTTGGCAGAACTAGTTAAATTACTTCTGTTTACTTATGATACCTTGACAAACAGAAATAAATTTATTTCCCAGAAAACCCTTGCTTTAGTGTTGTTATATATGAAAAAAACAATATTAAATTTTTACATTTATGCCATGATATTACCAGCAGAATGGTCATCAGTGATCCACAAGAGGAAACAGGAAAGGACTTTTCAGATGCCCACCTTGCTGATATTTGGGACCTTTGCCTTGGAAAACTGCAATGGGGAAATTCCTTTCCTACAGAGGCAGGACACTGCTCTGCCATGGACTGTTAATTGTATCATTTTGCAGATCATGCCAGTACTCCATAATTAATACTGCTAGATAACCACACTATTTGGGGTGGGATGAGCTACTTGACGTGAGCAGACAATCAGATTCTAAATGACATTGTTACAAATTCATTATCATAAAAAATTGCCAAGACAGTTGTTTTCCTTGAAGTGCTAAATTAGTTTTCTTGTACTGGTAGTATTCATCATAATGCAAGTTTGACAATTCTGGACAACAATTTAATAGCAATGCTGTTCAGTGGAAATAAATTGTGTTTCCAATTTTCTCACAAAATGAAAAAACCCTAATTGTATTCATTAATAGATTACAGTGAGAGACAAGGTAATCCTAAGAAAAATATCTACATTCAAGAGTGTTGAACTTCAGTGAAAAATTGAATCCTAGTATTTCCAAGTATTCTTATGCTCTAGCTTGTTAAATTGAAGTGTTCTTCAATATTTTTTGCATAATAGTAGGTACAGTATTCAAAGAAAAATCAGTTCTCATGTGCCATTCAGCACAAGGATTTTCAAACCTACTCCTTTCACATCAAGTCTGGTGCTCAACTTGAGCAAATGCTTCCATAACCACTTAGGAGTCTCACCAGTTATTTGTATGCGCACATCCATCTATGGGAAAGCAAAGAAATGAGAAATGGTGCGACCAAGCATTAAAAATAAGCTCACAGTAAGTTTCAACTCTTATGTCTACTCAACTCCATGTTTGGAAAAAATAATTTCATGTTTGGAAATACCAGCCCTTAAGACACAACTGCTGGAAGAGTTTGAAATCTACAGCACCGACAAATCAATCTTGCATGCTTGGGACAAGTAGATCTTGTTTTTCAAGACAAACAATTCTCTCTATATATCAAAAAATACTCTATTTTTATTTAAGATGCATTATTCAACATTGCTATCTTTATCTTATTTCAAGGTGATGCTTTTGCAATTAATAAAATTCTTCAACTACCTTCTATAGATTTTTTTGGCATGCAGTCAAGACTGTGCTATATCCATAATGATACTTAATAACTGCAAAAACATGTTGTCACTAAAATAATGGATGAAATTTCACTGTGTTGTTTATATTTACTGACATCCTCCTTGCTAAAATAGGATTGTTGCTACTGATCTAACAACTTCCTAGAAGCAGCAGAATAAAGAGGTTGGAAAATCCAAATGACTCAAGTATTGTAAGTCTCAAAAGAAACTTTAAAAGCTAAGTGAACTCAGAAATTCTCTGATTACAAATCCACACACAGATTACTGCAATACTTCTAAGTCTTGTGTCATTCGTGGTGCACTTTTACACTGAATTAAGGACAATGGATTGATTCATTATTATGAAGTGGAAAAGTGATTTCCTCTGAAGGGAATGAGTGCAGATCTACTTTTTCACAAGAAAATCATAGAAACTCAGATCCTCTAATACATATCAAAACACTAAATGACTTTAATATTTCAACTGCCAAATGGATTAATTCCTTTTTTTTGCCAAATCCTTTTCCATTCTTAAATTTGATTCTTGAATCATATATATATATTTAAACAACTCTTAAAATCATACATTCTGCTTTCTTCCTTTTTTTGATAAAACTGTAGTGAGAAACTGCAGACTTATAGTCTAAGAGGGTAGGTTAAGGAAAGGAAGAGGATAGGCAGGGCAGCACATCATCATGTGTTGGCAACAAAACCAACATAAAACTAAGGAAAAGTTTGGTTTCATTACTTTTTCTGGAATATATATTTCCTTTTCTTCTCTTTCTTTAGAAACACACGTGCCCCTTCCTAGAAAGGAGGCACAGGGACAATAAAATAATTTGGACTACAGTAGAAAGAAGTTCAGGATTTGACCAGTACCTAACTCAATCCTTTCAATAACTCTCAGAGTAATATACAATGGATGGTACTGAGGTACAAAATGCCAGTGAATATCCAGTGGAAAAACTGAACAGACTCCCTAAAAACAGTCTCATCAAACCATAGACCTATTTCCCTCCACATGGAAATCTGGCCAATGCTCCAGACTGGGCAAGGAACATCCTGCAAGTTTGAGTCTTGCCTTTAGGAAAGAGAAAATGAAATTACCACACTCATAGCTGTAATACCAAAAAAAAAAAAAAAAAACACCACAAAAAAACCCACAAATAAATAGAAACCAAACAAAAACAAAACAAACAAAAAAAAACAAACAACAAAACACACTACACTAAAACAACAAAACCATCTCAGCAAGTTCACCCAAATCTTCCTCAGGAGGAAAAAAATATATCTACATATACAACAAACTTTGGAATAGTGAACCGACAGGAACTAGAAGCACTATTAGCATCACAGTGGGATACCTCTCAAAAGCCTAGAAATATTCATATTTCTGTACATACACGTATATTTTTGATAGCTCTCCTGGAAGGAAGTTTTTAGGAAGGTTAACTCAGTTATGCAGTTATGTCCAGAGAATGCCAACATGATGATAAATGACATGTCACACAGTAAAAAACAAATAGATGAATCTTTTTTTTTTTCAGAAAACAGACTCTTATTGTGTTCACCTACCCAGGAATATGAACTATATTTAAGACTCAAGTATATTTTTCACCTCTACAGATGGATAGATATGTAGGTACAGGCACATATATACATACACACATGTAAAAATAGTCAGAATATTGAAAACACATTATGTAGCACTCTACATTTGATAGACTTTATTATTTTTGGATCTTGCAAATATACTTTTTAATGACTTTTCTCTAAAGGAAGGGACTTTCTAGCTCATATTACTTGGACGCTGGTGCTGTTTACTCTTCCATCTTTTTTGTAAAGTCAGAAGAGATTTCCCTGAGAACTTCAAATAAATAAGATATCCAGCTGCACAAACACTATACATTCTCTTAGATTACTTTGGCTTCCTAAGGAATATTTGACTTTCTCTGGATGTAAATGATTAAAGAGAATCCATCATCTGAAACTGATTGGTGAGCTGTTTAAAGTGGTATGGCACCTCTTCAAAGATGATAGAGTGAGAAATGAAAAGACCATGGTACAATAAAGCATCTCAGATATCCAAGGGGTTCTAGGGAAATAAGGTAACTAAGCACTGCATCCCCCAATTAAGAAATCATATTTAAATGATAGTTCCATAACATAGGATCTACATTGCATTCTTTAAGAAAAAAAAAAGTCCTATTTCATCTATTCTACTGAGGGCCAACAAAAGCTTGGGGTTTCCTGAACATCTATCCATTCATAAATTGCAATTTGGAAAAAAAAAAAAGTGAGGACAGATAAACCATGTTCTAGAATCCACAAAATTTATATTGCTCTGTGAATTATGATCAAAAAAATGACACAGACTAACAACATTCAATTATGTAATTTCATTACTTTTCCCATTTACCATTTTAATTTTGGGCTCAAGATAACTTCTAAGGGTCAAAGAAACAAAAACTAACCCTTGTCCAAAAATATCTCTTTTGCTGAACTTCAGATGTGTGGATCATGATTCTGCCCAGCTCCTCTGGGTAACCTGTGCCAGGCCCTCCCTATGACCACAAGGAAACAAACCTGCCCTTGCTCGGTTTGAAGCCACTCCCCCTGTCCTGTCACTCCATGCCCATGTAAAAAAAGTCCCTTTTCACGTCCCTTGGGGCTCCTTCATGTACTGCAAGTACTAAGGCCCCCTCTTCCCCAGGATGAACAACGCCAAAAAAAGACTTTTTAGGGACTATTTTTCTATAAAAAGTGATTCAAAACTCATTGCTAGTTAAAAACTCAAACTTTATCACTGAATATTTGAGATTATCTTTCTAGAATAACAGTTCACTGGATCATTATACAAGAACCACAGCACATTGACTTTGCTTTGATTACAGTTATCTCATTCATAAAAATTTCATCTCTATTACCCTCTAGTTACAAAAGAAAATAAATAATCCTGTGATTTATGTGCTAGCTGGTTAACTAAGAAGGTACTTTCATTTACAACGAAGTGCACAAGTGACCTTGCTCAGGCTCACAAATGAGAAACTCTGAGGTCCCAGGGAAGGTTGAGTGGCCTCATCTGCAGCACCTGGAGGGATCTGGGGTGACAAGGGGCACCCCTGGGCTCTGGAGCTCAACAGAGCAAAAATCCATGGGGGACTTTGGGCACACTCACATTTGGTCTTCAGCAATGCACAGTAAACATCAAGCACCAATTTTCACTGCTCGCTAGGTCACAAAGATTAGTGAAAGTACAGGATTATTCTATGAAAGTCCTTTTGTTTACCAGACCTTCTCAAAATTATTCATATAACAGTATCTAGCATAATCTGAGGGCAGATTAAGAGTGGACAAAGGAAGACCAGCAACAAAGATAGAATTACTGCCTCAGTTCATAGCTATGTTAAGATCCAGCCCAGAAAACATAAAAAAAGTGGTTCAGAACATTGCTGCCACTTTCCCAAGTTAAGACATATGTTCACATTTACACTAAATAAATGCATGAAATATAGAGGCAATCTGTTTCAGCCTTTATATAAGTCATCAAGACTTAATTTCAAACTAGATTATTCCCAGCAAAAGTTACTGTTGATGGTAAAGCCAGAAAAAGCGCATGAACATGCATGTTTACAGTTTTTGGGTTCTACAACTCAAGCATGTGATGAGCCCAGAAAGTTCCTCACACTGTATTTTCCCTTCTCCTTCCCTTCTCCTTCCCAATTATTTTTAACAAAGCTCTATGATAAATTTTTTTGCTGTTTACTTAGCAATGCCTGTCAAAAAATACTAGATTTATGTGAACTACACAAGAAAATTTTTTGTGTGTGGCCACAAAACCAGAAGTGTCACAAACCTGTACAGAACCAGAGATTTAACACAGTGTTTATGCAGCAAAGTAGCACACATCCACTTTGGAGAGAGCAGACTTATTTCTAATCAATCAGAAGAAAGAGAGGCCAAGAGGTTGTACATATAAATCTAGATTTTTTTAATGCTGTTATTAGCTATTTTCTTCCCTGACAAAAGAGAATAAAACCATGCACTGTGAAAATACAGATTCCCACAAAGAGAACCCTTTTTTCCCCACAAACTTCCACATCTTTTTGGAATAACTGACATCAAAAAAGAAAGTATCTGTACAGCGATATGTAAAATAAAGTCGAAAATCAAAAAAGACTCAGAAGCACAGAATTTCACTGCCTAATACTTTAAAAAAAATTTTTTTACCATCTCTTCAAACTTGCAGTTCTAATTTTAGTCATCTTTACCCATGAAGAATCAAAGCCTTCCTTATTTTCAGTTGCTGCAGTAGTTGATCAATTTCTGAGCAAAGAACACAACTCATGATGTTTAGTATGAAAAAGATCTCAAGAACACTACCATAAGGATGAGGCAAATTCATTACACTGAGTGTAGTGATGACATTAAAAAAACAAAGGTAAATGGACAAAAAAAAAAAAAACAAAACAAAACTGAACATCCTGTTCAGCTGTTGCTATCAGAGTGCAACACCATTCCTTTCACCCAAGCACCTCAACACTCATAACAGAAATTCCCTTCCTTATGGTTTCTCAAATACATTCTGAGCAGATCAATGCTGCACCTGAATATATATCTGCAAAAGAACACCTCAGAGACTCCACAGCACTCCAGGTGCACTTTAGCTCCATAAGTGATGGTGAGTAAAAGAGAAGAAATAACAGTAAGAAAGGGCTTTTTCAGTCTGAAAATATAGGGAAATCACCTTTTTTAATTTAAAAAATTTAATTAAATGACATGTAATATAAAACATCAAGGACCAAATATTTCCCTGCCTTGCGGCCCACATACTTGACAAAGCATTCTGAAATTCTGCAAGGATCTGGCAGGGAGAGGAAGAAATTCCTTATTTCCTCCACCAAATAACAGGACAAAACCAGAGCTGCTCCACAAACAGCTATGGGGCTGTGCTGGATACAGCAAATTCCGTGGCCATTGCTCCCTTTGAGCACCATTTTGCTCACTGAGATCCTGACCTGCTCACTTTGGCACAGGGATAGGTTTCCAAAGAGACTTTCCATTCCTGTGGTGTAGGTTACAGGGGACAAATTTAATTTGCCCTTATATTTCATGCTACATTTATTTTAGCAGCAAGTTAAAATATGTATCAGTAAGGTTGATAATAAACTAGCTTATATTACATTTTATTGCTGGATAGGACACACAAAATGATCAACAACTACTTTGAAGGCATCTCTCTACCATCCTATTGCAACAAATCAAAATGTTCTTCCACATAAGCCTTCTTTCCTTTTACCCAGTTCAGTCCATTTTAAATAGGAGTTTTGTGCAAGGAAGCACGTATCATCAGGGTTCAATAAAATAATTGTCCTTCTATGATACTGGAGCTAAGGTCCACAAACCTGCATGTTAAAAAGGAGAGCTGTGGCTTAGCATCACTTTAACATTTACACTCCAGGCATTAATCCACAAACCAGGAGAACTGCCCATGTGATTTATGCACTCTCTACAACTGGTAATATCCAGTAGGTGCCTATTTCCCTTTCTCTTTCACTCTCCCATCCTCTCACTTCCTGCCCAGAACCCAGCTCAAGAACAGAAACTAGCATTCTGATCAAACCTGAACTGAGAGGCTCTTTTCAAAAAGAGCTGCCTCTTGCTTTTCAAGAAACCCCAGTGCATTTTCAGGAATGTCTTAAGGAGGAAATAGAGGCCAAATTCTGTGCTGGAACACACTCATACCCACCCTGCCCAGGGCTGCTCTTGGGGCTGGACAGGCACAGCTGAGGGCAGAATCTGGCCTGAGCTGTCAGTTCAGAACTGGAAGCCAACATCAACTCAACACAGCCCACACAGATCTTTGGAAAGCAAAAAATGTTTGCTTGGAGAGGGAATTCTATCCCCAGCTCTAAGGATAATTCCAGCTTCTTCAGCAAAGGACAGGGGAGAAAGCAGAGAGGTGATGAGGCTGCAGGGCCTCCTTTGGGCTTCTATCAAAAGCAAACAGATGTGATCATTAGGTTGCACTCCTGTAGATGCAGATTGATTTCTTGCCAGAATAACATCTCTGAGTTGATGTTAGATGTGCATGGAAATCATGACAGGAAATTTAAATTTAGACACTTCCAACTTATGGCAAAAGCAAACCCAGTGAAGCCATTGTAGGCACCGGGGTTTCCTGCTGCCTGGATGAACACTGCAATACAGGGCTACTGCCTCCAACACTCCTGGGAAAATATCCCAGTGGCAAGAACTCAGGGGTTTATACAAAAATTAGACATGCAGAAGACTTTGGGGCCCTTAGAAATATTCCCTATAATTCACAACAACAGTACTTCAAATACAAAATCCAGTTCTGGAAAGTTACTATCTTTTGGGGGAGGAGGGAGAAATCACAGAGCACTTCAAGCATCGGTCTCTCACACAGTGAAAAATTAAGGGCAGAATTGTCTTACTACTTCTAACTGGCTTTTAAAGGTGTCAGGTTGAGGTTTTATAAATGTAATTTATATCTCAGCAACAGAACCAATGTTTTACTCCCAACCATTAAAAGGGGGTAACACATCTGCTAAAACTCCAACACAATGGCTGGCTTTGCACTGCAACAGGAAATGTAACCCAATAGTCTCAGAAGTTCCCCAAACACCAGCCATTTCTTAATGTAAAAGGATTTGAAAATTCAGCTCACTGAAACATCTGTTAAGCCCTTGCTACTCTAACACATGATATTCTTTCTGCTCTCTTACCTGCCAACAAAAATATTTGGGTCTGTGTAAGACTATCACAAGTGTGTGATAATGGCATTCTGCTTATAATTTTATATGCCCTTGTACACTGAAAATCACCTGGGGGTGACACTGGATACCACACTCAGCGTAAGCTCAAAACTTAGAATAAACATATTTAATTTTAATCTTGTATGTAAATAATGACAAATCAGATGGGTTCTGAATGACTAGCATTATTTAAAAAAAAAAAAACAACTCAGTCCAACTTTTCTTGAGTCAGTTTCCCTCTCTCTTCCCTCTCAGAAGGGAAGGAGAGAAGAGAGAAAAAGAGGTAGAAAGAAAAAATCCCAAAACCCTAGAGCCTTAGATAAAACCAGCTAAATATATGCATGGCCTACACCTTTACTTTCAGAGCTTCTTTTCCAATTTGTTTTTTACAGTGGCCACTTGTTTCAATTGCTATTTAATTATACTCTTAGCATCTCCAACTTACTGAGTAACTATTTAGTGGTAAGTAAAAAAGAGGCCTTTTGACATTAGCAGAGCTACAGTTACTTCAATAATAAAATGGTAATTTATTTGCAACTATTTCTTGCTACAAAATACTTCTTCTAAATTTCTGTGTAGAAATCCGTGTGGATTTTAGATTTCAAAAAGAGGTGGGTGGGAAAGAAAGGAATAGTCTTCAGTTTTCATTGCTCTACTTCAAACTACTTCCTGGGTACCACCATAATACAAAAAGGCCTTAGAATCAGGTATGTGCAGCTGCCGTTTCTGTGTGTGTATATATATGTATGTATATATATCTGCATGCATCTAGGCAGACTCCAGGAGCCCAACAGATCAGGACATAGCAAACAGTTTCATGCTACTCCAGGAAGGATTGCCCTCTCCACACACCAAAATGCTGCAACAGCTAAAGCTACAGCCTCAGAGACCAAAACAGGTCCAGGCATTTCTGTGTGGCTCCTTGTGTGGGCTGCCAAACCTCCCCTCTCTCCACACAACCTTGTCTCCAACCTCATTTTCAGCCATGGCCCCAGCTAAGCTCAAACTGCTTTAAATGCTGCTGCATCATGCTGCATTGTGCAATGCAGACATCCTTGTAAAACTCAGGGATGAGCCGCTCACCACCTTGGGACTGCAGCTGTAAAGCTTTGAGATCCCTCCTAACATTCTGACCAAAGCACTCATCTAAACTCCAGAGTGAGCTGCCACAGAAACACAGAAAAGAAGCCCAGAAAAAGATCCCCAACCAAGTCTATTCCAGGTTGATAACAGCACAATCCCTTAAAAAGAAGCAGTAGCAGCAAATTGCTCCCTACAAGCCTAAAAATAGAAACTCTTGCACTGATGATGTTGAGAATTTCAGTTCAGCTTGTCTGCATACACAGGAAGAGGCACTTTTCTAGTTTTACTGGCAATTGAAACATTGGTAGAGTGCAGAGGAACATAACAATTCATATCAGAATATGAGTTGTAAAACTGATGCTTAACCTCAGCCCATACCCTCCATCATGACATTCAAATAACCTTAAGGGAAATACAAACATGAAGGACTTAACAAAAGTAATTTGGTTTGGACCAGAGTGCATTGTTATTCAATGCTGATATCTTTGTACTGTACTTTGTATTCTCTTATATATAATAGCCATTAATAGACACTACTTTAAAATCTATCAATTCTTTTAAGAATTCAAAATTTACATCAGTGTTTTATTTTGTTCCTTGGAGGATAAGATTCCCTGAGCAACAAACACAAAAGGTTTCCTTTGTGAAAATATGTCAGAGTAAATAAAACTAACAATTCATAAATGTCCACAGATTGGATCCTTTTCACAGGATTTTGATAACATTCACTTACACGTTCTCAGGAGAACTTCAAGAATTTGTTTTACAAACAATCCCTAACACAGCAGAGACATGGTTTTATAGGTCCTGGTCAAAAAAACATGCTGTTGAAAGATATTATTACTTGTCCCAAGGTGCCAGAGCACTCACGTATCAATCTTGATGACATAAATAGGCTTTGCATATGCACAGGCTGCAAAATGCAGGCAGAGGTTGGAAGTGTGAGAGCTCTCCTCAGTATGGTCAACACTGGAGTGTTTATATCTTTGCACCACAGATCTGACTGAAGATCCAGTATTCTTCTTTTATGGACATGTAATCAGATTTTTAAATACTCTGTGTTTTCCGCACACATTATCCCAGTATAAATTAAGATTCTGCCAGGCTATGGATTTTTTCATTTCCCTGATTCATAGAAGCAAACACTCAAAGGGGACTCCTTCTCCCTGCTCTTCCTTTTGGGAGCACCCTTCTTTGTCAGTGAAAAAGGAATGAGAAACAGTCTAAGATGAAAGGAAGCCAGTTCTCAATGAAGTAAATGCCATTTTCTGCCTAAAAAATACTTGGGACTCCTTATAACTAATTGGCTCAGAGCTTCAAAGGATAAGAGTAACCCCTCCAAGTGCTGGAGGTGCTGCAAATTCTTACATAATAAAGACTCATAACCTTGGCGATGGAAGAACTGCAAAGTCTTTCATTATGTCATGGTTCCAGTCCAAGATCCAGTGGTGACAAATGGAAAACACCCATTGTCTTCAGCACTTTGTAAGAATCAAGAAAATTGTTGGGTTGCTGCTTTTTTTAAAATATGAATGAAGGTGCTTTTACCACTGAAAGCACTTTCCCTCAGCCATTAATAATGTCTGTAGTATCTTTTCTAACTAGGGCATCTGTTTACATAAAAAATGCAGTCAACATATTCCACTTAAAAGCCAAAGCAATTTTTTTGATGTTTTACGTATCCCGAACACAAATAACTCTAAACTATCCTACACCTAAGACACAGGATGTACTTAATCACAGTGAAAATCATATATTCAAACAAGGTCATGCACTCCATCTTAGAAGGTTCCTTAACAGAAGATTGACAAAGTAAATCTTAAATGGTTGAAGGATCCTCTTCTAGAGCACTGTCTTGGCATGATTTTTGCCATTAAAGTCAGGGTCACAGTTACAAAAGGCAAGAGATAGATACACACATCTGGATTTTTACAACTTTTCTGCCCCGATTTGAAAAAATGAAGATGCACAAAATAGTTTAAGGCATTAACTTACCAAGGATTTGGTGAAAGGTCGAGCCAAGGTAAACAGCAGAGTGTACAGCCACCAGCTGCGATGAATGGAGGAATAAATCATATTTCCAGGATGGACTGAGTTGGATGTTACCCCGTGGGGAGAGAGGCGTCGGTTGAGCTCATTGGAGAACAGGATGTTGCAAAGCTTGGAGCGGTTGTAGGCCAGCATAGCCCAATATTCCTTCTTAGATGGAGAAAGTAGGCTGAAATCAAGCTTTCCAGAGGAGTCGTTGATTTCTGTAAATCTGAAAAACAGTAAACGTGCCTTAGATACCCCAGAGTTAATTTCACTCTCATTAAGAACAACATAAAATGCAGACAACAGATAGATCCTGGCCAGAACCAACATAAAACAGTAGCTTATTTAGCAGTTGAAAGCATCTACTGGAAATTGCTTGAGACCCAAGGAACAGTCTCCTTTAATATGGCAGTAAAATTACTGGATAATTAGAAACTGTAAATAAACAAAAACAACTCAGAAAACACTTCGATGGTTTAAAGGAATTGTATGTAACTTACAAATCACTTTATTTTAAATTTAAAAAAACAAACAACAAAACAGATTTTGCCATATATCCATAAAAGCATGATCAGTTTGGAGGAAATAATGTAGGATAAAATAACTGCACTAAAAACAGAGAAACCCAGCATCTTTTCCCTTCCTTTCCATCCCCTGATCATTTCATCCAGTGCTCACACACAGCACACTTGCATTTAAGTGTTCAAGTAACTATGGATGAGTCTCACTGCCTCTTAAGCTTTTTTTTAGATTAAAAATTGATGAATATAAAGGGGTTATAACCTTGGTAACTTGCCATCAATAGTCTTATATGTTTAAAAGATAAATGTAAACAAAGCCAAAATGAGTTCTGGCAGAGTATAATGTTTTTAAGTATACCCATGGCATGGCTGAACACAAATCAAAGTAACTAGTTGACGTTTTTTAATTGGGTCTGACAGAGTCATTAAACACCAGCTGTTTGTTATTAAAAAAATAAAGGGAAAGAAAGTAATGAATGTTCTAAAGACATTTATATGAAGAAAAGGAAATTTCCATAAAGCATTTCTCCTCTTGGTTCTTACAATTTCATTTATTAATTTACTGGTTTATCTTAATATTAGAAAATAATACTACATTTATTTACAGATCCATGTTTCATTCAGAGGAACTACTAAAAATAAAAAGGATTTAGCAAGCTCTTTTTAGTACTCAGTTTTCAGAATCAGCTGGGGAGAACAGGGATAAACATAATTATAGTACACACTAGAAAAATGTTTTAAAATATCTTTACTAATTTTGCATCTCATGCCCAGAAATGAAGAGATCAGCTGGAATTTCTACATTCATTCTGTGAGCAGAATTATGATACGCTCAGAGTATTTGAACTCAAGAGGAATCCAGGATGTTCTGTGTCTTGCAGAATTAGCCCTTCAATTTCAACAACAAAATTTCTCTTTCATAATTTTCAGTTAGATAAAATACATTTCTGAAATTAACAGGACTATTCTGGGAGGAATTTCCTATATTCATTCCGCAAGTAATCACTTATGACACCAAAAATAATCTATAAATAAAATTCTTTGTGTGTTACTGCATAAAGGAAATATGGTGGCACATTTTGAGTCCAGTCGTGCAAGTGTGCTTACGTGAGCCAATCTCATTGAATTCAGGGGAATAAGGGCTGTACAATCAAATTAACAACACAGAAATAAAGACAGAAGGAAAGTCAACCTACTTATTATTTTGATTTTAATATGATGCGCTTAAAGTACCCAAAAGCTTAATTTAAACAGAATTCATTTGTGCTGAATCCAGAGAAGCAACTAGAAACAAATGGAGAACCAAAGAGGCAAATAAATATTTTGCCTTGGAGCAGTGCAGGATAGCATTTTCTGCAAACACGGGACTTTATTTTTCCCTAACAGGGGGTCTTGACTGCAGCAAAAAGATCCAGTCAAGGTTTATGGAAGTAATTAGATACCAACACTTCTGTTTTACGACATGGTTTAAGGCTCAGAGTTCTCAAGTAGGTCAGAAAGAACGACTACCTAATAATACCTAACTAACTCCTTACATAAACTTCTTCCCATTAAACAGACTGGAAGTGGGAGAAGCACAGTTATTTACAAGGATAAGGCTAAGTGATAAGATAAGCTGCAAGACATTATTTGGACTCCTTAGAAAAAGGGAAATTTACTAGTTGTGTTAATTATTTTATTCAAACATAGACGGTTACTTATTTCCTTATGAACTTCCCTAAACCTTGGCTGATCTCTCTGACTTAGCAATGAGCACTTTCAAAATGTTTTGAAAAACACAGATAAAGATGTCCAGAGATGCGAGCCCTGGTTACACACAGCACTTAATGCAATGAAAAACAAAGATGTCATTTAAAATACTATCAGAGATACAAACTTACAAGGGGGAACAAGCAGCTGACAATTCAACATAATCTCCCATTAAATAACAGCTCATTTATACGTATCCCATTGTGCCCTCCACATCTGGCAAGTGATTTGAGTTGGCAGATTTATTTCTAGAGCTATCTCGCCTGCCCTGCAGTAGCTGCCCTCACTCCTAACAGGACTCTGCTACTTGCTTGCACAAACCTGGTGTGATTTGCAAAGATAAGGATGTCCAGATTTTTTTACCACCTAATTACTAGACATTTCATGTCTTTTAACAGTGGGGAGGATTATTACTGGCATTTTCTATTGCTTCCTTTCATTTCAGCCATCATAAATTTAAAATGGTGAAAGTAAATCTATCTGCAGAGTGTCATTTATACCATAAGCCCCTGTGTTTGGAAGTGATAAAGGTTTCAGCCCGACCCTTGGCTGGTCTCTCTCTACCAGGTCCCTGGGGTTACATTTTATGGAAACATGATTAAAAAAAATAAGCTTCATTCTGGGTCACTAAAACATTTCAGAAATATGAAGACAGGGGTTAAAAAAAAGAAGAAAAAAGGAAAAAAGAAGCATTCACACATTCTTCCTCTTAGTTTGCTAGTGCTGCTACACACCAAAAAGTGAAATAGAAATCAACAGTAATGTTTAAAGCTAGATGTTACAGGCTTAATCCTGCAGTCCTTGAACTAAATCAGCAAGGAGTAAGTGGTTTGTGCCCACTAAAATTCAGAACTGGGGCACTCATTTTGCACAAGGAACTTTATTTAAATCAAAACCATCTTTTCAGTTATTAACACGTAAACACAAGCACATCTGAAATAAGGCAAATCACATCAACATCTTTTTTGCCAACTGTACTTTTCCTGCCAGTAGAAAAGATGAGCATCTAACATTTTAATTAAAAAATTCACCAAAAGAGGCAGAGCCAGATTTGTAATACGTATTAACTATGCTACTTCCCATTTTACAATTATACAGCTAATGTCTGCATTGAATTCCCTAATTTCTCATTATAAAACAACTGGATTTCATCTAGCAGTTTTTAATAGCATTGTTTCTCCTGCTAAAATAGCTGCACATTCTTCTTGCTAAGATGTTGAAGTTGTTGAATGACAAATCAATATAGGTCATGCCATTCAGATTTAATCAATTATTATTCCATCTCCTCACAAAATCAATGAGTGGTCTGAAACACGGCGACAATCTGCATTCCCACAAAGAATGATCAAAAAAATATCTACATACTGTTATAAAACTAGAACATGCTTTATCCAGCAACAGAGCCAAATCTAGAAACATCCACAGGCATTAGTAATGCTTCTATTTTTAAAAAGATTATTCAAAGGCAAATGCTTTAGAGCAAGGACCTTCATTTTCAGAAACTTTTGTGGTTCTGCCCAAACTGTTTCACACTCTAAGAATTAAAGATTCCAGCAAAACTAAATGTAACATTCACCAACCTGTGGGACTCAGAGGACACCACGACAACCCTGGCAGGAGATGACTGGCGTAAAACATCTTCCAGAAGCTGGACAAGATAGAAATGTCCCAGGTGGTTCACCTGGAAGGTGGACTCCAGGCCATCCTCTGTCAAGGACCAGGGAGCACCAAACACGGCAGCATTGCAGATCAGGACGTGGAGGGGCCTGGAAAAAGCAAAAGAGGAAAAGAAATCTCATTTAATCACATGTAATTGCACACCTGTGAACAGGGTGCAGATGTGCCTTGGGTGCAGGTGTGAGGGATTTGGCTGGTGGGTTTCTGTGGGAAGGAGCTGATTCCAACTGATTCCAGCAGCCCCACTCAGGGTCCAGCTGAGCCCCACAGTGACACACCCTTGGAGAAAGGGTACAGAGTAAAAGGCAAAATGCCACACAGCACTATCTCTGCACTTCCAGTTGCCAGCTGGGAAATTGTCTCCATCTGGAGCATTTAGAAAAGAAACTTTTCCTGGGGAAGAAGCAGCTCCTATCACTTTCTTGTATGACACCTGCACAGTTGGTCGGGGACAAGTGATTAAGAAATAAAGACACAATGCAAAAGAGCACATGTACACATTTTATACCTCTGCAGCTGATGAAGTACGCTGTAAAAAAATGCAAGACTGAGATGGAAAAATGAAAACATTCTCCAGAAACTGTATTCTTTGGTGGAAAATCTGTACACAATACATATGAGATCCTTGAGACAGAATCCTTCCTCATTGAACTCATCTAACCCAGTTTAAATAGAAATGCCATGATAAAGAAACTTGAAAGGAAAGGGAAAGATTCTACCAAACTGAGCTAGAAAAGAACCTAGGCTGGCACATACCTCTCTCATTCAAAAAACAGGTCCAGAAAACTTCAAATTCCTTGAGGTCTCCAGTGTAATCTCGGGATACTATATCTTGCAGCCTTCCCAACCTCCACAGCAAGATCAAGGACAAACGCCCTTTCTGTTCTTTCTTGTCTTTTTCCAAACCCTTACGAAACACAGCAAAGTCTCTGGTCCTCGGACCTCAGATGGATCTGCATTTGCTAGATTGCATCATCTCTGAGCAAACCTTGGCACCGACAGCGTGTTCTTGTCCTTGAGTCAGAGCCTGACGCAGCAGACCTCTGCAAACTCTACCTGAGCTGAGAACCTCTGGTCTGAGAGCCTGCATCTGGCATCCCTCACCCTGGCATATTTAATTTGGAAAAGCCACACAAAATAATGACAGCTAAAAATTCCTGCACTAACACTTGTGATGTCCCAATACCAGATTAAGATCTGTCACATTTTTTTAGCCTATTCCATCCTATTATGTCTTTACTGCAATCCCATGAGACAAAATCAACACTTAACCTAAACTCTAATTCTGAAGGTAACAAATGAAGCACAATTAGGAAAAATAACTGCTTGCCCTCTGTCCTTTTCAAGTGCCTGCTCACAGTCCTACACACATAGGATGGCAGGAGACAGAGTCAAAACCTTTCCCCACATGAATAAAGGACATGTGTGCTACAACTCTGAGCATCTGCAGAAGGAATTCTGGAAAATAATGCGAAACATGAAGCCCCAGGTTGTCAAAGAAACCTAAGTAATTGTATTCCTTCAGGCATGTTTGAAAGCAGCAGATTTTGATGGCTTAGTTTTCAAAAAAACTTTTCAAGGGGAATCATACACACCTTAGCTGAATACTGAAAGAAATGCATAAGGATGGACATAAAGAGTAGGCTGTATTTTCTTATTAAAATAAATTTTGACTTCCCATTGGGAAGTTACCAGTGTAGTGTGCTTCAATAAGAGGTTAACAATCTATTATCTGTTCTTTTGCCAGCTTGGAAAATTTTAACCAAAAGCTCCAGAAGCAGAGTGAAACATCTGTGCCCTTTGAGAGGCTCAGTGACTGAAGTGCTGGATTTCTGATTTGCCTTTTGGGCAGTGACACCCATACACAGAATATCTGTGCATACATACTGCAGTCACAGAAGAAACTGAAGATAAACAGGGACTGTCCTTACGAAGGCAAAGTTCTTTCTGTTCAAACCAAATGGCAAAAAAAGGCAGCTCTTTGATCCTTGCAGCCTCACTCAACACAGCATAAGTAGGATATTCACTGAGTTGTGCAGGATCATATTCTTTAGAAGGGAAAAGACCTTTTGAGGCACTTTTTATCAAAATGATTTAAAGCAGAGTTCAATTTGCCTGTTTTGAGATGCATCTGCCAAGAGGAAAACAAAGCTGCTTGAAGCTTGAGAGGGCATGGAACTTTGGATGATTCATCACCTCTTATGAGACTTTATGAAAATCTCTAGCAAGAATTAATTTACAGATTTGTACATCTGCTGGGGAAAAAGGAACAAATTTCTCCAACACAGATGCAATTTTTGGTATAAGAACTGTATGAGAACTGCAGCACATGAGTGCAGCAGCAATACCAAAAATACCATCAACATTCCTTCCAAAACAAATATGACCCTTTTTAAAAGATCATAATTCTATTTGATAATTGTAATGTGCACTAGGAAGTAACAAATCACAGACAGGAAGAATTCATATATTCCACCTATCCAGGCTGTAGTATCCTTCATTATTAGTAATTACACAATAACTACCAGAAGGGAAATACACACTCTGTACCTAAATCTGTCAGCTCAATTAATTAAAAAGAAGATTCTAGAACTATAAAATGATAAAATTTAGTCATTTTTTAATTTTAGGTCATTTAATTGGATTTTGTAAAAGAAATAAAATTATCCTTCAGTTCATTTTATGAGATCTGTATTTTTCAAAGTGCATTTCTCATTTTTTCAAAGTAAAAGTAATTCAGATTTGACTGTAAAATTAACAGTCAAACCATTACTTTAACCATTTACAATATTTTATTATAAAAAATCTATGAAGAAATAAAAAATAAATACAGAAAAATTTTACACACATCATAGTGAAAAGTTGGCATCAGATTCCCTTTTAGAATTTATTTCTTTTTAATTAATACTAGGGGTTTTAAATGCTAAATAAAAAATGATTTTTTACTAGATAACTTCACAGAAAAGAAACCTAAAGGGTTGATTGAATAGACACTGATGTTGTGCTTCATTTCAGCTCAGAAAAAAGCCACCTCTCAGATTTGGATCCACATCCATTAAGCTATCGGTGTCTCAGACTGCTAACAAAGGTCCAATTACTGAAAATTGTCATCCAAGTTTTTGTGACCCGGCCATTTGCACACCAGGAAATGAATGAGATTACCTGGGTAACAGCCACTGTGCAGTTATGAATTTCAGCCACAGATGACAGATTCTAATCTCAATGGTGCAGAGCTCTGTGTCACCGAATGTATCATTATGCAGGGACAAAAGTTTTAAGATACATGACAATTCACACCACACATCTGGCACTGCTTTATGACAGGAGTATTTTCAAGTGATAGCAGAATTATGACCTTGATTTCATAAGTTCATTAAAGACATTGCTGCAATCTGCATGAGGCTTCCTCCTGAGCCCAAGGAAAAAAAAATCCCCCCTTGGTTTAAAATAGTTTGTAATTCTACATCAAAGGCACAGCTAAGGCAAACAAAGCAAGAAAGGATGTCAACAGCAAAGGAAATTTTCCATAGTGTTTACCCTTGGTATCGACATGACCAAGTGTTCCCTCTAACCATGACACCCATTTGATATTTTTGGAAACACTACAGCTATGACCCTGCAGAGTGTTATGAAAATTTGCCTCTATGTCTCCTTAAAATGTCTTGAGGCAGTGACACCTCCCAGGAAGGGAGCTAACGTGGGCTACCAGTGCCATTTGAGTATTGGGACCTGAACATGATCTGCTCTGTTATTTCAGGTAGTCACTGTTTCTTGACACTCAGGATCACACTGCTCCAACTGCAAGCTGCACAGCAATCCCAGAAAACCCTCACTATGCTGGTCAGTGTAGCTACAATTTAGTGAAAGTTAAAAAGCATGCAGAATTAGCCAGGATAATCTTAAATGTGAATACCTGAGCTGAAATGCAGCTAATATTCTGTGCACTTCACAAAGCCTGTGGTACTTTACTAACCTTTGCACTGGGGAAGTCATTCAGATCTCACATGCTGTGCACAATTCACCATTAGAAGCAGCTAAGCAATCCAGCCCCTCTGCACTATTTGAAAATACAGTAAGCGAATACATTAGAGAGATACAGAAATTAAATTGTTGCTATAAATCAGTTAGTTATGAAATTTAATAATCAATTTGTTAGCACCTGATGTAAAACTGTGATCTGTCAGCAGCCTCCCAAGCTGGCTGTGTGCAGCAGTAGATATTTCCAAGGGAATTAATTACTGATGATTTGCAAAGGTAAGAATAATATTTTTCAACAAATGTAGCCTGTGCACTAGGAGGTTAAACAAACACCACCAAAATGTCAACAGAGTTCTTGGCTTTGGTGTTGTTCCATTTCAAACGTAATGAAATAGTTAACCAGAGAGTATGCAAAGGGAATACTTTCAAATCTTCCCATGAAGCAGAATGTCACACCATCTGGGGCACTTCTCAAGCGATTTGAAAAGTTCACACTGTTTGGAATTACACAGAAATTCAACAGAAAAGGCCTCACCATATCCCCAAAGTCCCATAAGCAACTGTAGACCTCTGTCACGGCCAGTAAAGAAGGCAGAGCTGTGACTTCTCTTCCACAAAGAAGCAAAGTCACAGCCCACCAAACTTTTCCAGCCCATAACCCTGAACACCCAGGTTGCTTTCTCTGAAAGTTAGAAAGTTGTACTTCTTTCCATGAGGGAATGCCTAAATACACAAAGGGAATATCCAACAGGCAAGAGAAGCTTATGGCTCTCCAGAAAATAGGTGACTTAAAAAACCATTTCCAGAAATCCCCCTCAGTTTTACAAGCAGTACTGACAGGAAACCAAGCAACAAGAAAATCACTAAGTCAGGGCAGACAGCGCAGGAAAACTCAGAACCGTGTATAATCTAATAATGACACAAAAATATTTAAATTTTGTGTTTACTTGTTCAATGTAAAAGGAAAATTAAAAAAAGCACTGCTTAACTCAATGAATTTTAAAAACATATGCTTAATATCTAACTTCTCTTTTGCTAAAAATATTGGCTAAAAGGCCTGCAAAAATATTCTTATTGCCAACTGCCAGCTGACAGAAATGTGGATCCTTGTCAGACAGGCATCATTTTAAGGCAAGCCTCTAACACAGGGCTTGGAGCCCTGAGGGATGACCTCCTGTTAGAAGCAAGGAAAATTCTCTGCAATTCATCCTACTGGATTTCTTTGCAGGATTTGACACTGTTGATCAGCAAATACTTTTGCCCCACTTCTAAGAGATTAATGGGAGTGGACTGAAACTGTTCTGATTCTTCCTTCATAACACATACATGGGAATTACTGTGAGCAGCTGCTCCTGTGCCTTCCTAATACATCATCTGCATAGTGCCATATAGGTCAACCATCCCTCAATCATTATTCATTACCTCTCTAGAATCATCAGTGTACAATTTCATAAATGTCTGGAGAAGGAACAGAGGTCTCAACTGATTTGGAACCAAACAGAAAACATCCATTAGTCATGGCTTTCCCTTTATTATTTTTTCTTACATACACGGTGAGGGAACAACTACCAAAATAACCCCACATCATCCTGCACCTTCAGAAATTAATAAGAGACAGCAGCAATGAAAATATCCAGGATCTGGTAATTTTCATTCAGCAGCCCACCTAAGGACACTTCCTGACTCAAAGTGGTGCATCTTTTTCAAACTCTGGCAGCAAATCATTATTTACACACATTTACATGCAGTCACAAACAAGCCAGACCTAAAGAAATATTCATTTTTGCTGTAACTATGGAATAGTTTGTTGTTCTGCACATATGTCTAAATATAAAAATTTCATTTGCATACAACAAGGACTTGTTAGAAAAAGAAAGCTACAACTCACAAAAACAAAAACAAAAGTTCAATTACTACTTTTATTACAGATTTGTAATATTTTCAATTGCAAACAGGCAAATCCTTGGAAAATGTTCTTGGGACCACGGTTGATCATTCAAAGAATAAAACACCTCATGGATTTCGAGCATTTCATTTGCCAATGATTCTTCACTGTTTTGCCCAGAGATTATAGAGTTGCAACAGAATTCAGAAAGCCCCTACAGCAGCTTGTGCTGCCATTCAGACCTGAAAGGTTCCATGCTGTGATGGAAATTAATGTACTTTGACATCCTCTGGGATTTTGGGGAACAGCTAATAAAGAAATACAACCTTTTCAGTCTGTTACATAAATTTTTGGATTCTAAGGTCCATGGCCAGTCTCAGGCCAGCAGTGAGGCTTCCCTACCCAAGTGCCAGAAGACTCTGCCTTCTGTGTTTTATCTCCCCTAGAAAGCATTTAACTAAATAGATTAAATATATTTTAATGTATACGTAATTAAATACTCTGGCCTTATAATTCAGAATTTTTAGAAGGCAACATCAATTAAACACACAGAGCTTCTCAAAACTCATTAAGCTATAACGCTCAAAAATCCTTGGTATATTTGTGACAGAATATGTTTTAATCAGTAATTAATCATATTAATCACATATATTTTACTTATTTAGAGGCTCAAAATAGCTTTCACAGCTGGTGCCTTTTGTGGAAAGTTTTTAGGAAGACAGAGCCCCAAGCCATCTTAGACTCACCCTAGATTTAGGCACAGACATGGCTGAAAATGCACCAGAACAACCAGGGTGCTGAGCAGAAAGTCCCTGGAGGGTTTGCAAGGTTTCTTTGTTAGGGCAGAGTGAAGTGAGTGCAAAGTGTCCAAAGACAAGTGGCAGGTTTGGAAATTTTGGACAGCACAGTTATAGTCATAATGCTATGTAACAAACACCAAACAAAATCTTTTTGTTAGTAATGTGTAAAAACACTTCATAATTTTTGTAGATGTAACTATATGTAAAGTTATGGTGAAGTAATATGGACTATAAAAAGAAATTAAATATTCTGAGGCAAAAGGTATTTCCACAATAGAGCAGATGAAAGGAAAGGTGATCTGATGAAAACATCAGGGTCTCTGACTCCAGGAAAAGGGGGAAGGGCTTAAGCTTCTGAGATTTTTAATTTTTCATTTATAAAATACTGGAAATAGTTTTTGGATCCACATGACTTGACATATGCTACCACAAAGGGGTAATTGTGTATGAGAGCTTAAAAACAGAAGAAAGAAGAAAAAGTAAAACTATTTATGCAGAAAACCAATCCCTAGGCTTTAATAAGGCCCAGCATCACCACAAAGAGAGAAAAAAAAAGTTTTACCCTAATATTATTATGTACATTTCAAATGTAGTCAGCCTTTGATCTTATTTAAATTTAAGATATGTGCTGTCTGCAACAGTAACTTCTGAACCATGCATGCTTCTTAATTCAGTGTGGTATTTTTTGATATCTCAAAATGCACAATGTTGTCCAGAAGTTTGTGCCTGGGTGGCACTGCCAGGATGCCAACCATACTCTAAGCTGAGAAGAAAAATGTAAAATCTCAACTGTCATTGGTTTTAATTCACAAAAAGTAATTCTATTAATGGCAAAGAGTTAACAGACTTGTACAGTGATATAAAATATGCTCAGGTTTGGAAAGACAATAAGCAGTGGCAACCATCATCTCTGATAAAGAGATATATCAACTACAGAACCAGGAAACATATTGGCATCACTGATAATTCATCTGAATCATATATTCTTTTTTTCCAGATCTTTTAAGTTATATTTGTAACAACTTGCTAAGCAGATCCCATTTTTACCTATGTATTCTCAGGTATGCATAGAATTTATCACACGGTATCTATGATTTAATTGTCATTCAGTTGGAATTAAAAATAACACACCTGAAATATGTCAGTTATAATATATGGAAATGCAGAAAAATCATATTCTGGATTGACTTTTCATCAGACTTTGAAATCTTAATTGCACCTGCAAGGTTTCAGCACACTTCAGCCTGCAGCATGAAAAATGAATGCAGTTACAGAGTTTGGGGCCTCAGCTAAGGAAGCCAGCTGAAAACCTGGCCCATTCCATTTTGGGTCTGGTTAGGAAAATGAGAAGAGACTAAACTTGCAAATGGAGAACCATAATTTATAACTGCTGTCTTTTCCATATTTCTACATACATCATTACTGAATAAACTGTTAGCATATGTCAATTCTTATCCCCCCCAAAAAAAAAAAATCCTGTTTTAAAGTATAGGAAAGTAACTGCAGTGAAGATCTACATCTGGAAGTCCTGCATAATTGTGCTCCTACCAATTAAGAAAATTCTAAGTAGTAGCTATTGGCAAACATTGTTTCATATCTTTGGAGTAATTCAAGATTTTTCAGGATGATTTCAGCTTTTTTCCCTCAAACACTGAGAACATTAAATTACAGTCTTACTGTTTGGCAGAAGATAACTTTAATTCAAACCAAGTGGCACCATGCACCACTGAAAACTACAAATGCACATAAAATTTCACCTCTAACTTTACTGCTCACTCCTGCCTGCTGCTTTGATCATGGAAGTGTTCTTATGATGAGGACTGGGCAAATGCCATCACACCATGGCTGTAAATATTGACAGCAGGTCCTATCTTGGAAGTTTTAGAACTGAAACATCAGTGCTGTCCCCCAGTTAAAGTATGCACATTTCAGTCAAGCGTGGGATGATCAAACTGAGAAATAGAAACCAAGGTGCCACATCCACAAGTCTACACTGCTACACAAACACCAATTCTACAGACCCTGAGCTATCCAACAGTGACCCTGACTGAATTTCAATGCTATGTTCTATACAATCACAGGAGGGCTGTCATTTTGTCTATAAGGGGGATTAATACCAACCATAATTCCTCACATCGTGCCCACTCAATGAATAGCAGATTCAATTCAGTGTTTCTTAGTTCCAAAACACTAATATGAAAGATTGGTTGGTCTGCCTCTGCCAGCTGCACAAAAATCAGCTCATGCCAAATCCATCTTAGCCCAGAACATTATTATAAACAGATCATTTATTTGACTTTCCATAACAGAGACATTCAATGAACTGCCTAAGCTGGAAACCAGCAGAGGGGAAAGACTTGATACATATAAAAGAAGCAACCTGAACAAATCCAGCCATTTAGGGGCACTGAGATCTCTTGTCTCATTCTCATCCTAACATTTGCACTGGCCTCACAAGGAAGGAAGATGAAGTTCATTCACTCCTGGTGGAAATATCCAGTGGGGAATGTATCTGCAGAAAACAAGCCAGAAATACTAAATACTAAAAGACAGCTGGCTTTCTCTGAAAGATTTTGTGCTAGAAATCCTTGAGCACTATTTTTTATCGGATATCCATTTTATGTGCTAGTCACACTGTGCTCAGGTTGTGCTACAATGCTAGATCAAATATTAAACAGCAATATTGTTTTATTCTGTCTTCTCCTAAAGTCAACTTTAGGAGATCCAACTTATTTAGGTTTTTACCTTACTTTGCCCACAGAATCCTTCTACCTGTGAGAGCGGAAAAAACTGGAGGGCTCTGTCCTGCTCCTAGAGAAAGTTTGAGTGCTGGAATCACAGAACTGCAGGATCAAAAATAATCTGCAAAACCCTTCTGTCCAAAGCTTTATTTGAAACTGCATGGATAAAGAAGTCTCAGAAAAAGAAACAGCTGTATCAACTCAAGAGTATAGATAATGCAAACAAAAAAATCTTTTTTTTTCTGAGAGGATGAAGGATTTTCTAGAATATGTTTATAGGAATATGGCCTAATTTACCAGTGTTTATATATTCAGAGCTCACATTTTATCTGTGGACAAGTCTGCAACACCTAATAAATCCATATAGGAATAAAAGATTTCTACCAAATCTCAGAAGTATGATAATTTATAGATGAATCATCTGACTTTTACTTTCAAACAAGGAAGGCTTCTTAGCCTTAGCCTTTAAAGTACTATTCCAATTCGTATTAAATATTTCTTTTCAGAGTAACTCTTTCCTCCCGTTTATTACTTATGTTTTTCTCAAGGCTCCCTCTGTTGCATCATTTGTTTTCCTTATGCAACCAACCCCGTTAAATTCCTGCTGAGCAGAGGATGACATTTCTTCATTCTTCAGGTAGTTTCCACAATCTCTCAGATTCCCAAGCACATTCAAGAAGGCTTTTTTTTTTTTCCTCTACAACTTATTTGATTAAGGCAAGAGATTCACAGTTTCAGCAGTTTCCCCTCTGCTCTCTGTAATATAAACACCCCCAGCTTCCCCAGCTGCAAGAGGTTTTAACTCAATAAAATTTAGGGATCCTTTTTCTGGAGTTGTTGCATTTTAGTTTTCTCATCCAGGAGGAGATCTATTCTTCAAGACTATTTTCCAATTGCTATCAACCAGGGAAGAACAGGGTCCCAGTTTGTGATGTGACTATGAGCACACCCTTACATCTGCTGACAAAAAAACAGCACCTAGAGCCACAAAGTATGCCAGAAAAGCAGAACTTCCGAAGGCATGCCTATCTATTATCTATTTTGTAAATTTTCAGTTATTAGGTCATGTGTCAGCAAGACCAACAGGTTCTGGAAAATACCAGTGTCCCAGAAACCAACAGTGAACTGGAGAAACTAAAAAGAGAATATCACTACTAGCACAGAGAAGTTTAAGATGTTCACCACTGAATACTAAAGGCCTCTTCATATTAAATGCTGCAAGAAACAAAACACAGGTCTCTATTAAAATGTGTGTGCTCATACAGAATTTCTCCTTGACATTTTAAAAGTATTGTAGTTTTTCCCAAAAACCAAAATCTATATAGCTCAGGACTCTAATGATAGGTTTTTTTGGAAAAAAACAAAACCAAACCAAACAAATAAAAACACAAACAAACAAAAAACCAACCAACTAAAAAAAAACCCCACTTTATTTGTTTTTCCTATCTGCTTTATTGTTGAGAAATCCCTAAGAGAAAGAAAAGCCTCTTCTCTTAACATATTTCCTCTGCTCATTAAAAGGAGTGACAGGTCCCTCCTGGGAAAGCAGGAGACACCAGCACAATGTGCTTCTCCTACAGGGATGTTGACCCCCATTCAGAAATTTTGGCTGCCAACTGACGAGACTGGCCCAAGCATAAAGAACAAGGCTCAGTCTGTCCCTGGAGCCTGTAAGATTCCTTCCAGTTGCTCATAAAGCCACTGGTACAAAGGAATCCCCAACGTGACAGAAACCTCTGGACACTGCAGCAAAGAGAACGAAGGAGGAGACAGACAAAGGTCATTAGACAGACAAAGGTCATTAGTGCTCATTAGAGCTGGGAAACACAGCAGCCCACCACTGCAGCAATAAGATGCCTCTGCCACATAATTGCTTTTCCAAACTTATCCAGAAATAGTTGAATCACAGAAAAATCAGTGGCCAGAAAGGCCTGGTAGGTCTTTCCAGTCCACCCTCCTGCCAGGGCAGATGATTGTGAGGTGATTCTTCTGTATCTGCATCAGATGAAAGATCCAGTGCTACAGGCAGAGTGTGGGCTCTGGTTTCTATCCAGCCCCAAGCCTTAAACAAAAATATAACTGGAAATTCATTTTGATCAAAACCCCACAAGTCTCACAACAGATACAGAGCATAGTCTTTCACATAATGCTGGGATGAGTCCTGCCAGACACAGGCACATCTGAACACATATTTAAGTCAGAAAGGCCTGAAGGCAAGGCAGAGCCTTTAGATGCTGTCTATTACTAATTTTTTTTCCAAATAAAATGAGAGTGAAACATTAGCAGAACCTGTCCATCACTGACAATGTAGCTTAACAGACCTACACTGGTAGAATGGGGTATGCCAAGAAAAACAAAACAGGTTTTACTGATTCTAGATCTTCTCATTTCCTAAGTCCTCGGGCAAAAATTGACTTAAGCCTGTTCACTTCCAAGGATTTATAAATATGCATACCTAATGGCTAGCCAGGACAACCATGATATGAGCTACAACACACAGATCAGGTTAAGAGCTGCATTTGGAAGAAGGGTGGTTTTGACTTTCCACTGCACCATACATTTAAAGAAATGTAGCATATTAAAAGCATGCAGATTCTACATTAAAACACTTACTGCTCTCACACCATAAAACCAAGTTAGTACTAAAGCAGCAATACTGCAAGGATTTGTCTTTCAAGAAATTTTAATATATGAAGATGACATGATAAGAAAATACTGATACTGAGGATTTTGGCAGTAAAGAAACTTCTGTTAGAAGTCAGTTTTGACAATCCTTGAATCTAAAAGACCTATAAGTACTAAAATGTCATCTATCTATCCATGTGAGATTTAGCTTTGGCAGTGTTTCAAAACTGAAAAAGAACTCTTTGTTATACATTTTCTTGACGACAATGTATTTTCAAAGCTGTCTAAGAGGTCATATTCTCTTGAGAACAGGAAGATGCATATCAGTTACAGAAATACTTGCAGAAAATACCTAAGTTTGAATACTCACAACAATCAATGGGTCAAACTATGGATAAAAGCACAGTGTGGAATTTATTGTCAAACTTAGAACTTAAAAGCTTTCAAATAATTTCTTCAATTCAGACATTCATTGCTCTGTTCAAGCTAAATTAAACAAAGCACTTGGAATCTAACCTGGTTATCTCCATATAAATTTGTCTACTGTTAAGTGTTGTCATTATCACAACCTCTCCCCTTTTTCTTTTTCTTTTTTTTTTTATTATGGACTATTCCACATACAGGTCTGTAAAATGGAGCTGTCTGGCTCAAAGGGCTGAATTTTTTAAAGCTTTACAAATGAAAAGGAGAGAGAGAAGGTTAGAAAACAAAGTAAGACAAGCAGCGCACTAATTGTTCATCCTTGACCTCTTCCAAACTACTGCAAAACTGTTAAAACTTGCCTGAGCTGTTTTTATGTAATTCAGCTTTGGTCTTTTTCAAAGGCCACAGGGTAAAAAAGCCCTTTAAAAGTGGGGCTACACATCAAATAATAGGAGATCTGGAATTTCTTTTTTTTTTTTTATGGAAACAAATGATCTCTAATTTACATTGAAAAAAATTCCTGTGAAAAGATTATTCACTAACTGCAGTTGGTGATCCATCCAACTGTGGTGATTCTGCCAACTGTGCTCAGCTGATAAAGATGTTAAAATAACAAGAAATTATTACATCTAATTTTCTGAGTACTTACAGATTCTTGGATTTGAATGCTTCAGCAAAGTGCTGCACACTCTGAAGAGAAGCAAGGTCTAAGGTCATTGCCTCTACCTTGGCTTTATGCTGGAACAAGAGAAAATATAAAAAAAGATAAATAACAGCAAGTTCAGTTCACAGTATCACGTTACAGTAAATGTGTTATGAAACTTGTCTGATTCCCTTGTTTAACATTATAACCCCAGAGTGAATACAAATCATCAAAAGGGATGGACGAGCACAACATTTAGTGCCAAAAGTAGCATTTGTGATTTGGTGATTCTGCTAAAAACATACAATATGTAATGCACAGCTTTATATAATGCAATGAAACAACTGAAGGCAGTGTTAAGGTTAAACGGCATCTTTTTGCTTTGATTTTGATGGTGAAGCTTACGTAACTCATGAAATAAAAAGTAAAGTGCTATTCTCAACACATGCTATTTTTTAGGTACCATATCAATAGGGAAAAAATCAGTAAATACTCTATAAAAAACAGCTAACTTGAGATTGACACATATTAATCAAAAAAATTCTATTTTTCATAATAGGTGATATAAAAGACAGTACAAAATGACTACAGAAAATAACAGATCAGTCTACACAGTGCTTTATATAATAAGAGTTTACCAGGGCACATTATAAATGTGCTTCCCTGTGAGGGTGGGGATGCCCTGGCATAGGTTACCCAGAGAAGTTGTGGACTCCCCATCCCTGGAAGTGTCCAAGGCCAGGCTGGACAGGGCTTGGAGCAAGCTGGGATAGTGGAAGGTGTCCCTGCCCATGACAGGGGGTTGGAACAAGATGGGCTTTAAGGTCCAACCCAAACCATTCTGTGTCTTCAAAAGCAATTCTGTATATCCCTAAAGCAAACTTTTCACCTAGGAGAGGACACACTGTCCCAAAACACAATTTTCAGCTCTAAGATCCTTGTTTGATATTGATATTTTGAAACTCCAAATCTCAGAAAAAAATGAACCAAAAGCCTATTTTCATCACAACACTAAAGTGATCATAGAACTAAGTAGCTGGTGGTTGCAACAGGGATCTGCTGGGATTACAAGGTTCTACCATGAACATTGCTGGAGAACTGAAAGGACAGCAGCACAAAAGTCAGCACAGAAGGAAGCCAGGAAGAGTCTCCCATTGTCTCCCAAGCTCAGGTGATCCATCTGATCTCCCCATTTCAATTAACATCTGGCACTTTTCTCCCTACATCTGTTTTCTATTTTGCTAGTACCCATTCTGCCTGCTACAACTACCTTACAGGTTTGGTTTAAACAGAATATCACTAAAATTCATCCTGCCCCATTTCAGACAGACTTATCAGGACAGCAAGATAAACACAACTAAAATTTCAACAGGTTCAGTCTCCACAGGAAGTATCAATTGCTGGAGTCAGAAAATGCCAAACCAAACTTTGCTACAAAGAGTTTTTTTACCCCCAAAGATGCACATCATTCTGGAATTCATTTTGCCCCACTGGGTAAATATTTTCTTCTGTTTGATGGTCAGAGACTTGAGAAAGATGATGCTGCCTTGCATTATGCAATAGAACTCCAGAACAATTTCTCTTGAGCTGTGCAGTTCAAAGCTGTTTACTCACTACAGAAATGGCGTGCATAGTTTGGTTTACTTTGCCTCTGCTTTCCTCAGTTGAAACATTCTCCTGTCTCTCCCAAGGGTAAAAGGACAAGAATGCTACAAATACAGGGACATGAGGGGGTCAAAAAACATAATAATCAAATAGTTCAACAGACTAGACCACAAGCTGTCAGCTACTGTCCTCTTGGGGACAAGGATTCAAGTCTACACAATATCACTCAGGTAATGCTTTTGCTCTTTAGGCTTCTGCTGCTGATTCCAAGAACAGAAAAGAGGCATCTGTACCTCGAGTCCAAAAGAAAAAAAGAAAGTATGAAGCCTCCAAAATACTTTCTGAAATAGAAGTTAGGCAGACTCAGATTGGCCTGATTTTGGGGATTAATATATTGAAAACATAAAAATCAGAAATTTAGAAATAAGAACATTTCTTCAAATTTCTCCCTGCTTTTTCTGTTTAAAACCTTTTTGGTTGCAGACTGTATTTCCTTCACATGCACAGAAGGCACATACTAAACACAGACACACATATTTACTTTGTTTTCCTCACAGGAAAAACTGGAGCATGGGATGTCCAACCTGACACCTCAGGTTCTGAAGGCACTCAGGAAGCCAAGTGTGAGTGTTTACTCCAACAACTGGGGAAGAAATCAGTGTAATGTACCATGAGCTTAGGCAAGTTCCCCAACTTTTTTGATTCAGATTCTCCTGTCAACTGAGAATCCAGTACCGCTCACCCCACAGAGCTCTTCTATAGACCACCAATTCTTACTACAGTTTGAGACTGTGAAATGCTAAACTTTTAGTATAAATTCATTTTTATTCCAAGTTTTCCCACTATTACTTATATCACAATACCTTTTTTAAAAAACCTATGAATAAGGCAATATACTTGCAAGGTATGTTCTTAATAATGTAAGAATATCTCCATTAAATGACAAGCGGAAGGTTTTATGCTTGTTTTCTTACAGTAGCTCAGAATTACCTCTGTTATAATGTTTTCCCTCTTTCCCTAGGTGTCACATATTGTGATATGTATACAAGAGCATAGGGGGTTTTAATAAAAAAGAAAACTAAAAATCATTTTTGCTAAAAGGCATCTTAACTGTAATTGTTCTCTGCAGTCAGAACTGATTGTTAATGGTGTGCTGCAAATCCTGATCTAATGTGTCATAATTGTATTATGCTGATGTCTCTCACTACTTCACTTCACGTGTTTTCAGTTCTGAATTATGCCTCATTTTATGTTGTGAAAACCTTAAATGAGACTTGCCACCCTCCCAAATACAGGAGACAGTCTTTAAACTGCCACTGTCAAATCACTACACTAAGGCAAGAAACTCCAGAATTTTGAAAGTTAAATTGACAAAAGGCATTAAATGTTCCCTCTACTACTTTATTTTCAATTACATCATTTAAGGAGATAGTAGATAATTAAGGAGAGTGTAGAATAATTTAAAGAGCTCCTTTCTAAACCACAGGATCATAACTACGTGGTGCCATTGAAAGGCTGTCCTTGCTGCAGATATCCAGGAAAAATGTCCCACCTGCATCCAAATCCACCTTCAGGGCTAGTGCCAGAGCAGCTCTGCAAAGCAGCCAAAGGAGCGCAGACACAGGGGTGGGGACACTTCTCTTGTCTGCTGAACCCTGTGGAACCCAGGTCAGCCAGAACCAACTGAGAGTTTTGAGTTTGGGATAGGGCTATTTGTATTTCATGAAGCCCAACGAGCTCCAATGGCTATCAATGGCCAGGCATCAACGTGGTGCCTTTGAAGAAACAGCCAAAGGCAAATCAATATCCAGTTCCAAACAAGTCCTCTTCTAAACCCAACACAATTACACTTTGAAAAGTGCAAAGAAAAAAATTTATCTTGTATTTCATGTTTCACACCCAGTTCTAAAAGCCTTTCATCAATATTTCCGGGTAAGTTTCATTACTCTACACAACCCCAGAAAACAACTTGTTCAGTTTTGTATGTAAGCTGCTCCCTATTGGAGCAAAAATATTAAAAATGCTTAAGTGCAATTGGCTATACTTTGCACTCATGCTAGAAAAATGCTTATTGAGCCAGAAAGTAACACAAAAGTGAAAATCCCCAGAAAGCCAGCTATTTCACTATATGCAATGCATTCACTTTACAGCTTAAAAATTGGTTAAAAATGAACACTGCATGGTAGAGTAGTTTGGCAGTAAACATGATTGTGCATTTGTGTCTTGGTATTGAAGAAGGAGCCTTTTTTCACAGTGAATTTTTCATTCAAATGTAAGTGATGATTTACGTTAAATATAGGTAAAGCATAGCTACATTTTCCTGAAGGATTGCAAGGAAGTGAAGAGCAGTACAATAAGTTGAAGCATAAAAGCTTTCTCTGTCATAATATTTATTATAATGGCATATAAAATAGCTGAAATAAATAATAGATGACTAAAAGTAAATTCATATGATAAAGAATCTTTCAGCAGACACCATTACTTCTGACTGCTCCAGTTTCATACAGAGTTGAAGAGTCTTAATAAATATGCTATAGCCCCTGTATCTTATGTAAGTACATGTCATTTTGTGAGGGCCTACTTAAAATGTACCTTAGTGGACACTACATAATTTACTGTATAATTTTACTCTCAGAAAACAGTGTGTGTACATCTTCAATATTTAAAAGTCCTTAACTCAAAACTGAATACTTAGCACAACAACAGGAATATCTGACTTTGAGGAACGTAAAGTACAATCAGTTGGTAAAAAGCGGTTTAATTTAATACAGAAAAATCTTCATGACTACGTCTTGGAATGCAGATAGTTCTGATAGGTTGTCTGAGAAAGAAAATCTTCAGGAAAAAAAAGAATTTTACATCAAAGCTGATGAAAAATCTGTGGAATTATCTGAAAATACGTAAACAAATAACCAAATCTCAGCATATGACAAGCAATGCCCACATAAACTCATATTTCCAGTTGAGGATGGAGCAGGGGATGTTTTAGAAGCACATCTGACAATTTGGCACATAGCTTATGACAGTCAATAGCCAGTGCCATGCACTATTTATGGGGGTACCTAATGGGGAAAAAGGCTTTCACTCAAGATTAGGACTGCAAATATTACTGTCCTTAATGCAGTCAACATTTGGTACTTCATGCAAAACTGTATTTATGCAATGGCAGTTTCACCTGGTTGTGTGCTCTGAATGCTCTGCAGCTCCTTGGAGCTGATGGGGATGGATGCATCCCGCTGCTTTTAGAAACAGGCAGCACCTCTGGTAGAGGCTTTAATAATGTGTTCTTCTGCTACCTTTGGGATACCTCAGTAAAGTTCATTAGAAGATGTTGTGGTGGAACATTTTTACACTCATTTTTCTAGCTTCCCCTCTCCTCTTCCCCCCAATATCAGCAGTATTTGTGCAGTATTTTCAAATTTCTACTAACTTTATGCAAGACAATAAAAACCAGTTTCCCAAATATTAACCATTTTACTAACCCATTTATGTGATGTACAAGGAAACAGCTGGGACTAACCTGATTCTTCATGAAAATCAGAGATGAAAAGGATTTCCTGTCTTTCATTAGAAAAAAAATATTTAGTAATACTTGGTTTCACTATTTCCTGATGTATTTGTTTTAACTGTATTTTGGTTGTAATTTAGTGGTGTCAATTTTTCCATTATTCTTGCTCAATCCTGTCATAGTCTGATGCTGTGTGTGACCTCTCCCAAAACCTTAATTTGTAAAGCCTGGTTCTTCCTGCTTAAGTAACTAAATCTTCCTGATCTTCACAAAAATAGAATTCCTGCAGAGGTTGCCTTCATCCAAGCCAAGAGAACAGCACACAGATCAGGATTTCATAGGTCAGAGTGAGCCTGCAAACTGCTCAGATTACTGATCAGCCTTGGAACAACATTTTATCATTAGGAATAAATTATTAGTACCATTGTTTTCTTTGCCTCTATCCCTTCTCCAGAACAGTTCTGGATGTTCGGCAGAGAACAGTGTTTATCCTTCTGGCACCATCTACAATGCAGAGGCCTCTTCAGAAAAACCTGAAGCCCTCAAGCTGTTGTAGGATTGTCCTGCAAATGAATGTCTAAAAGTTGCAATTGTCCCCACACACAACAAACTTGAACAAACATCTGAACTGGAGATTTAATGTTGGGCTCAGCTGGGTTATAAAAGCAACCGAGAAGTCTGGATCCTCCCTTAGATGGAGATTAAATGTAAAAGCAACACATGAGCCTGAAATTCTGAAGGTGAGAGATGTGGAAAAGTGATAAAGATGGCCTGAGAAGAAGGAAGGAGTTCAGCTTCTGTGGATGGCATATACCAATCTGGCATTTGGTCCTCACATCTAAACAAATCACTGTTCACAGCAATATTTTTCCTTCATCCAAATACTTAATTTACCAGTAATTTAAAATCCAAATACGAAAATGGGACTCAAGTCTCCAGGTACAGTTTGCATATTTGACTTATCATGCAATCACCATTTTAAATTTCCCAATAGTTTTAGAACTTTATCTCTTTCTATTAGCAAATGTCTACACATACACTCATTCATTTCTTTGTGGTTGCTTCATTTTTCAGATTTTAATATCCTTTTTTAATAAATCTTCTGTAATAAATACCACTTACCACTACAATAAGCAATAATGTTATTTCATAATCTTTACATTAGTTAACTCTTAGATCAGTATCTCTGTAAATTTGGCCTTTCATATCGTCTGAAGATAATTATAAAGGAAAAAAAGGAAATCATCTGCATTTCTTTATGAAATTAATATCTTCAGTGAAGTAAGCTATGCTCCAGCAATCCTAAATCATGCTTAGAAAGAGCAAAAGTCATTCTCCTAAAGATATTTTAAAAATTATTTATTCCATAACCAGAGAGAACAAAAACACACAAAAACTGCTGGACTATAATTTCAGAATACTTCATTTAGTAGTCTCCAAATGCTGTGATTTTTCCTGAATGCACATGGTTCCATTGCACACAGGACACATTTGCTTCAATAACAAGAAATTACATGTATTTAAGCAAAAATCTACTGTAGATTTTGGCAATAGGAATTTGTTTAGCTCTTAACGCACGTGAACTGTGGGTAATTATTTGGGAGCTTACTTTTAGCTGGAGTTCTTTTTTCTTTCCCTGGATATAGATCACTTTTTTCCGTCTCCAAACACCAATTCCTGTAAAGCTCATTTGAATTTATCTTGGGGAATCTCAAATAATCTTGGCAATATATAACATCATGTGTATGGTTTACCATTCTAATAAACATTTCTCCTTGTTTAGAGAACTATCAAGGGAGCCTGGGAACATGTAACTATCTCAGCTGTGGAGAGCCTCCTATTCAGATATTTTCAATTCCTTTCATTCTGCAAGATTCGAAGTGATAGCAGAATGCATTTTCAAAGAGAGCAACAAGGCAAACAGCATCGGGATAATTTAGAAGCTACAGGCTTTTTTTTCCTTTTAAAAACTCCCTCTATTTGAATCTTTAAGATTAAATAATCCCAGTTTATGGAATGCTGAGAAGGAAGCAATGTAGGAGGCAATAGGGTAATGCTGGAATTGTTGCAAATGGCAGAAGCTGGGGGAAAAAGGAGAATTTCTAAACAGACTAAACATCCCCATTGCAATACATTATTACCATTGTTAATTATCCATAAAATTAAAATTAAAAAATAAAAATAAACTAAAAATAAAATTAAAGAGGTGTTATCTTCTATGTATGCTCCACACACAGTGGTGTACAAAACTTCCAGCAGGATTTCCCCCACAGTTGTCACAGAGAGAAGGGAAGGCAGCATCCCCACTCCAGATGACAAACAAGAGGAGAAAAGCATGATGGTCAAAAGGGCAACATGTTTAAGTAAATACAAAATGAACCTTTTTCCGTGTTCTCTCATGATCCCTAACCATAAGCTACGTTGTTGCCTGAAAGTGCAGACACGCACTGTGCAGTGCATTAATCCTTCAAACACTAACAGATGCTGGCAGGGATTTAGGCTGGAATGTATTTACAAAGTGACAAATTATGTTCCGTATTATACAGAGAGAGAAAGAGCACCCACAAATAGGCTGATAAATGTCAGCTGCAGTCACGACAAACGGTTTATTTTTATTATACTGTAACCACAAATGTTTTTTGCAGGGAGGCCCAAAGATTTATTTGTTGCAGGAAAAAACAAGATTATATATGACACAAAGTAATAACTGTGAGATCACTGACGTTCTGGGCAGCTTGCCCTCCTGGAAGCTGTGTTCAGATTGAAAAATGTTGCTTAAAAATGGTATGTTATATGACACAAAATAAGTACTTCATAAATCTGTACTGAAACAACAATAACTAATAATTAAAGACAAGTCTTGGGACACGGCTCCTACAAGTCAGAAAGGAAAGCATACTCTTCCCTTTAGTGGAACGTTGAAAATGTTAGTAACAACAGTTATTGTTAGCAACAATATTAAAATAAATGTGATGGGATTGTTTCAGGTTGAACACCAAGCGCTGTCACTGCGAGACGGGAGCAGCGAGCATTTTCAGCGCGGTCAGAGCGCGGGGAGCAGCCCCTGCAGCACAATTAATTGGCAGAATAGTGACGTCTGCAGGTTTACAAATGCACTGCAGCTGCCTGCGAGGATGGCAGAGCCTGCCAAGGGACTCCAGGTACGGTTCTTTCCCCCCGCTCTTAATATTAGGAAAAATAAAAATATCAATATGGTTACAAGTCATCGCTTCTGTACTCATGAATAATGTCAGGATGCTTCAACGTAAGTAGAAATAAATATATGAGACTAAGAAATGAAAGAACTGAATAATTAGCTATTTAAGCCATTTTAATTGGCAGCTTATGGTCACAATTTCCTAGATTTAAACAATATAACATTGATAACTTACAGAACAGTATCCTCAAAGAAATAAACACACACACAAACTCTTTTGTTTCCCCAGCTGTTCACATTCCCAAGCTAAGAGATGCATTGAAAATGGTCACATTGATATGTATGTGATTTTAGAAAGTGAAATAAAAGGACTGAATCACATTAGTAAAGATTTCTTGTACAAGGGTTGGCAGGATCATCTTCTTAATATACACTCAATATACACAATATAGACTTGAACAAAAATATGAAGCCTTTCTGCATGCACAGGAAAATATCAGTACCAGAACATGGAAACCTGCCCTTCTGCCACCTGATCTGTGGTCACAAAAGAAGGAAGCTTTTCTCTGCTTTCTTTCTAAAGAAATACGGTGTGATAAAGAAAACATGAACAAAATAAACACAAAGGCTGAAACCAAATTTGTGTGCAAACGTGGCCCATCTCGAGAATCAGTGACATAAAACCAAACACATCACTAAATAGGTAAGGTAACTGCAAGGTTGTCTGAAAAGCTGAGATGAAAGTCCAGACCGTGTATTTTACAGATGCACAATGGGACAGCCCCAGACAGGAGGGGTCAGAAGGCCACGTCCCATTGTTCCAATAATTAAGAAAGTTTAAAATGGCTTTAGTGTGAATGTGAAAAATGTTCACAAACGTCTTATTTTTAAGCACCATTAAGATGAAAAGCATCTAAATTTTCATTTACTAAATAGACATTAATTTTCTGATAAAATTTTGATCCCAAGATAACAAAAGTAATCCAGAAAATAATTGTCTCATGCAGCAATATAGAGGGAAAGCAGTCAGTCTCTCATCATTAAAATTACTAAAACACTTGTTTCCTAAATACAACATGTGTATGAACAATATGGCCAGAAGTATGAAGAATATACCTTAAAAATTATATTTGCACAGGTTTTTGTACATAAAAAACAAATAATTGATGCCAGGACAGTAAATAAAGCAGCAGGAAAAGCCTAACAACCACCTACATCCAGCTTTAAATATCTGCCTGAAGAATAGGTGTGCAAGATTAATACAAATACTTTACAGATAAGAGGAAAAAATAATTTTAGAAATGCCCCCCCAACGACCCCCACTGCCTTTCCCCTTTATGAAGGAAGAAAAAACCCTGAACACAAAGAGCTGAACACAAGAGAAGCAGCATGCTAAGTTTGTAAGTAATACTCTCACTGCTGGACAGAGAGACTTTTTATATGCCTTCTGCAAGCTTGCAACCGTAAGTGTTAATGCCAAGTTTTAATGTAGACATTCAATTATTAAATTGCTTTTAATTTAACAGATATTGCTACATAGCTTAATAACCAGCACATATTCTACACTGAAATTTTGGGGTTTAAGTAAGTTGCTTAGGCTTCTCCCAAATGTTAAGGTAAATACTGGCTGTACCTACCTGAACACCTGAAAAAATAGCAGGTACTGTATATCTTACCCATATGCTACATGCAAAAATGTAAAACATATTAAAAAAGAAAATTCAAAAAGAAAATTTCCAAGCAGATGTTTATAAACAGAAGGTAACGGATAAAAACCCAAACACAATGCTGCATTATGTTACATGATTCACTGATGAACCCATTGGAACTACAGCAAAAAGCCCTTCTGGAAAACTTCCAGAAATTAAAAGGTGCAAACAAGCTGCCTAATACCCTTGCGTAGACTGAATTCTTATGAAGAAAATAAAGTTTATTGTCTGGAAACAGAGAAAGCATGAGGAAAGCACTAAAGCAATGGAGGTGAACAATTAGACAGATGTTCACTTAAGGAAATAAAGAGAACAGAAGAAGCCATCACTGAGGAATTTTACGAGAATACTGACAACTCTGCACCTCATCAAGGGCACTGGTAAAGTTAAAGCCACTGAAGCCATTTCTCCTCAACTCCAGTATAACTGCTGACCTTGCAAAAGTCTGCATTTAGCAAATGTGGCTTAGGAAAATAGCATTAGACTTTTCATTCTACTATTTTTTCCCGAAGTCCATTTATATACCCTACTGTATATTTCAAGAAAATTAACTTTATTTCCTTGTGTTATATTACATGTACCCTGAATTTTTTCCTAACTGTGCTCAGGTATCAGGAAAACCTATACTTGCAAAGCCTTTGTCACTTAAGTAAAATTAAATACTGTAAATTACATCTGAGATTCATGAAAGCATATACATGAATAGCTGGAATGGCTTTTGCTTAATAAGATTATATATATATATGTTTCTAAAACAGGCAGGGTTTGTGTAAGATACAATCTGGCAATCTGGACATGTTTTAGAACTTAGAACATTTGGCATTTAACTACTGAAAGAAAAATGGAGAAAAGGCATATTTTGTTGATAAACTGTCTCATAGAGAAAAAAAAAATGGGCATACATGCAGGCAAAAGGAGGAGCAATTAATAATAAGAGGGAAGATTTTTTGTCAAGGACAAAAATCTTATTCTTCTGCGCTCATGCAGGCTGAAGTACTAATGTAATTTGTTCCGCAAATGTATCTCCTGCTTAAAATATAGTTTAAAAATTCTTGTTTCTGATGATACTTCTCTTGCAGATTTTCAGGAAAAAAGTAACCTCCAAATCTCAAGTGCATAACTGATTGCTCCTTTAATCTATTCATGTATTTTCAAAAATTATTGTCAAAGAAATCAGAAAATATATCTCAGTATCACTAATAGAACTTCCATCACTCTCTTGAGTGCACCAGGCTGCTTCCCACAACATTCCCCAATTTTTCCTGAACTCTAAATACAAACACAACTCCCATCACCTTCCTCTCACAGTACAGAGCACACAAATATCAGAAGTGGACTCAGCATTACCCAGCTGTCCAGGAGCTGCCCCAGCACTGGCAACTGCACCCATCGAGCCTACTCAGTAACATTATTGGCACAATTTGGGTTGTAGGGATAGGGAGGCACAAGTTAAAAGCTATGTCCTTATCTAAATATTACTTGCACACAGCAAACAGAAATCCTGTGAAGTAGATATTTATAAAATACTCATGGTCTTTACCAGCCCCAGTTCCAATGACAAGAAGGGACAGCTCTTCCACTGCAGACGGTTTTGCAGCGTTTGCAATGCACTCAGGACTTGGCCCAGGTCTGCAGGGGACAGCCTGCACACTCCCCACACAACAAGGTTCAAAAGTTCTTGGTAACCTGGGAGAAATCCACAGAAAAATTTCATGATTCACATTTTAAATAATATAAAAGATGTGGAAAGTGATTGATTTCACACTAGAGAGAATTGAAATTACAGTTATGGGATAGGCTTTTTCATGTACTGTAAGGTCAAGTAATAATAAATAATTAATGAATTATGAAACAAGTTTTCCATAAGGCAACACATAAATTCTATTCAATAAGATCTAAAAGTGTAGTTAGACCAAAAAGCCACATAATATATCACAAAATGAAGAAAATGCATGATGCTGAGGAATAAAGGGGGGCTGCCATTATACTGGAATAACTGTTACTCTTGTGGAATATAAATAAGATATTTCTTACACATACACATCATTTTCATAACTTTTCCATCTCATAATCTACAGGAAAAAGTAAAGAAAGCATTTTCAACTTTTTTTTGTCATTGGTTTTTGTAGTAAATCTATTTCCTCACCTCTCCAGCGTTTGGAGGGGTTCTCATGCACTGGGGAGCAGAATGATGAAGTGGATCAGAGTCTGGATGAAACCACAGGGCTCCTTCTCTGATCTTACTGCTGATTTTATTTTTGGCTAAAATCAATGGGTTGCTGATCCATACTCCCTCTTTACCAGCATAAATTTCACATTCTGTGATGCTCAGGCTGTCTCCTAGAATTTAGTAGAGTGCATATGTGATATTGTAGCTACCTTGGTTAGATCTCTGTGGGTCACTGACATACAATCAGTAACCTGAAAGGGAGGCAAGAAGACAAAACAGAAACACCAAAACATATTTCTTGCCTTGACATGATGAAATAGTTGGGTTTGGAGATTTCTGGATTAGTAGATGGGAAACTTTTTTCTCCATCTGCACAAAATTCTGTTCTGACTCTAATAACAATTTTCTGACCTGCAAGACCATGGGATACTGGATTATCTTTCCTGCAATAAGAAAAGGTTTTGCTTAAAGATGACAATATTCAGGATTTCAGGTTCAATTATGGTGAAATATTACATAAAGAAAAGGATCAAGGGGAGGAGAAAACATTATCAACATTTGAGGAATGTGATTTTTATTTATGGTGCTTGCTTAAAGTCACTTCAAATTTTCACAGGGACTACTAATTAAAAAAAAACAAAGAGGTAGAGTTTTGGCCAAATTTATGTATCAAATGCAGATAGTTTATCACATCTACTTCATAAAGAATCCTGACAAAAAGCTCTGAAATAATTCAAAGTCAGGTTTTAGGTCTCCAACAGCAACTGCCCCACACAAAAATGTCCTTGGTTTGGGTCTCAGTAACTGCAGGTGAGGACCAAGCAGTGATAGCCACACAGTAAAAACAGAGAGTAAGTTCTGAGATCATTTACAAGCACTATCATCTGCAGAGCTATAAATGTTCACCAATAACCTGCAGTAGTGTAAACACAAGGAGCTGGAACCCAGTCCTACCAAAATATATCAAGTTCCAGTTAGATGTAATTTGATCCATGAACACCCCATGGCAACATGCTGTGCTCTCCTACCAGACTGAAAAATAAAACACTGAAGTAGAAATGAAGGCTTGCTTTCTTGAGGTTTTTTTTACTTTCTAATGGTAGGCTTGCAACTTTCAAGAAATACACAAAAAACTGAATTTTTCAAGGAAATCTAGAATAGATTTTACCTTTTGCCCTGGAAGAAATGTTAACTTCCAAAAACTTACAGCATTTTTCAGTTAAATGATGCAATTATCAAAAAGTGACTTGCTAAGACTCAGTCAAAATGCAAAGGCAAATTCTCTCTCTAGAAGTTGTAGAAAGCTAATTTTCAGTGAGCAACCTTCTAAACTTCTATAATAGATTTTATAAATCCTTTTATACCATTTAATGCTAAAAGCAGTCAGAACTATGCAGGTTTTCATGGGAAACCCATGGTTCCTGTGCTGTGCTCCAGAGACTACGTTAAATAGTTTACAGAATCCTGCAGTTCTTGCAGCATTTTCAGGTACAGTTTTCACACCCATGATGTACCTTACAGAACATTTTTAGAACTGACCATGACAGAAAAGCTCTGCACTTTGGAGTTAGATTATTTTTCTCATGTACTTGTATCTTGAAAAGCCCATGGCCACTGTCAATTCCTATTTTTAACTACATGCCTGACAAAGTGAACTGAAAATAGCCCTTTTCTCCCCTCCCACGACACCATTCAGCACAATTTTTAAGTCTTCTTACTTTTTTCTGTCTTCTCCAATCTAAACAGCAAATTTGACCAGTTAAAGAACACTGAATTGCACAAGGTTCCACAGAGCATTTCGAGGCATGACTCACTAATTCTCTCAGGCCCATGAAAAAGCATGTGCCAGGAAAATAAGCAGAGGTTTATATTTATAAAACTTTGATTAAGTAGGCAATTTTAGGAGGACAGAGACAAGCTTAAAAAAATGAAAAGGCTCCAAGAATACTGAATTTTGTTTTAAAAAATCAACATCATCCATATAATCAACTAAATCGATTATTATTTCATAAATTAACGTATCCAGCAATGAAAAAAGCCATCAATGAAGTAAATGAGGCAATGAGAAACCATTTATATGCTTTTTAACTCTTGTAAGTTTTAGATGACACTCAAATACTCTTCCTTCCTTTCTGTTGAATTTTAATTCCTTACCAACCTTTGAAAGACCTGTGCCCCTCTGCTACCTCCTTTGCTGTGTCCTGGTAACACTGAACAGCTAAAATCAGGTAGTGAAAAGGTTTTCTATTCAAATGACCCATCTGAAGCCAGGCCATTTTTTAAGCAGCAAATCTGAATGGATTCCTGAATTTTAAAGCATTAATCCCAGTCTTTCTCAAGGTTGCATGGCAGATCAGAGACAGAATGTAACTAGAATAACCAGAATCATCCAATCTCACAACTGATGTAAAAATCCTCATGGCATCAGCTCTCATGAATGTGCATCTTAATAAGGTACAGAAAAAGAGAAAATTTAGAACTGACCTTTAAGAAATATTCTTGTTATGCTTTTTAGGCACTGTGATGATAAGGAGAAACTGTTTTTTCTGAATGAGTATACTGTACCTTTAATGGTTCATTTGTAGTTCAGCGTAAAATCTGAACTATTTGTTGTTCATTGTTGCTATATTCTGTTCCAAGGTTCATAATTTGAAAATTGACTTTGGGGACTTTTTGCTTGGTCTATTAAAATGATTCATGTTGCATTCAACATAAATTGTGCATACACAGAGGAGGTTTAGCACACGTATTCACAGTATAATAACTAAAGTGAATTTTGTACAAGCTGCAGTTTGTGGCAAGGATGCAGTATCATTTATCTTAATTTTTTTTCAGCATTACATTAGGCTCGGGCATTTACATTTTCAGGTATGGCTAAACACTTTAAAACTTTCTTTTTACAGCATGAGTAAAGAGAGAATCAAATCTACATGTTTATATGATGTAACAAAGTAATGCCTTTTTACTGTCTAAAGTACACATGCATTTACTTTCCATTTACCTTCCTGCACAAAGGCAAATGCAAAGTGCATGAAATATTCACCACCTATGAATCACATAGTGTTCCTATTAAAAAGATGATCATGTTCTGTTTTACCTTTCAAACCATGATATGGTAACAGCCACAATGTCTAAATGGTTTTGTCACTCAAAACTACCAAAGTAATATACAGTAAGGAATGAGAGTGTTTACAGTGTTTTATATGACCTTAGGACAGTCTAGTGTCAACTAACTAAATAATTAAGAGCAGAGATATGATTTCAGGCACTAGGTTCAGAAATATTTCTTGTGCAAAAATCTGAGTAAGTGGATTTGCCAGAACAGTGTAAATCCCACTTAATAGGTGGAGGGGGAAAGGAGAAACCAAGATTATCATCTCTCACTTGATCTTCTTTGAGCTTCAGAAAAAGTCCATCTGTTGTTTGCACTTATTTAACAACTGGTTTAATATTTCTAACATGGAAATCTTCTAGGAGATGTCTCAACTTCCAGCTCTACTGAGTGTGATTTTTCTCTGTGTTCATTTTCTGGTTTTCATTTCTGCAGCACAAATTTTTGCTCACACAGATTTTTAGTATAAAAGTGTCAATGCTTGAGTCAGAAATTAATATCTGTGGACAAACTGTGTGGGCAGACAGTCTGGAGAAATAGGTTCTCTGTACAAAAGACTTGCATCACATAAGAAGAAAATGACCTGCATATTCAGGAACTGATCAATCCCTAGAAGTTGTGTTAGTTGGATACCAACATCATCACAAAAAAACCCCTTGAAAGCAAACAATTCTTTTATGTAGAGCCCAATAATCCAGAATGGATTTTGCACCAAAAAAAACCCGAAAACAAACAGATAAGGAGCCATTAGGCACTAAATATTGCATTATGAAGGAGCCAAGCTCCTGCGGGGAGTTTAGCCAACACATTATTTTCCCTTCAGGGTACAAAGAAAATAAACTTTTCCCTTTTTGTTTTGGTTTTGATGGTTAAGGCAGTCCAGAATTATTTAATAATATGTAATACTGACTTCTCTGAGGTCTACTGCCATCTGAGAAGCACTTAAAAACTGCAGTGTCATTACACTGAACCTATTCTGACCATCACAGGGGGCCAAAGTGAAAACCCAGTCTTCAGCTGAACACATTTTCATGCCTGAAAAGAAAAAGGTTGTTGCCATTGCGTACAATTACAAAGGTGGTAACATAAATGCTCAGCTCAAAAGTGTTTTCAAACGTTAATTAGGGTGTTCTGATCAGACTTCAGCCACCCAAATATTTAATTTTCTAAGGGGAGATCAGCCCATGAGCCTGATTCCAGCACCCTGCCACAAAATGAGCCCGACAGCCACGGCAGAAGAGTGAGCAACTCCCACAAACCACGTTACAATAGTGGCCAAATTTTCAGCAGCTGACAGCTCCTTTTTCTTCTTCCTAAGCAAACAAAGCCCCAAAATTACCAAATCTCATAGAATTCCTTCATAGTTACTATTTTAGCTACAAGCAGTAAGATTGATATTGTGAAAGACTGAGTGAAGAACAATTAAAAAACAGAACAGATTTTATAATCACACTAAAAAGCACAGAGAAATATATCCCTGACCTGAAATAAGGCACAGAAAACACGTGTCAGAACACATCTTTCCCTCATTTATTTATATAACAACACTCAAATTGTAGAACTTGCTACTTGTTTTCACAACTTCTGCTTTCACTAGGAGCATCAGTTTCCCATAACATTTTGAAATTCCATAAACACTTATCAGTATCTAGGAAAGATATAAAGATCTCTACTGATTATATTAATTAAAATTCCAGAAATTCAAGTTAAAATTGCACGGCAGAAAACGAAAAAAAATCCATTTAGAAGTACTTAATTTCAAAATGCATTCAGAATCATAGAGATGCAGGAACTGTATGTGTTAAATCATATGGGCTAAAAAAAAAAATCTCTATTTTCATCTTTTTGGGCAGAAACAAATTATCTTATTTACTACATGAATGGTTTCCTCAATTTGACGCCAATCTTTGGAGGCAACTTCAACCTGTCTGAATTAAACAGTCTGCAGAAGACTAGATTATTTATATTATAGAATACTGTTAAAAAATAAAATTGAAGGATTACTTTACCACACATTGAAAATAAGAACATGCACATCACTCTAGCTTACAAAAATCTAATTTTACTTCTTCTGTTCTGAGAGAACTTTGATAAGTAGGAGACATGTTTATCTATACACATAAATATGTGTGTGCATGTACAAATTCCTCCCAAAATGGACAGCACCTAAAAAGAGGGGAAATTCACAAAATCGTTTCGTGCCTGTGATTTGTGATTATAAATGCAATTAGAATAATCTTGTATATTTAACCTTTTAGATGGTCCTAAAGTCCCAACCCAAACCATTCTATGATTCTGTGATCACCAGTACAATAAAAACATATTATCTGTTTAATCCGAAGTATCTCTTTTTATTGGTGAAACATTTTAAATGTAATAATAATAATTTTAAAAAAATAATTCTGAACATCTGTTAAATGACTGTTGCAAAGACTTCATGAGAAAGTAAGAAAACTCAACGTTAATGTTACCCTTACCAAGCCAAAAATAAAAGCTGCATGAGTATCTTCAGCTTAAACTGAGGTAACCCAGACATAATAAAGTCTTGGATATCATGCAACTGTTAATGTCACATGTGCTAGCAAGAGAATGTCATATTAAATTAACATCTACTGCTCCTCTACTGACATATTAGTTTGCATAGAATGACTGAATTTGTGTAAAAATTGAAACCACAGTAATACATTCAACTATCAGGAGAGCAAAACTGATCAGTGCACAAATACGTAAACCTGAGGAAATTTGAGAAAATGCTACTGGCATTTCAGTTCTGCAGAAAAGTGACTTAGAATATTTTAAAATAAGTGAATTACTACTGAGAATAAACTAAACATGGATGTAACTGTACTCATGGCACAGGCTTAACACATTGCATAGGGCCACAGGCACTCAGGTTTATGATCACCATCAGAAAACAGCTCTTTAGTCTTTAAAACAAAACCTTCTGCACAAGTGATAAGAATGAGAAGGGGCAGCAAGGAACACCTGAAGGGTGCAGAAGTGGTACATGTGTGCATTCATTAAGGTACTGTGGAATTGATCAAGAAGATATGATGGGAAATGCAACTTCACTGCAACTTTGTGCTTGGGTCCTTCTTTCCCTCCCTCTCCTTTGACTTAACCATCATCCTTGAAGGAGATGGAAGCTGTGCTGCATCCCAGTACTAGGCCCAAGTACTTTGCCTCAGAACAATACACATGGCTGAATCAAGGATGGTTTCTTCTCAAAAAACTTCCTTTCCAGAACTACCAGCAAGTGCTTATACTAAAGAACAAATCTGAACCATCCAAAAACCTCCAGTTCTGAGTGGATGAACATCTTTGGATACACAACAGATTCCCATAAGCAGTCACTTCAACGAGAGTCCCATGGAAAACACTGGGTGCCAAAAGCCCCTTACAGCAATCTGCAAGAAGGAGAAATAAATTAATCAAACTGCCAAATGAAGAAGGCTGGGTTTGACCTCCTTCTGATCTCATTACTTCTCTATTACCCTTTTGAAAAACATCCTCTTACAAAGATCACTAATTGAAGATTATGTGGAGGAGAATCACACCTCTCCATCACCGTGGTAACTCTGACTCATTTGTCATTCTAATAATTCACTTCTTTTCTTTTCTGAACAGACAGAGACATTAATAGACTACCATCAGTTAAAAAGGAAATTTTTCCATTTAATTGCACTCATTAAATACTGGAGTAGAACAATTGGAAAAGCAATACTCTCAATATTTAATCATACAATAGCAATAATGAAACATTACTTCAAAACAAACGTAGCAACATGTAGGATGACATAAAATGCACGTTGCAACTTCTGCAGCACCAACTTAATTTCTGGTAAAGATATTTGAGCCTTTTTTCCTTACTTTTTCTGACAACTGGGTATATGAGTGGTCTAACAGCATTGACTACAGCTATGCACTGGAGAGAAACCAGTGGGCAAACTGCTCTGTAATTACCTCATCTCTCTTGTCACTGAACCACAACAACAGAAAGGATTTCATAAACCAAAACAGCGAGTCAATGTATTTGTGGGAAATATTGAACAACACTGGATCTGCACACTATTTTACTAGAACAAATTGTATCACTTAGGAATGTAATTGAAGATAAAAAGGTTAATCACACTGGTAGAGTGACTGCAATGGGCGCAGTCATCAGGTATTTATTTGCCTGGGATATCTTATTTTCCATCTCCTACAGAAATCCTACATCTGTCTTCAGTGTAAGTGCATTCCCATTATAGAAAGTTCACTGTAGTTTAATACTACCATAACATAGTAGGAGCTATAATAAACCTTTGAGTTGAGGAGATGTGCAGAAAATTTAGAAGTGCCTGTTTCAATTTCAGATGTCACAATACACAATGGCTGTCAAGAAATGTTTCTACTGCAATTCTAAATACACAAAATCCAGCCAAGCAGCCAGGCAAACTTCACTGGGACTATTCATGTCAATAGATACCACTTTATCTGCCATTTTCTATCTGGCTTTGTGTAGGACCAAATTATTTAAGTATTTCATTCAGAATTTGATGAGCACAGCAGTCAGGGTTGGTGACCAATATCCACGTGTACTTTGCCATTCTGGATTCCAGCTTTTAAAACTGAGCAGGTTAGGGGTTTTAGAAGGGAAACAGAGAGAAAGTCATTTGGTTTGAGCTACACAGTTGCAGAGTAGCCATTTCTCCCAACAGTTGTACACAGAGCGGTATCACCACTTCACAAAGATTCCAGCTCACATCAATCAGATTATCTGGTAGATACCACGCTCTGCTTGTTCAGTGGAAGAAGTGAGGGATAATCAGTAAAAGGAAAGAACAGAAGTTTTTTACAAAAAACAGTTATGTTGGCTACCTTTGCTAGGAGAAGATGTGACAAGTGTAGTATCTCCTTAATCAATTATTTATTCAACACTTGCATGTGAGCAACCTTATTGATTCCAGTGAGACTAAGTGCCAGACCAATATGAAAGAAAATGACAGCAGGACAGGAAGTCAAGAAGCATCATGCAAGGCCAGGTCAGAAAGGCTGAGACGTATAAGATAGTGGCATATTCAATTTAGGAAAAATTGCAATTTAGTTTTATTCCTTTAACTACAAATCATATCATAAAGATTTCAATTACAAGTCTCTATGTGTAACATTCTACAGTCAAAGAACTGTCCCTGAATAACTGCAGCACACAAATTAAATACACAGTGATACTAAGGATCTTTTTTACAATTCTGTTATTATTTACCTAGGCAACTTGTAACTTTTTATAGGAATTCTAACTTAGATTATATTTAGCCATTACTCTCTGTAAATAAAATTTTCCGTGCCTTTAAAATCGTATGTATCTATTGTGAAGCCAGCAGTTGTGGTCCAGATGAGGAGTTGATGGGCACTCAAACTTGAGCCTTTTCCTTCAGAACATATTCTTGCAACAACTCCAGCTGTGAGGATGCAATCAGGCTTTCAGAGGGGTACAGGGATAAGCAAGGAGTGTCTCTACTTGCACATGTGCTGTGCAGATTCATCTGAGCCAGGCTTCTGCCTCCTTCTCTATGTGAGAACACACTGTATGTCAAGGCTATCTTGTGGTTAAGAAAATGTAAACTGTCATGCTCCATTATCTAAACAGGCTTCCAAGTGGTTTTCTGCCCCACACCCCCATCCTCCATATATTTTTACATGTATTAGAAGCCAAACTGGTTCTTCAAGCAGTATTTGAATACCTACAATGGAGCAGACAGCTGTCCAGCCAGGCCAAGTCCAATTACTACAAAGGACAGCCAATACTAAAACAACAAAATGATTCTCAGCAATGCAGGCACCATTACAAAACCTTCTTCAGGTGTTTGTTCTTAATGATATAGCAGCAACCTTCCATCTTGAATCAACTCATTTATCTGTATTGATGACTTGCTTGGTGTTGAGATATGAAAATTCCAAGGAAAAAAATACACTATTACTGATAGACATACTGTCTCAATAACTCCGCCTTCATCCTGAGATGGTCCTTCTTTGAAGTCACCAGACAGAAATAAAAATACCATGTATTGCCAGACCTACACACTCTCACCACAAGTGAGTCAAGCCATTCAAAGGAGTCACAACCATCAAGTTTTCTATCCTCAGAAAGTACTCAGTGACAAAGACATAAAGCACAAATGGACTGTTTTCTTTACCCACCCATTGCAACATGAGTCAGACTCTTTTTCCCCAACATATATGTGCAGAAGTTCCTTGGGAAAGCCAAACTATAAACAGGTTGAAAATGGAAACTAACAAGCTTACCTGAGATAGTCTACTGGTGCATTTTAAATTCTTTATGTGGGTACAGTGTCCAGCTGTACAAAAGTACCCAAACTGTTAATTGCTGAAGACCAGAAGGGTACAACAAGGGAGAAATAATTCTGCACATGTTCTGTTATTCTCCTTCTTTAGCCATCTGCCACTGACCATTATTTGAGACAGGGCACAGGACCTGATGGATTTTCAATTTGACTTAAATGTTGTACTTAGATTTTTAATATTAAAATCTCAAATCATAAAAAGCAGATTAAATGGCTTTACACCTGCCATTATAAGACTTTCACTCTAATGGTTTCATTTCAATCACCTTCAGTTTTGCATAGGCAGCCCAAAGAAATTGAGTCAATATACCTGTATGCACATAACATGATTTATTGTCTCCTCACTGGAGACATCAAGTGTAACCTTAGGTTGATGCTTTATCGATTCAATATCTATCACATAAAGGATATAAAATTGGTTTCCTGCTTTTAAGACCAGTAATCCACAAACATACAAACTTCCTTTGAAGCACCTGAACTGTGCACTGTAGCCATAGTGTGAGCAATGACAAGCATTAGGGGTTGGGTAATTTTTACTTAGAAATCCAAATCCTGATCACAGCATGCAGAAATTTATAGTTTGGGCATTTTACCCATTGAAAGAAACTTGGGGAAAATGTGGACTCAGGTCAAGCCTGCTCTTCACTACTCAACAATCTTTGTGATTATGGCAAATGGCATACACCTAATGCATCTACAAAATATTTCTCATTTATCTAGTTACTTGCTTGTAGAAATCCAGGCAGAGCATCTGCACAAGAACAATCTGTGCACATCAGACATTTCAAAATGGCAGAGATGAATGAAATAAGTTAATCAAAAGCTAAAGGAGTAGCACATAGAGGAATAAAACCTGCCTCCAAGAAGCCATAAATCCACTCACAATTTCCGTCTTCTCATCCTTCTTTATGTTTATTTGGCTAGAAGGGAGAAAAAAATTAAAACCTAATTTTTCAGGACTAGTAGAAAACCTCGGTACCAGCAGAAAAAAATAGGGTAGTTTATAGAGTTGAAAGAAAATGCAAACTAGGTCAGTTAGGGTATAAACTAAGTGAATGATACTATGTGCAAAAAGTAGATCGTATAATTTTAGAAAATAAATAAAGCACAGCTCGTCTTTTAAAGCATTGGTTTAAAAACAAGGAAAAAAAACAAGGCCTTGCACTGTTAAATGTTACAACTGATAAGAGTTCAAACAAGTCATCTGTGGTCATAAACAGGTGCCCACCCTTTGGCCCTCTGTACTCTTGAATTCTTACTCCTTCTGAGGCACAGGCAAGAAATAATGCAAGGAAGGAAAAACCATAAACTACATCATAGGAAGAATAAACACAGTAGGCAAAAAATATGTACACTCTGTGCAAAGACCAAACCACACCTTTCAGTCCCTCTAATACTATAGAACTAACAGGAAAATAAGAATGCCACTTGTACTTCTTTAGCCTTTCCAGTAAAAATATATTTAGCTGCTTTATAAACATTTACTGTCAAAACATTCCCTGAAATTAAAATGATAAATTAAGTGTAACAAAAAAAGTAATTCAAGTAACTATAAAATTCAGCAAAAAGGAAAAACCATAAAGGCTGAAATACTCCAAACTTCCAGTCCTCATTAATTCCCAATTTGCATGCCTGGAGCAGGCTGTTCACTGCAGCTACACAGCCTGTACTAAGGACTCAGGGTCTGACATAACTGGATTGTTCAGAAGACTATTCTCAATTTACAATTGCAGAAACAAAATATATCAATCCTGAAAAGATCTCATTTCAAAAGATGCTGAATTCCCAGTGACTCCCAAACAAACTGCAAAGGGAATTTAGCTTTCTTTACAAAGGAGACCTAAGAGGTCACTTAAGGTCACAACTTCATTTACTGACAGAAGCATGAGGTAAAATTCTGGAAATCCTGGTTTCCAGTCCTATATTCAGCTGGTACAGAAGCTTATCTCAGCTTAGATTTTACAATATAGGCAAATACATTTATCACATGGAAGAACAAAAAAGCAAGTTCAGTGTTCAGACAAACTGTATTGAGCTGATAACAAATAAATCAATTTTGAGGTTTTTAGCTCCTTTATCAATAGCACTCTTACAGATCAAGAATTTTCTAACAAGAAGCTTTGACTGCTGACTATACAATTTCAACTTTTTTTTTTTTTTTCTTTTAAGCATGTGCCAGATTATGCTTACTGGTATAAAAACAGCATAAATTCACTTCCTCTGGATTTACACTGCTATAGCTAAAATCCGTTTCTAAAGTCAATAAAATGGGTTTAATGAAAAATAAAATTTAAAAGTTACAATAAAAACAAATGATTTTCCCATAAAATTGTGGTGATACATGTCAAAGTACGACATCTGAGACTACAGACAGAAGTATTATTCTGAAATCAGAGGGATTAACTAGAATGAGATTCTCTTAAAGGCAAGTGAGTATATCAGAATTTATCCATGCTATGAAGCTTGAAGTCTCAAAGTTACTTTTTACTGGAAACTTCTTTTTCTCATCTCAGATCTCTGACGACAGGTCGGTCTGCCACAGAATTCAGCACCCTGTGCAGTCCCCCCTGCAAACTCCCCAAATGCAGCCTCTTCTCTGCTCCTGGAGCTCCGTCCCGGAGCACACTCCTGACATTTTGGGCCTCTGCCTGTCCCTGAGCCCTATCCCAGTTGTACCTGTCTTGGCCCTGGCTTCTGGATGGTCCTTGGACCTCTGCTGAAGCCTCACCTCCAGCCCTGTCTCTGGCCCCACATCCTGCTGCTCCTACCTGGATGACCTGAGACAGCTTTTGCCTTTTCTGGGACAGTTCAGGCAAATCGTGATCCCCACCCTGCTCAGGAGTGGCTGCACAGCTGAGCCCTGGTGCTCTGGGCTTCAGCTCACCCTCCCTGTTCCTGCTGTGCCCTGGCAGCAGCACTGGCACATCCTCCAAACATTAACATAACTCATAACTGCTCTTCCTCAGCAAAAACCTCTGGAGCCCTCAGTGTGCTCTCCTGGCTGCTGTATTCTTCCAGGAATTCCCAGTTCTTCCAGGAGTCAGATTTCTGATATGATTCATTCTATCATCCTAACATGAAATAAAAACACATCTTCATTTCCATTCACACTGAGACCAATTCAGATTTATTAAGGCTTCCTTGATATTCAGTGATATCTTATAAGCACTAAATCATCGTGAAAGTTCCATAAGCAAGAGGCTGCAATCTCAAAGAAAAAAAGAAAAAAAAACATCAAAACCAAATCAAACAAGAAGCCCTCTGAGAAGAATTCATCTCCCACACAGCACAGAGCTTTCTAGAGTTGCCCAGGATGAGCACTATACATCTACTGCTCCTTTTTCTCTCTTTGGGTGATCAATCACATACAGCAACAAGGAGAAAGGGAAACACATTCTGATCTCTGGGCTTCTGGGATGGCTTGAAAACCTGCAGAGCCCTGCTCTCATGCAAAAACAAAACAGTAACAGTGAAAATGAGCTCCAGCTTTTAAGATCCTCACTCTAAGTACTGGCCTTAACTTGTCCGTGGACTCTTTCCATGCTATCATGATATAAATACTTCCTAATCAGCAAGAGACAAGGACTATAACTGCATTTAAAGACGAAACACAGCCACAGATTTATGTTTGCTTGTTCACTATTCAACAGCTTATTAAGAAATTAAGTTCTGGAATGTTTTCTTTGGTTCTCTCAGGAAATGTGCCATACATCCTTATTTCTGCTTTCCACAGCAAAGATTTTAACAAACAATTCTGCAATTTTGTTTATAAAGAGTATATAAAATTGAACAGCAAAGTGTTCATTTTCTCACAGTGAAATTGTCACCAAAGGAACCTGAAAGATATTTGTATTTCTGGAGTTTTATTATACAGACTAGTTGGAGGTTAAAAAGGCAAAAAGCACAGCAATAGAAGAGTTTTCAAAACTTGGGTACCATCAGTGGAGAGCTGTACCTGTCAATCCTGTGACATTTGGGGAACTTTAAGCCTTTGGAACCAGGCTGAACTTGTTATGGGCAAAGCCAGTCACCTGCTCCATGTCACACATCCATAATGTCCTTATCTGAGACTGAGTAACTTGGCACAGCCCATGCGCCTGTTCCTGGCCTGACTTCCCTGGCAATGTAGCACGAGCAGTTTCCTGGGGGTTTCATTATCTCTGCTGCAGTAAGAATACTTGAAGGGGAACACAGCAAACAATGACAGAGGACCCCCAGAGACATCAATTCCAGCACACACAACACTGACTTTTGTAGAACTTCAGATGCTCCAACGACCTTTTGATAAATCAGCAACACAAGGGCATTACTATTGCAGAGTACTTACTGCAATACTTACTCCCCTCCAGTGTAAAAATCTGTATTTAAGCTTCCCTGAGACATGGCTCACAGTATTGAACACGTTTTACAGGTTTTTTTGTACTTAAGAGCACAATCCTTTCAAACCTTCACTGCAAGGAAACAGAATTAGTTCCTGCTATATCTCAGAACTTAGAAGCTATTTTAAAGGATGTTCTCATCACACCAGAATCAGTCCCAAGTCTCAAAAGCCTTCTAAGCATGACACTTTTTGAAAATTGCTAATAGATTTTACACTTTATGGTGCAATTAACACAGGATGTAAAATTGATAAAATTTCAGAAAGAAGGAGTCAGATATATTTTAAGTACTTCAGGAGCCAGCCCAGCAAAGGTGTTGATCCATCAAAAGATCAAACTGATGCTGAGAGCATCCTCCAATCTCCACAATTGTTAATCGAAGGCAGGAGCCACACGACAAAACCCATCCAGAGAGTGGGAAATGACCCTGATGTGGAGTGAAAGGGCATAGGGACACCAGCACTGGATAAAAGTGAAAGCTTTCAGAAAATGTACCTAGGAAAGAAGAAAAGGAAATTCTATATTTTGAAGCCTTAGTTCCATAACTAAACTGGGCTGAAAACAGGACATTTTAACAGTTTGATATACCTGACAAACACCTTCTCTTTGCTTCTTTTTTCCTCACACAGAATAATAAGAAGAAAGCCATTCAAAGGCATTCTGGAGTTTAATAAATGGCAAAAAGAGGGGGTTGGTCAAATTTTAATGTGTTTGACCATGCAAACTGTATTGAATCTGATAATGTTCATGAGAGGTCTACTGAGGGACTTGCATCCTATATGAATTATACCCAAGGCTCTTAAATTAATTTGAATGCATTAATTCGTAGCCTAAATCATAGAAAAGTAATATACTGTTATTGTATTTTCAAATGTATACTCTAGCACAATGCACAAACAGAAGAGTAGTTCATTTATATCATGTGGATTCATTAAAAATGAAATCACCTCCTAAGTCTGTGTGTGTTGATTTTTGAGTCGCAAACATTCATATTTCCCATGTGTAGGAAAGGAATAATTTTATACTTAGGTGTATTCAAGGCTTTGAACTTGATATACATGTAATATTAGAGAAGGAAAATAAAAGTATAATGAAAGATTCTCTATTTCATGTGTTAGAAAACAATGTTTTCCTCATTAAACCCTCAGATATAAATTCTATAAACCATGAAATTACCTTTGAGCCCTTACTGAAATAACCAGTTCACAAATAAATGATCCATGCTAGAAGAAAAGCAAAGATTAAAATAATAAGAGAAAGTTATATTTTCATATGAGCAGTCAAAAAAAGAAAAGGAAAGGAAAAAAAAAACCAGTGAATTACTACTGAAGTATAGACTTGCAGAGGAGGGATTCTGCTTGAACAGATAATCCTGAATGATTTAATTCTGCCATCCTCTGAGATACATTAGTCATATGATCCAAGATTATGAGGAATTAACTCTCACAAGAAATTGAGACAAACTTGGTCAAGGGAAATGTTTGCACAGCTTTTGTTTCCAAGTTCCACCAAGCACCATGTTTTCCATCCTGTAACCAAATCAGCACCAATTAAATATTGTTTTTTGAGGCAACCTTTCATTCTGCTCCTTGAGCAGCTTCCCCAGTTCTCCACTTCAGCAAAAGTTGTTGCTTTGGAGAGCAAAAAGTTATGATGACAGTTAGAGGGTTGACTTCTCTGAAGACTGTGAGGCCAATTTTCCAAAAAGTACCTCGCTCAAAAGCACTGAATGCCATTAAAACCAAAGGAAAGTCAGATTTGGTTAATTGGGAAAGAGATTTGGTGGCCTCCATCAGAGATCACCATCAACTGCTTTCCCCTCAAAACCACTTATTACTGCCAGGGATGTCACGGGAATTATTCTATCCCAGTCCTCCCCAGGTTTCCCAGTCTCACTCTTTCACAAGGTCTGGATTTTCCTCACAAGTCTGTCACATAAAGAAGGAAGCCACAGTTCAGTTCTTTGTGAGATGACCTTTCTGCAGCATTTCACTTCTTTGGGCAGGCACTTTGTGGCAGCCAGGCACAGTTTTGTCAGGCTCCGTGGGCTCCCAGGCGGGCAGCCCCCAGCACGGGCAGGCACCTTCCCAGAGCAAACACATCTGGCTGTCAAACCCCAGGGAATGGAGACAAGTCCAGATCTGAGCAGGCCTTACTTAACCCACAGAAAATGGAGAATAACCCATCATTTATTGCATATGCTATACTGCAGTTAAATTGATGCATAGTGCTTTTTCTTTTTCTCTTATTGTATCTTTCAAAGCATTTTACCAGGGCCATGAGCAAAAGCAGATTAATTTTAGAGATATGGAAACTCAGGAACAGAAAAAAGAAATTGCTGCATTAAATTAATTTGGTTTTCAAGGGACAAAGTGCAGGCTCTCTGAGGGCGGAAACATAAACAAGAACCCATGCCCTAAATATCTTTGAATCTAAATTAAAAAAAAAAAAAAACAGGCAGAAGATAAGAAAATGTTTAGCATGAGAACATTATGAAGAGAAAGACTTTTTTGCAATAATGAAACAGAAGGAGGGAGGGGAACTGCTGAGGTGGAGAAACATGGCAAGAGAAGGTGTGGAGAACACAAAGGTCGGAGCTCAACCCCAGCCAGCACAAGGGACAAAATCCTGAAAGCTACCAGAGAACAGGCTGATGTCACTGTCATCAGTGACAAAGCTGGTTCTGCTTCGTGCTTCCTGCTGTGCCAGCCTCAGCCTCTGGCTGACCCCTCCATTCAGCTACTTTCCCCCAAAAACATGTGCTTGGGAAAGGCTACGCCGAGGTCCCCGGGGAGCCTCTCATGCACAGCTTTGAGTCCAGGGAGCATTACAGAAGAGAAGTCATTATGTCTCACTCAATTAAAACAAGGGGCTGCAAGCATAATTGCCTCTATTTTTGTCAGAGCTGCAGGGTATCATCCACACAAAACAATGGTGATTCTTCAGGTAATCGAGTGGCAAAGCTTTAAAGTCAAACCCAGCACTATTTACCTACTCTACAGTAATAAGAGCTAACTCTAGGAGCAAGACTAGACTGAGACATCATTTTAAAAAAAAAAAAGTCCAAACAAAAATAGGGAATTATGCACTGAAAAATACATCAGACTGCACCCAAAATTCCATTACCACTCAGAATTCAACGTCTACCCTCTGTATTCACTATGTAGTCAGCCTACTGCCATTCCCTTAAAGTGCAGTAGCAAATCCAATTCACATTTTGGACTTAAAACACCAGAAGTGGAGAAGCTTCCAACTGTTTATTTAACTTGGAAACCTTTGATAGAAAGGCAAGCTAGTATTCCTGAAAATTTATTCAATAAAAATAATACTGACTCCTTTTCTTTTCAGCAATACTGGAAGTTTAGATACATAATGTCAGGAGGACAGGAAATTTTAAGACTAAAATCAGAACCTGTAAAAACAAGCACCTATATACTGAACACAGTGGCAAACTCTTAAACACTCTTATTAGATGTGCCTTTTTTACTTTGCACATCTTTCCAATAAAACCAGTTACAAGCCAGCTCCAGCCATAGACAGGAATTTAAGTTAGCACATATTAGCAGCCCGCAGTGGGCAAATGTTCAAACACATTATGGTTTTAATACAATTACAATTGTTGAACATGTTCAACCAATTAGCTACAAATATTCTGTTTATCTGAGATGCTGCCAAAAATTGTGATCTGCAGTCAAAATAACACGATACTGTTGCCCTTCTGCAAAAAATAGCACTAAATCAAAGGCAAAAACATATGGAAAAGCCAAAGAAAATATCTTATCTGATATTTTATAAATCATCAAATACCTTATTTTAAAAATTTTGCTCATACAGATATAAACTGCCACATATATTTATTTGACAAATTCACATTTTAAAAGTTATGTCACCTACTAAAACAAAGGGCTTCAGAATAACTTGCAGCACATGTTACTTTTTTGTCCAGCCCCCAGACATCAAAATTCCACAAAGCATAAACAAAATGCAGATAACTGAGAAACACCAGCTAAAAGCTCATGTGCCTGTAGGGTTAAGAACAAAATAATTTGATTGCCTGCTTTTCTGCATCAACTGAACAAGTACAAAACTATTTTAAACAACCAGATGAGTCTAACTTACGAGGAAAAAAAAATAAACCACTACAGTTTGTCTTTAAGAAAGAATTATTAAAAATCTGGGCAGCACAACTCCTATTTAGACAACCTGCAATGCTGCAAAAGCACTTTTTTCAGTGGCATCCCCTAAATAATTATGCTGCCCCTTTTACCATACTTCCTATATTACAGAAGTCATTTTCCTGTAATAAATCAATAACTCATTCCTTATGTCAGTCATTTTTCTCCATTTAACTGAACGGACTAAAGACCAACACTGAAAGTTAGATTACCTTTGAATTATGTGTGTGATTTAAAATTCAAAGTACCACACTAAGGAGCCTTTTAGAGTGGCCACTCTGCAGCCTCTTCACACAAACAACCCCTCACAGAGCTGCCACAGCTCTGAGCAGAACAGCAGCTCAGAAATGGTTAAAAATGTGAGCACAGACCAGAGCCAACACTTTCCTTTATTTACAGAATTAAAAAGCCAAGCAACGGGCAAGAACTCCAATACCATCCCCAGTACACCCCCTCCCTCGTTCAGATTAAGTCCTATTTGCATCCCATGGCATAATTTATTCAAGCAGCTTCCAGTGACCTTCTTCTGCAGTCATGATCAATTAGAAATTTAGCCAGCCCCACCATTAAAATATTTGAAAATGCTGCTTATTTGTTAGATAATCCAATGAAAACTAAAAAAACTAACAAAATTAAATACTCAAATATCGATTTCTACACATTTTAATGAGCATAAAACAGAATATCTTAACATCAGCACATAGTTTAGTTACAGGTTAAGGGAAACACAGGTTCATTTTACATTAATTAATTTATTTTTTATAAAATGTGCTCTTTTTAGAAATAAATCACTGACAAGTGAATAACTGATATAGACAAGAAAAAAGATAATACATCAAAAATGCCCTAAAAAAATGTTTATACTTTCTGCAATTTGCAGAGAAATTGATAATATTAAGGAAAACAAGTTTCCAGAGGCAATCTATAAACAGTGGAAGCCTGGGAAGTCTGTATCAATTAATTAACTGTCCTGTCTCAAAAGCATAAAACAATTTAATCCATCCTTCTATATTAAAGATATGGGTTTGTTCATATGCCTCTGTCATCTACTAGCTGTCTGTGAATCTAAAGCACAAGTTGTTGTGACACTTGTATTCTCCAGAACTAATAACCATCATTTCACTACCTCAGTTGTGCTGCATTTTAAGATTTTCTGAAAAAAACTTCATAGGCTCTTTTCTTGCCTCTGATGTTTCCCACCAGTGACTAACACAGCTGGACAGCCCCTCTGGTCATGCACTGCCTAGAGCTTTCAAAGAGGAAATTTTTTTGTTCAAAAAAACCTTTTTAAAAAGTATTTTTTCAAAACTTTAATTTTTACTGAGCTTTATTTTATAGTTCGGTTTGAGTTCCCACACCATGTCCCAAAACTAGCAATTTAGAGAAGCACTTTGTGCCAAAAACTCTGAGATGTCTGATTTGGGGATATGTACAGAATCAGGATTATTATTTTTATCATGTAGCACATCCTTACCACCAATCACTGATTTTTTTTTTTTTGTAGATTATATAACTGCAAAATCTGCAGAAAGGTACTTTTTAAAACACAGAAATTCTCATCTTTCAGCCTTAGCATCATCCCACCAGACTCTGAATCTCAGCATTACCTGAAACAATTAGAAGAAACCAGAGTGGCAAAGTAATGTTAGGTAATGCTTTATCTTCAGCATTCTGGAAGCTCAGCAAGACTTCCCCTCAAAGCTGCTCTCCACTCCATTTCAGCTCAGCACCCTGGATCTGTTCTTCACCAGCTGCTGATGTTCCTGGTATTAAACTGAGAATTTGTGAGAAAAGCAAAACTTCCTGCTGTGTGTCAGCTTTGCATGAGAGCACTCGATCCTAGGTCGTGACACTCGTGGGATGCATTTCTGTAAACATTTTTCAGGTAAACATGGAGGGGGGCTCAATAAATTAAGTATTAATTACAATTATTAGAACTAGTACTTACTTAAAAGCAAAATTAATAAATTGTAAAATTTTGCGTATATACAATTTTTTACAGTAATGTTTTAGTGAAGAGACCACACATTAGCTTCTGATTTTCATTAGCCAACTGCTTAACTTTGATTATTTTACATAAGGAGTATAAAGGAAAACAGCATGACAAGTTAGAACGAATCAGTTTTGCTATAGATCTAGTTTTAACAGGGAAATCCTTGATACAAAATCCATGCACCTGTTCTGGTATTTTAAATTGACCAACTTATGAAAAACTAAGATTAAACAAAAAATTAACTGTTATTGGCTGAATTATAAACAAGGTATAGGGTCCATTCTTTATACAGCAGGACAGTTATTCTTCTGCATGTAGAGTTTTCATGAGATCAAAATATTATTTAGCTTTAAATCAAAAGATCTGTTATTTTAGTAAAGTCTAACAATACTCAGAAGTAAAATTCCTCATCTGGGGCTGTAATATTTGCTGAAAAAAACCTACTTCAAAACATTAATCAAATTTTTCGCCTACTGGGCAGCCATATGGTAAAGCAGCATGTGAATCTCACAAACTTGCTGATCTTCTGTAACTGGGTGCTATTAATTACGCTTGCTGCATCCATCTCTTAGATTTTTGCTTTGTGAAAAAAAAGTATTTATTGCAACAGCTTTTACAAAACAAGGGAATGAAAATCACAATTGATTAATGAGCTGAATGGAAATATTTCCGTTAGCAGGTTTTTAAAATGAGTAAGGATTAATACCACGGGTGAAAATGAACCCTAATTGTGTGTCCCCCCCACCACTTTCTGTCTGGCAAGGGGCTGCAGGAGCAGGGAGAGGCTCTGATATGCATTATTCACTGCACCAGCTTTAGGTGATAATAGGGTTTAAATTAAATAGTTCAGTGCTCTACAGGCTGAGGACTTCATGTGTTTTAGTGCTAAATTCCTTACCACCAAATTGAATTGTTACACAACGACAAATTGTATTTGGTTTGGATTTGGGGTTTGTTTTTGTTTCTCAAACACAGCTAAGAGTTTTCCTGAAATCCAGAGAAGCAAACAATTCAGAATGATAGTCTCCATTTTGGCTTTAATTCCTCAGGCCACAGTACTGAGGCTGTTTTGGGATCTCAGCCATAAATCTAGTTAATCATAAATTATAGCTAGAATATAATCCTTGACTCTACAGCCTCATGTGCCAGGGAAACGGACTCCCAGGAATTACTGAAAGAAGATTGTAGGGGCTGGACTGAAAAGCTAGCAAATAAGTTAAAATTGTGTTAGTTCACACACAAAAATCCCAGCCTGGGGAAAGGAGATGTGATACCTTTGGCCACTGCACACGCCCAGAGCAGCAGAAGTCATGGCACACCTGTGAAGATTTGCCATATCATATCTTCAAGTTAGAAAGGATGATTTTTCTTGCTCTAATCTTCCCATTAGTCTCCTCTACAAAACTAGCTTATTTCAACATTTGGCAGAGTGTGTGAACTTCATCCGAGGTACCAAGGGCAATAATTAGAAGAAAAAGGTGAAGATTCTTTCTAGAAAGGGACCAACAAAGTTATCAAAAGCATAAAACCCAGACTCACTCCTTGTTTCCTCCCAGTGTAAAAAAATGAGATAGACTGAGAACACAAAACAGCTCTAACCCAAAATATTCTGTGTATGTGAATCATCTCCTCAGAATTGAGAAAAAGAATAGTGAAGTACCAAGAATATTCAAATAATTGTAATAAATTATGATGATGACGGCAATGTGTGGAATCCCCTCAAATAACTGTTACTGGCAGCTTACTGCAGGTAGGAGAAAGGGAAAACAGTGTCTTGAATATAGAACTACAGTTATTATTTATTTAAAATTACCAATTCAAATATAGTAACTTCATGTGGAAGGAGACAAAGAAACCTTTACAATAAAGCAGACTGTTGAATGATTTAAGACATTACATATTTCCCAGACTCTTGGAACACAACACTCAGATATGCAAAGGAGTCACTTCTGTCCTGCCAAGTCACCTTCCTGAGCCATGGTGTAAATTCCCTTGCCTCCCTAAAGTGCTTTTTGTGCTTCTTAGCTTACAGAAATTTAAGCAGGTAATAATCTAAATGGCAAAATATTTAATTATCAGCTACTTCAAATTACATGGCCACCCACTGGATGAGATTTCATTCAGCCTCATGTATATATCTGTATTCATAAAGAAAGAACAGGAGGGAAAAAAAACAAGTGACTGCAAGTGCTAAAGCAGCAAGGGAAATTTTGCATTAAGAAAAACAATTAAGTGGAAGGAAACTATGCTTTTTAACAAACCAACAAACATATGCTTCTCTGAGCATGATTCTTGTCATAGAGTAGAAACAGAAATAATGGCAGTTTCTAAGTCTCATTACTCCTTTGTTCCCTGTTTCGTCCCAACTCCAATACAAATTACTATCTTTATAAGCAATGAACAATAATAAGACAATTCTTGTGCTTAGCTTTCAAGCTCTATACCTTTTAGAAGGAAAAAGCAGTCTTAAAATGAATATGAAATGTTTAAACAATTTTTAATTAGTGACCCAAAATGTGTGCCATAACTTTTCATCACCTCGTGGGTGATCTCTAAACCTCTCCCGCATACATTGACTGTCTGCTTAAAAGTTTAAAGAGCTAACAAAATGTTTTAACGAGATACAAATCTCAGAGATCATTAATCAATATGTTCAATGTTATTTGTGATAATTCATCATGACATGATATTAATGGGTTACTGTACCCTTCAGAGGTGAGATTAATGCAAATGAGCAGCCACAATTAACTTTACTGCTCCCAACTCACAGGAATGGACAGATGATTATAAATGACAACTATATGTCAATTACAATATCCAATAAAGTGAAGCTTAGAGGGCAATCTATCTACTTTTACAGTTCTTGCCTGACATAGCTGAATCTAGCTCAACCCACTGTTGTCACAGTGTAACCACCGCTTTGAAGGAGGGGTCAAAGTTTTAATTTTCTGTTTCTTAGGAAGGAATTCAAATTGTGCATCTAAATGCGTCGTCTGAAGGAAAGCTGCAGGAAACCGAGAACAGATGTTGCTTTCTTCATCAGCTGAAGGAAATTGTATCTGTTCTCAAATTGCAACAGCAAGGCCACAAAGAAAATAATCTGCCCTGCTGCGTAATATATTTATTCAATTAAAAAAAATAGAGCCAACATATCAATGCAGCGATGGGAAGGAATTTACATTTGGTAAATTGCTTTGTCACACACAGGATGCTGAGTCCACTCAGGTTAAGGATGCTGAGTGAGGTGTCGACTGGTGTGTGCAGCTTTGTGCACAGATACTGTGGTGATCACCTTTTAGCACCAAGGCTCCTGCACCAAACAGATAAGACTTCACAGGAAAATACCCAAATTTCTAGTGGCAACAAAAGAGCTAGAAACAAAGACTTTAGATTTTCATAAACCAGAAAGCTGGCCAGACTGAGGAAAGTCTGAAAAACATGAGAGATAAAACTTCATAGGATACCTCAGTAAATGATACATTTACCAAAAATGGGGAAATAAAGCTCCAATAATGTGCTCAGATTTTGGCTTTCTGCCCTCCACCAGAAAAAAATAAAAAAGCTTCAGTGATATGAAGAGGAACATTAGTCAAAACATCATGGAAGCCATAGAGAGAAACACCGTAAAACAGATAATTTGTGTAATTTCATAAATTTTTCTTTGTAGAATCTTTGGTATGTGTTATGTCCAATCACAATGCCCTGGGACAGCTCCTCTGCACAGAGGTCAGAGATGTGGTTAAGGATGGGCCCCTGTGCAGTAACAAATCCTACAGCTACATTTTACATTCACTCCCTAAGCTCACTCAGTGCAACAGTAGAACCTTCAACTTCAGCTCTTCAACACCCATAAACTTCAGACCATGTTCAGTTTCTATGAAATCAGATACAAAGATTTTCCAGAAAAAGTTAACCTGCACTGGCAGGGTTTTTGGGGATAAATCAACAGTCCTTGAGTCAACAGCAGAACAACCAATGCCAGTTGTGCAAAGCACGCACTGACCACCCAATTTTCTTTGAGAAAAATAACTCAAAGGATGCTTCTTGCTGACAACTTCACTTCCTCAACATAAAGCATCTGAAATTCATTTTAGCTATACTTAGAAGGAAAATATTGAAAAGTTATGTGTGATTTATTTTTTAATTATCTTCTCTTTCCTCATGCACCCATCTGAAAATCAGGGTCAGCTTTTGTTGCTTCTGCTTTGCTGTGAGCAGCACCCAGTTCTACAAGGCAAGTCATACCCTGGCACTGCAGTGAAATCAGGGAAGAAGGGAGTGGAGGGGCTGGGTCTGGAAGCATCTCACCAGGTGCTTCAGCAGCTCCACTTTGAAAAATATTCGACAAAAACCACTGGGGGTTTTGGCTAAGCAATATTTTAGACACTATTTAACCAGTTACATTAGCATAACACTAAATTTTCATCATTCAAGTCGTAAGATTGTGTAAGTATGTTTATACCTTCACACTTTGCTGGAGGACAGCAGGAAAGTTCCTGATTTTCTTTAAAGCAATGTTTTCCAAAGGAACTCTCTCCTCCACCTCATTTTGTTTAATCTAATCATCAAGAAAAATGGCTTTCTGCTGAATAAAACTGCTGACACCATTATCATCATTTTCAACATGGGGAAATAGGAGAAATTCTTTACTGCTTCCAATATGGATGATAATACACATTTTTGTGACTATACTGTCGATTTCCTGACACAAAAGCACACCCTGAAAAAAAAATGCCTTGAGAAGAAACAGTTTCCATGCTGACCTCTAAAAAACTGAACTCTACAACTACCCCTTAAAATAATTTTATGATAGATAATTAGCCTCAGAGCTAATACCTCAACTAAAAGCAGTATGCTCTGTATATCCTCAAAAATCCCAGATCCACAAGCAGAAATAAGGTTTATTCCATAAAAATAACACACTACTTTGAGCATAGGCAAATGCCAGATAAGTTCTTAATTTAAACTACATTTGGGTAAGCTGAGGATTTCCTTTCAGATTTTTTTTTTTGGNTAATTAATCAACAAATTTGAGTTGGCTAAATAAAACCTCTTCCAATGCCTTCTATTTAATTGCAGTTTGGCACCAACAAATATATATCAAAATTATAGTACCTCCCTTGACAGGAAGCTCCTTGCTTCCACACACAGTTATGGCTCTCTGCAGAGTAACCAAGAACTGCTGACAACCTTGAACACTGCTACAACAATATTACTATACTTGGCAGAGAAGTACCCTTGCGGCAAGAGAAAAGCTGTAATTTTGACTGTCACTTCACATTACACTAGATATTATTTCACTGTATACACACACACACTCACAAAACTCTTAATAGACTACAGTTTTCTCGCTGCCCAGCTCCTCTATTATAAATGACAATATAATACTCTTGACCTACTGGTAGGATCGCTAATAAAGCCAACATTTAACATCATTGAAAATTTTCTTTTAAAATATAGCCATCATAAATTGTCTTGTCCTGGTCGTCTCAAGCTACTTAAGTAGCTCAAATTTATTTCATCTATTTTATTATTCATTTCAAATGAAAGAAAATGTTTTAAAACAAAGGGGAATTGTAATTCATTTGGATTTTGATAGCATGTTCTGAAACAGTTGAATAATTGCTGGTATTGTAAACTCTAATACCTTCATCCACAAGCTGCTTTGGTAAGAAAGGGATTAGTATACTCAAAAAGACCCCAACAAAATCATCTTTTTAGATTTCCAATAATAGCCTAAGTAGAAAGGTAATAGGTGATAAATAACAGGCAGTCAGAAATAGAGCTAAATTACTGACTTCCTCTCTGGGCCCATTTCTGTAACTACAAAAATGAGTATGGAAGCATTTAATTGAAAAATAATTTCTGAGTACATAAGTACTGAGGACAAAGCCTCTACTTTAACATTTTCAGTGGTACAAAAGCTCTGCTTTGGAAATGAGTATCTTTGTGACCCAATGGAAGTGATATTACATTCTTTTAAGCCAGAACCAATTCTAAAATAGTTTACAGCACAGTTTACCTCCTTACTTTTTATTTTGTATGCTGCAGACCTTCAATGCACAGACTGCTCACTGATTTCCAAACATTTTTGCGTGTATGCATCAGAATCTGCACAGTCCCACTGTACATCACCAAAAGAACCTCAGTGAAATATGGCCACGATCAAATCCAACTGCTAGAAATCAAGTTTTGCTGTACTCTGATGTCAATTCACTACACAGCAAGCAACTCCCATGTTTTTGCTAAAAGTAAAACAAGATTTAATTAAGCAAACTGGATTTAAACAGACCCAAATAGCACCTGGAACCAGTCATTACTAAAAAGCACCATTCTGATTTTACTGTGGTTCAGGCATGCTTTGCTCCTACCCTTGCGTTATTGATATAGTGTTTCAAATGCATTTAGAAAGGCACCATCTCACTTGTGCTGTTTAGATAAGGAAGCATCACTGAACCTCTTTGCCCTTCTCCAATAAAATGTATCAAAAATTTCAGCACTGTCTGCTGACCGCACCACATTTAACAAGATTCACAAATGAACCCAGAGTAAGTTTCCCACTGTGACACATTAATAATAAGTTCCTTATCCCATCTATCCCAAGCCATGAATATGTAATGTTATAAAATGAGTCCTTTTCACACAACAGAACCTCAGACGTGAATAAATAAAAACTATCCATCACAAGCCTGTGAAAAATTAATGAGAGTTCTGAGACATAAGGAAAAATTGGTTACTGAGATGATAAGGTCCAGTATGTAAAAATCATGTTCCTCACCAGCTGTAAATTTAATTTTAAAACTTTGCAAAAAGAGTTAAAAAAAAAGAAGTCTTTCTAGAGCATATTAACCATAAGAAACAGAGAAGGGGAAAATGCTTTAATGGTGAGCCATATATCTGAATTACCCAGACACCCTCTGGAACCGGGGAGGGGATCAAACAGCACCGTAACAGAGTTACAGCTCCAGTTACAGCAAAGTTGTAACCTTACATATTTAGAACCACAATTCCTATTCTGTTTCTTTTCCTTTCAGAATGGAAATTCCTGATGAAATAAGGCACTATATCTCCCTAAACTTCATTTACTCAGACAAAAAAAGAACGCATACAAATAAATTATTTTCATTCATGTGAGTTTCTCTTTATCGTGCCAGTGAAGACTTTAATCTCTCAATATAGAATAATCTGGTTTGCAATACGAAAAGAAATAAGAAAGGAAAAAAGAATTTTTCAACAGTCAAGCTCCCACAATGTCTATCAGTACATTTTCCCAATCTTGCCCCAAAGACCATGTTGATGTTTGAGGACCAGAGGTGCTGTGCAAGGTCTACTCCAACCACATCACCAAGAACTGCTGGAACTTTGTCCCCAGGCACAGAAACAAGCAAAGAAGGAGGAAGAGGTACTGCCCAAGTCCTTGAAAGACTTTCTTCAACACAGACAGTACTTTCTAAACTTTTCTACCAATGGACTTCAGGAAAGATTGTATGATCTACAGCCCATTTTGTGAAATGTTAGCCATTTTAATGCCTCACAGCTAAAATGAAAATTATGCTTTGTGATACTAAACTAGGTCACCTATTTTTTCTCCAAAATCTGTCTCTGCTCACTCAGCCCTCCCCCATTAATTAAGTTTTTCTCTTTGCTCTCCCACCATCATCATTCCCACATCAAGAATCGATGGGTTCCTCCAGGTTTGGTGTTCCAAACTGTTTATCGTTTCTTCGTTTCTTAATTTTGACAAATAAAAAAGCATTTAACTCTTCTTTGTTTACTTCAGTGACCATTTTCTGTTAACACATCCCATGGTACAGTAGACAAACACAGGGCTCCTCTTTTGCTGGGTGGTGCACATGTATGAAGTGATGAGCTTGGAAAATGTGTTACTGACCCTTTCCTTGGTTAACAGGACAGGAAACCATAATGAAAAAGGACAGTGGCAGAGCCCTGCTCCCTCCCCAGAGTACAGATTAGATTTCTCTACCAAGGAATGGCTTCACTACATCAAAACCTGGTCAAGCAGGATGTTTTATTCCTGGCTTCTTGAAAGTGGTTATGTCGGAAAGGATGGCCTCCAGAGTGCTATCAGGGGTGTCTGTCTGCAAAATAAATTACCTTTTCAAGTCTGCACTGGCAGTGATTGAGTGACTGTAAAGAATTATTTATTAGTTTTAAAATGCCAGCGGATACAGTTAAGGAACTATTTTTTCTACAAAACTATCATGGTTTCAAAGAAGAAAGGGAAATATGGTACAAGCTCCTTAGACTGTTGGGTTTGTTCGAGGGAAGAGCAGGTCTCCTCTACAAAGCTCTAAAAGAGCTCAATCCCTGGTCAAAAACCCTATTTCCTAATTCCAGACAAATGGCCTGCCTCCCTTTGGGTTCCTCTTGGTCATCTTTGCCATGACCACTTGCCTTTCTTAACTTCAATGTTATGAATGCAGTAACTCTCTTGGGGTAGGGGCAGGAGAAATGGGGGCAGAAATAATTTTTAAAAAACAAACAAACAAAACAAAACAAAAAAAAAAAAGCATCTCACAGTCTCATTACCATAAAGCTTTCCTTACCATGATAAAAAAAATCCAAACCTGCAGCCAAATCATTTCACACCATTAGCTACTCGTGTTTTATTATATCTGACATTTAAGTCTTTTGGTTTGCATTCAGACCTAAGGATTCTCCCATATTTTCAATAAATTTTCTTATTAAAGTTTTTCTCTCCCCTTTTACTGATTAAATTTCACAGTCTCTCAAATGTGTTCATCAGACTATTTATAAGACCTTACTGCTTAAATAGGTATTAGATTTTCAACTGGGCCAATGCAGCTGAAGATTCCTTTCCTAAATACCCTTATTGCAGGTTGACCTTTCTTGATTTGATACACACATTTTGCAGGGGAAAAGCCTTCAGGTCCACAATCAGCGCAGTCATATGCTCACCACACCAACAGAGAGGAGCCTGCTAAATATCTTTGACATATATTATTACTACACTTTGAGGTCAACTTTACATATCAACTCCCGTGAGGAAAGGCCAACTGAGGGTTTATTAATTTTCAGATGTATTTTAACTCTTACAAAATGCATCACCATATGTGAGCAAAAGACACTGAAATATGTTTTTTATACTTGAGGGGCAGGAGGGGGAGAATTAAGAGCACCACTGTTTGTTCTTGGATTCTCTAAGTCACCAGGGACAGCAGTGAAGGACGACCAGAAACGATTTCAATTTGCTATTTCCGTCTGAAGAGTAGCAGCCCCTGTAATGCACTTCCTCTGCTGTTGCAGCATCAACATTCCTCTATATTTTTATGCAATCTATATTTTCACTTGCTTGGCACTGCAGTGGTTGCAATTGGCAGTGCAATAGATGAGTGGGCAAAGCATGAAATTAAAAGAAATTCTTCCAGCATTGCTGACAGTGCAAAATCTCAGCCAATGGCAGCCAAACCCCAGAACGTTTATTTTTAAACTAGGGCAATATCCCATTAGTTCTCAAGTTTAATTCAATTGATTTTCAGGCAAATAACAATAAAATTAACCCCTAGATAGGACAATCTTTGGGTGATGGATGAGAGTGCTGCAGCGAACACCAGACCTCACACAATGAATTCTCTGCCATCAGACAACTCCCCCGTGGGACACCCAGGCAGAGCAGGACAGAAGTGATGCTGGGGCCAAGAGGAGTTCCCCGCTTCATCACCTCAGCAAAGATGGATTCCACGACCTTCTGAGAAAAGCCTATATATAATTTTTGCTGAATAGGCCCCTCAGTTAGCAGCAGAATCCAATTTGTAATTTAGCCTTAAATGCATACTCCACAAAAAGCTATCAGGTAAGAAAAACACCTGACATGTAGATAAAAATGCTTTTTGACATACGTAAGTAAAAATAATACCATGGCACTTCTCAAATTCGCCATTTGAAGTGTGCATACCCTGGAAAAGTTTCAGCATATAAGCATTTCTTTTGGTTTTACTTTTTTTTCTTTTGGACCAAGAAAATATTTATGAAAAGAAAAATAAATAATTAATTTTCCTGGCTGCAAGCTGGGATTCTTTCCTGGTTAAACTATATGCAGTGAAATGGCATTTAAATTATACGAGAGAATTGATTCAAATGGCTTCCATTAGCAATTTGGCAGGCTGCTGTGAATTGCTCCTAATCAATTTTAAATAAAGCCATTCTATCTGCGAGTGGAGGCGTCTTCATGTTAAACATCTCCACATCGCACAACTGAAAAACAGTGGCTAAAATACAAATTTCTTCATAATTTTTTATAACTCGTTGTGTTTAACAATGTGCCATCAGTGAAACTAATGCAGAATAAAATAACTGCCTGTGTCCTCAGAGAAATGTTCTGGGCTCTAAAGGTTTTCTCTTTTCTCTTATGTTAATGAATATTTCAAAGTAATGCTGTTCTAGGCCATTTTACAGTACAATCGTATCTTAATTTTGCTTGAGATTTTATCAAGAGTAATTAGATCCATTTGAGTTGTAGATATTCCACACACATACAGTATAACCATTTGAAGCAGGTGCATTTGTATTATGAGAATTTATATTAAAAAATAAAAACTGCAAGAATGTCATTAGACATTCAGAATTTTCTGCTTGATGTGTCTGGCTGTTGTTTAGAGGAGATATCTACAATTTCAAATCAAACTTTTTTCCTGCAAAATCTTTTTACAGCACAAGAGAACAAATTCTAGTTGTGACAACCTGACTTCTTAAAGTAGCTCGAAGGACACACTTTCAGAGTGGGCATAATAAGACAAACAGAGAAATTAAAGCATTGCAGTTCCCATTAATCCAGGCACATTGTTCAAATAAACCTGTACATGGATTTATAAAAACATTGAATGTGAAATACCTTACATTAGCAACAAAATCATTTCAAAACAATTCTTCAGTTTGACTTCATGTGCCACGAAAAGAGACTAGGCTGGTTTAAGTGCTGCAAAATTTGGAGATGTGAACTCAGTAACACAGTTACAGATGTTGCAAACAGTCTGGTTTGGTGTGTCTGGCAAAGCAGGTGAGTCAGAAAGGGTCTGTATTTGTCTCTCTTGGAAAGGATCTCAAAAATCCTCGTCCTGGTGGTTTTAACAATTCTAGTACTCAGAAAATCTCCTTCCTCAGTCTGATGTCCAGCTCTTAATGGATCATATTTGGTATTGAGTAGTTTAAAGAAAAAAGAGATAATGTTCATCATACAGAGATATTTGAGTCTTGCTTCAGAAAGCTTTTTATATATAAGAAATAATTAACAGAGTAATGATAGCAAGAACATTGTAATGAGACAAAACTAAGGAAGTAAAACATTATCATTTTAGGAAGCGTTGCTTACATGTGATCCGTTTATAGTTTAAATCATCTTCCTAATAATGGCAAAGTACGTAATAAACTGTCAGAAATCAGTGAAAAAGCAGATTCAATCACAGACAAGGAATTCACACCTTGTGGGCTGGGGAGACCTGGGGAGTGGGAACATGAAGTGCTTTTTCCACATAAAGAAAACAGTTATTTAACAGACTGTGACTGCGACAGTAAATCAAAGATTTACTTTACAAAGCAGTAAACACGGTGAGGGGGAACCTCTTCCAAAGATCATAAAGCAAAGAGGTGTAAGTAAACAAAGCTGTCCCACACACTTCCACTGTTCAGTTCCAAACACTAAAGCATGGCTTTCAAGAATCAGAAAAGTTAGCAGGAGGTATTGCACAGGAGATCTTTGGTTATTTATCCTCTACAACCCCCTCTCTGACTTGTCCAGCAGAAAATGTGGAAAAACAGAGCATGGACATGCAGATGGAGCAACACAGGCCAACAGCTGATACAAAGGAATGCTTAATTCTGCTGTTCCATTTCTCAGTGCATGCACAATCTGGTCTGTGCAGAGATGCTGTTGTGTACTGAGATTTAGGAATGCACATTCTATGCTTATAACAGCTCAAATTGCACGGCACCTACACTAGAGAGCTTGATGGCTTCCCTGATAACTGCAACCCCACATGCCCTTGAAGGAAAGAGTCACCCTTCCACACCCAGGGCTGGAGAGATGCATCTTTCTTTCATGATGAAAGCAAAGACACTGAAAAAAGACTGCATCTCTCCTGCTTTCCTTGTGAAATCTATGGAAATCACTAACCTTCTCTAACAGAAGCAGAAAGTGCTTCCTGATGTGAGAAACTCGGTACCAAATCTTGTCTTGCAAAAGATTTTTGTGGTACGTTAACTACTTCAAAATAGAGATCTATTAATATCTCTATTATTAATAAAACCTACAGAGGAAGCAATTAACACAACCTTAATGTTAAACAATTTTTGAACTCAGCACATTTAGACAAGACTACTCATCACAAAATTACTGTTCTTATTTCTGTTGGTTGCTAAACAAGATAATACAGTAATAGTTACCACAACAGTATTATGCAATGATCCAGTTTTAATGCACATCAGCATTCAAGAAATTAGATATAGCAAAAATCTCTCATGACTACTTAAATTTTAATCACTTTTTTATTGTTATACTGCAGGAGTCAAGAGTAGAGTAAACAACGTTCTTAACCCCACTGGGCCTTAAGCAGGTTCTCCTTACAGAAATGTGAAGATGTTGGCAATTTGTACTGTTCAGAGATGCTAAAAAAGTCTGTCGTCATCCAATACCCCCTTGTATCATTAAAACATTCTTATACAGCTAATTCACTGCCAGTTCAGATACCTTAAATCCATCAACAGCATTGGAAAAAACAAAAAAGGAACAAACTATGAAAAAAACATTTCAACAAATCTTTAAAGCAACTTCCTAAAAAAATGCTTTGTTTGAGGATTTCTCACAAACTTGTACAATCCAGGAAAAAAAAAAGGCATAAAAAATTCTGTTGCCTGAGCTTGCTGAAGTAATCTAGAATTTCTACTGAGAAGGAGTGCTATTGAAATAAACAGTACTATTTGGCTGGCTGAGTAAGACAGCCAGTAAATTGAATCTTCCATGTCTTCTTCAAATATTTTTCTTTATGAACAGGTTTGTATCTATCCCAGAAATAAAATCCTGATGGTTTAAAATCACAGGTTTTCTATCCCTGTTATGAGCCTGTGTTTGACCAGTCTCCTCCTCAAACACAAGACAAACAGATGTGCATTGAACCTATTAATGTTTACACAAACTGCAGAGTTCAGCCGTGGGTACAGCTGCTCCCGAACACAATTCCACAGAGCTGAAGTCACTGGGATGTAACTCAGACCCAGTGCTGGACCCACTATTGCTTCTGGTTTTCTACACACGGGGAGAAAAATCCTAGAATATGTCAATAGAAAGAGAAGCTCTCAAAAGGGTGTAATGAATAAAGAGAACATCCCAAGGAAGGTAACCCAGCACTCAGGGTCAGCTCCCATCGAGCTCACAACCAGCATGCATGGCCTTGGAAATGCCCTCTGGGATAAGGTACTGCAGGACATAGAGCCAGAACATTTCTTAAAGTCCTGGGATATACTTAGTATCTTATTTAGAAGGAAAACAAAAGCTATATAAACTTCTTCCATACTGTCTCTTCATGCTGTCTCCAATTAGCAGGTTTCTCCCCTCAACACCTAATTTAGGTATACTAAATCCCCCATAAATTAGAACATTTATCATCCATCCTTATCGTATTTGGAACAAACTATTTAAATAAACACCACGAAAAATGTTGGACCCTCACTACCTATATTTCTCTATCCTGACCTCTCCTAGAAGACTACATTCATCAGTTTAGAAAGCAAAGAAAGAGGTAGAAAGGTAAGATGTTTTCTGTCCTCAAAGTGTCTGATAAATATAAATATCAGCTTTACATCCATGACTCATTACATCTTATGACATTTTAAAATATATTTAATAGCTTAAAAAAAAACCCTCTAAATGGCTCCAGTCATTTATTGTAAATGTCCACTGTAGGTCACATGCTCATCAGATGGAGTACATTTAGCATGCATTTAAGGGCTTGCTGTTGCTTTTCAAAACAAAAAGATATAAATCTTAATACTCTCAGTTCTAATGTATGGATACAAGCCATTAATCACTCAGACAAACATGTGTAGGTTGCAGCCCTGTATATGCTTTAAGAATAGAAATCAGATGAACACAGCTTACACCTTCAGGTACATCTGTGCTCTCTCTAACCCTCATCACTTGAAATTTGGTACAGAAGTTATGATTGTTCTCTCCTTTCTGTAAATATCTAGATCACCTGTAGGCCACCCCCTTTAGGGGATTTTTAGTTTGCTGTGATTTTTGAATGAGCCAGAGCAGACAGTAAACATTTCACTACGAACTGCCAAATTTTTCATGTAGATTTGAGTCTACATCTTCCTTTTTTATTTACTATTACAAACAGAAAAGGACATTTAAAAGAATAGTGCATAAGCTTCACTCTTATCCCAATTCTGCTTCTACTAAAATCACTGCCGAGCTCCCATTGATTTCAGCATCACAAAAGAGCCATTCCATAAAGTACTGTCTCATATTTTCTGAGTTTGGATTTCTTCTCTGATACTGCTACAAGAAATATTCCCATTCTAAGAAAACGCAACAGACAGGTTTAATTTGACATATTTACATACTACTAAAGGAAAGTCTCCCAAACCCTGCACATTCATTTTCAGACAAGGACATTAAGTAACAGTCTGCTAAAAGAATGATTAATGCACATCTCAACTTCAAATTTCAGTAGGGGAAGATAATAAGAATATTTGATGCAGCTGAAGGAGTAGCTTCCTTCAGTAGAAGGAGTAGGAAAAAAAGTTTGTAAGCAGTCAAACAGAACTGTCTGATAAGAAAATAAAATTAAATCGCAACCATTGTCTTGTTCACATAAACAAAAGAAGATGCAAAAAAAATTTCTAATCTTGACAGCTGCCCTTTCTCCCAGGACACCTGCAATACACTCAGTGACAGCAAGCACCAGAAAAGTCACTGCTCCCTGTAGAGATTTGAGGTTAGGCTAAAAACCTTAAATCCTATTTATAATTCTGGAAATAAGTTAAACAACAGAAACCAAATCCAATCTGATCATGAGAGAAAGGGATGGGCAGAGTCAAACTTTCTTCTGCTCTTAAGGAAAGGACAGAGAATCAAGAGAAAGAAAAATATATTTTCAAACAGCACATACAAGTTTTCTTCATACATGCAAAAAGTGAAAGTATTTCCATTCCTGATTTGCAAAGCTACCAAGTAAACAATCACAGAAACATGGGATGGTTTGTGCTGGAAGGGACCTTAAAGCTCATCTCATTCAACATCCTGCCACGGGCAGGGACACCTTCCACTATCCCAGGCTGCTCCAAGCCCTGGTCAACCTGGCCTTGGACATTTCCAGGGACGGGGCAGCCCCAGCTTCTCCAGCCCGTGCCAGGGCCTCACCACCCTCACAGGAAGGATTTCTTCCTCAGTTCTTCCAGTGACTCCAATTCTACTCTGGATTCCACCGTCTGAGCCTTAAGGTATTTTAACAAGAGAATCTCCTTGTTCCTCTTCTCATTTATCATTGCCTACTTTAGGTTCGCACCCCAGCAGCATTCAGGGGGCCAGACAGGGAGGAAGAGGGAAAGAAAAAATAAGAAGTATTTTTGAGATTAACACAAGCAAACAAGAGATAAAGAGGAGCTGCATGAGACTGTCAGACACCAGAAACACCACAGTGAGATGGATCTGATGAAGACAGGAGTTAAACCCACCCACCATCAGTGGAGAGAATTCTGTCTCCAAGGACTGGGGGAAATTCCTGCAGTGCAAGGGCAAAGTCATTTTGCCTTGAAGGCCAGATTTTAATCTGCAGTGTAACATATATTGTGAAGTATCTTATGTTTTGCTGTTATCTATAGTGTGCCTTTATTGTTCAGGCAAAAGAGATGCTGAATTAAAAGGGGGCAGGGGGGCGAGATTCTTGTACCACAAAAAGAAAAAAAAAAGGCATTGGGAGATAATAAAAAAATTTTAAAGTACATTGTGAACGAGCATTATGTATTTTAGACTTGATCTATAGCTACAACTTTGAAACAAATTATGAAATTAAGGTTTCTGAAACCCATTTTCTTGGAGATGATGACACACAAGACACTAAATAACAATTTGTCTGCACTCCCATAGAAAATATAAGCAACATCAAGAGTCTTTGTACATTTAAAACCAAAACCCATCCTCTCTAAAAAGTCATAAATAGTACCATGTAGAATTCTTACTAATATTGCAACTACCCATATTCCCCTAGTTCATATGGGTAGTGTCAATAAAATATTCTCCCCTGAGTCAAACCTTTGCAAAGGTATTCACTTAAACAATTATCGACATTAGAACCATTAACCTTGGTGCTCAGCATGTTCTGCGATTTCTGATCCAGCCAATGACTTTAGAAATTAAAATGTGATTTCTGGAAAACAAAAAAGCCAGCATGTTTTACAGAGAAATTTTACATCATAAAGGTAATGTGTTTGTAAAGATTGTATGATTGTATGATCCTCGAGAAAAAGAAAAATTTCCATAAACAGTACCTCTAACATGATGAACTAAATTACTTTAAAAGTTTTGAATCTTTTGCTTTGAAAATGAACAATACAATGCTCACTACAATAAAGAACAGAATTAAAATGAAGGTTTCATGCTAAATGCTTTGTGTACAAGTGGATTTGTGCTCTATTTTTACTGGAGCTTTGTGGTGTTTTGAGAAGACATTAATAAAAATGTTCATTACAGCTTAGGAAATGTGTGGAAAGAGATATCTTTAACCAGAGCAAGGCTTGGTCCATGTTAGCTGAATATCTATTTAGACCACACATAGTGGTTAATATTTGCCAAAGAATGCAGCATTCTGCAGCAACCAGGTCAAAAACACAGTATATCAACTTCCAATTAAGTTAAAAATAATGCAAAAATGTTTAACTTAGACCTCCAAGACCTCGTCAGCCTTTAATTTAAACGGCTGCTGGGACCAGTATACAAAATCATTTTTTATGAAGTTTCAAATCTAGAATCATCTTTGTAACAAATAAGCCGACAAAATTGAAGTTAACCTCTAAATGAATAATGCCAACTACAATAAAGCAAAAAGTACTTTACAGATTCAAGCTAAATATACTGAAAGTCTGACTACCTTTGAAACTCAACCAGGAGACTGCAAAAGAACTGGGTCTCACCCACCTCCCATCTACACAGGCACAAGGAGCTATGAGATTTTCATCACTGAAGTCAGAGCAATTCTTGGGCCCCCATTCTAACTCCAGTAGACACTAATGCCTTTCACCACAAAAAGCAGCCAGCTCATTAGCATTCACTGGATCAGAAGCTTTTTTGGCTTTGTATGTTTTCTTTCTTAAAATTACTTTCTTCCCCACAGCCCCTGTATTTGCAGTAGCTGTGCACAGCCATTACTGCACTACACAGATAGACAGACCCATTTTCTGCTAAACACTAATATTATTTCAAGTACTTAGTATATTATTATGAAGTTTTGACAGGTTTCTGACAAGACAGGAAGAATATTTCCTGGCACACATAATCCCACAATTATCCAAGGAGGAAAGAACCACAAAAGAAAACAAAAATTAAATTTGCTTTAAACAAACATTTTCTTCTAACGTTTTTTCTTTTGAACGTGATTAAAATTTAAATCAAATTAAAGCTTTGGATCAGAAACAAATTCAAAACATTCCGTGATCCTCCAAAAGAAAACCAATTCTTTTAATATTGTATTTGCAGATTCATGTCGTAGGGGAAGCAGAAATTTGGCTGCAATAAAGACCAATTTAAATGTTCAAGAGGGAGTAAGACAAGCCCTCACTAGACCTCACAGTCACCCATCCTGCTACTAACACATCTTTCCTACCACAACACACACTGCCATGATGTCCTTAGAATTTTTAAATCCTGCCTGCACAAGCTGTGACTGAGTTCCCGAGGCAAAAATAAATATATCATATATAATTAAAGACTATACCCATATATTCACAGAGGCAGAGTTCTCACTCCCTAATGCCTAAGGAAGAATACAAAAATATGACACTGCCTTGGGATACTCTCCTACTCTCAAACAAGGTTTAAGCTTAGGACATCCAGAGTCAGAGACAGTACATGTTGTCTAACAGTTTTTTCTATTACATTTACATCTGACCAATCCCTCTTGAATCCATGTAAATTTCAGCAGTCACAAAGCACACAAAGTTTCAGCTTTGCCATTTCCTTCTGCAGAAGTGATCAAATACAACTCTGAATGATAAGGTTAGTTTGAACTGGGTTATTTATACATGAAAGAAAGAGCACTCTGATAAAATAATCCAGAACAACAACAAAAGGCACAAGATCAGAGTTGCATAATGAAAATGATCACATTTATTCAGTTAAATAGTTGAAGTCTTCAGAGAATGAAATTCTATCAGCTGGAACAGAAAATTCAATAAAAATGTTCCATAAATCTGAGCAGAAGCTTTAGGATTTGACTCATTACTGCTACTCATTCTCAATCTTCAAATCTTTCTCGAATATTTCTATGCTCCCAAAAACATCCTCACCACAAGTGATGTTATTTGCTGATTCAAAAATTTAAGTGCAGCTGCATAACACAGTATACTTTTTAAACAGAGGAGCAAAACAAAACACATCTCATGAGTAACTCTTAATCTGCCAGCAAATCAATTATAGAGAGCTTCTGTAAAAAGCATCTGAAAATCTGCTTCCAGTCAACACAACTTAGCCATCTGCTTTCCACAGATATCTGCCAGGAATGGGTTTGCAAAACCAAATTAACGGTGATTACACAAAAATATTCAAAATTTAATTTCAGCTTGCCAATCACTTTTATAGTCCTTCACATGCATGTGCAAAGAATCCTCCCCTCACCTCTTTGAAGTTAATGACATGTTTAAGCCGCCCCAGAAAAATGGCTAAAGCCACATTTAGCAGATTTGGTTTAAATTAGCTTTGTTGGTGTCACTGCAGTGTTAGGAAGGATTCAGCCACTCCTGGGGCTTCACACATCCCTCAGCTAAAACACAAAGGGTGCTCTCCCTCAGTAGTGACTGGACTCGCTGTACAACACAGTGATACCTCTACTTCAACTGCTTTGTTGATCCTGGATTAGTACAATTTTGGATATCAGAGGTGTCAGTTTACCTCCCAACAGTTATTTATTGTACATCTGTTCACCAACTGCTCCACCACACTTGTTGCCAGTAGCCCCAGTCTATTCTAGATGCTGTATGTGCAACCATTATAATACTCCTTCCTCAATTTTTTTCTCTTTTTTTCAGTATCCCAAACTGCCAGTTTGTAGAAATTCCCACTGTTTAATGACTACCAATACAAAGTTAATCTTGCAAGGCGCCACTCATCATCTGGCCCTTTTTCAGCAGGCACAATGAAGGATGCTGATAACCACACAGGAGGTACTAACCTTAGACAGATGTGCAAATAATCCTTTCACAAGGGGATTGTGCTGCAATTTTATCCATCTCTATTTTTAAAACCAGGAAAAAATGTACAGAAATATTAGTTTTATATTTCCCCTTTAAAGACATGCAGTGAATTACAATACAAGGTGTAAATACTTCTCTTTTTTAAATTATCAGAGAGTTTTTTAATCCATGCTTTTTTAAAAAGGCTAATAAAGATAAAGGGATGAAATTAGAGGCACCCGGATTACTCTGCAGCCTATGTCGCATCATTCCAATAACATTGTTCCAAGTTCTTTAATTTCTGCTGCAATCTTGTTGTACCAGTATATAATTGTATATCTGGCTACAAATACTGGAATCTCTGTCACTACTTCTGTTATCAGAACCAGGTTTTAATGTTCGGAGCTCACATTTCTATTAAATGTAATATACAATTTCTTAGCCAAAAAATAAGAAATATTTTTCTCACTGCTTTTAATTTAAAAAACAATTTTAAAATTAATTTAAATTGAGTACTTTGATTCCATTTAAAGATACACATGTTATCTTTAGTCTTGGAGGAAAATGCCTCTAAGAAAATGTGTGTAACATGTCCTAGCACACTAGGAAATCATATAATCATAAAAGTGCATTAGAAAGCTCTAAATTTTTGGGTTCTGATCAAAGTAAAACATGAGCACTCCTGCAATGCAAATCAATAATTCAGTACCCCAAAACAGTGTCAATTAAAGCACAGAAACCTGTGATGTTCTCATCACAGTTGACAATGGATATTAATTAGCTTTTGAGATGCTGGCTTCAAAACAGAAAATGATGGCATGGACAAATCCAAGCAGGGTCCAGGACGGCTCCAGGAGCAGCTTTTGTTTGTCTCCCTCTTAAAGCTTTCCCACAGGATGTCACTATTGCTCCACGTCAGGGGGGAGCGTGGCCGAGGGACACTGGGGACTCCACACTCCCCTCTCCACAGGGCTACATGACACAGATATTTAAGTATCTTCTAATTTTGTAAATAAGATTACAACAACGACTGATCCATCTCAGCTGCCATGTTGCAAGCCCAAATATTTGCTGACTTTTAAATGAATTAAATCCTGTTACAGTCCCTCCAGCTTGAAAAACTAGAACACTAACAAACCTGGAAATAGTGAAGGTAGTGCCTGTACATTGTGCCTACTTAAACAGAACATAATCCAGCTGAAGACATTAAAGAATATTCTTCCTGCATTTTCACCTTTTAGGGATAGACAATTTATTTTCCAGATATTCATGCCATTGGATAGATTTTTTCTTACAAAAGAGTGACATCTCGTGGTGACACAGAAATCCTTGAGCAAAACTCATCCCTGCATGGAACAGAGAGCAAACCCAGCACTGGTACAAAGCTGCAGCCCAAGCCCTGCCAGCCCCTGGTGCTGCACTCAGGTCCCATCTCTGGGAGAAAAGGTGCTCGGCAGAGATCCCCTGTGCATCCAGGCATTATGGCCATCCCATAACAAACAAGAGGTCCCCACATCTCCCTGCCTTTAGCCAGCCAGGCTAAAGCCAACTGCTTACTGCCACTTCTGTTTGGCAGTCAGATGTGTGGCTTGTCAGTCACACGTTTCTGGCAAAAATGTCTGCTTGAAACCCAGAATCAGTGAGAATAAAGACTTTCTAAAATGCAGTGAGTCAAATTAGCCATAGCATACTAAAAGATGAAATTGAGCTCACCCAAAACTAGATTTCAATCACCACACCTGTAATTATACTTTCAAGATTAACTTTTTAGAATTAGGGTTTTCAGTGTTTCTATTCTGTTCAGTAAGTACCTTATACAGGGGGATAACATTTTTCAAAGGGACTTTTGCATATTTATGCCTTGTTATTGCAAATATATTTGCCTTAATAAGGTAAAACCTGAATGTTCATATTGTTGACAGTTCAAAAAAGTTAAAGATGGGGTGTTGGGGCTTTTTAGTCTTTTGCAGTAAATACTTTCTTGTTATGAAAATGATGAGAGTGTTTTATAAGTCCTTTTGCCTGTTAGTGCTGCTTAATGGATACTGACACTTAATGAACAATGTATTTGTAAGGTGCCGTGCCTGAAACAAGGCGTCATCAGCAGAAATCAGAAAAGAAAATTTCCCATTCTGCCATTACCATATATGCAATGTAACAGTAATGAAGACCAGGTGCACACATGTGTGAGTTATTTTATACAAGAACAGCAAAACTGTCACTGTGGTCAGCAGTCTGTGAAGAATATAAACTAGAAAAATTACAATGTTGCAGAGGAAAACCCCCTAAAGTAATTACTGAAGTTTATTTAGCAGAATATGCACCTTTGCTACTCTTAAGGTATTAGTGTTCCAGTTTGCATTACCCAATACTTTAAATAACCTGCCATCCTCAGACTCACAGTTCAAGCCAATTATGTTGCCTTTTATTGTGCTCAAGATTGAATTAAAGCCAACATGAAAATATCCCATGTCAACAACCCACTGATCCCAAATATTCCACCTCAGTTACTCTGCTTGTGTTCCAAAACAGCCATTCAAAACGATGCACAATGAGTCCAGTGCTCCAAGATTTAGGAATCAATTTCTGTTCACAAAAATTATAGATGTAATAATGTATCTGCAACTTTTCTGAGAAAACTCTGAATCTTGCAATATTTAATGATTTTTCATAGTTGCAAGACTGAGGTTAGAATGGAGACGAATCAAATAAGGGAAATTATTACACCTTGCTTATAAAATGTCTCAAGATATTAAAGACCATCTGATAATTTTATTTGGCAGCTGACACTTGGCATGGAGAGCTCTTTTGCCTAAGCTCTGTGAGGTGGTATTATAGCAGAAACAATTAGAAATACTGAAGAGGTCAACAACTCAAACCATGCTGTGACAGAATAGTTTAGTCTGAGATTCAGCCAAGAGCTCTATCAACAACAAAATTAAATCCCTTTCTTTTTTCACTGGAATAATCATCTTTCTCTGAGAGCAAATAACCTGTATTGCTTCTCTAACTGCTCTCTGTATATGTTGTTCAAACTGCTGCTACATGGTAATGTCAGTAAAATACTGTAAAACTGCTACTAGAAATCAGCTTTCTGAACTGCTGGCACACTTCAAATGACTGAAGGGGTAATCTTGCTGCCCTGAGGTTTTCCACATGTTTTCACACACCTTGCTAAGTTTTAATCATCACTATCAAAAATTCATGTTGAGTCTAATGGGTCTAAAACCAACCAGATCTGAAGTTTCTAAAGAGCCTCGGGAATTGTCAATGTCTACTCCCTGTGAGGTGCCTAAGGAATAAAACAACCTCCTTAGCAATAAAGGAAAAACAAAAACAGAGATATAAACTTACAACGTCAGTGTCTCAAATTAAAGGAAAACATAACAAAACCAGCTGTAAAAATAGGCACAAAAAGAAGTCTGGTCATGTAGGAGTTAAAATAACCTACACAAATTATAAAGCATATATTATGGCTTCTCATTTCAGGCGTGATACCACAAATCTTAATCATGCAAAGAACTGCTTTGTTTCCTCATCAAAAGATAGGGAACTAGAGGGAAGTTTTAGCTCATTTAACTCATTGTTAATGACAATGCAGGAATTCTTTCATCAAAATAATTTAAAGTAATATATTCATTCTTTTATATCTAATTAAAAATATCCTGGAGGGTGAATCCAGATAAACCCACAGTCACCTTGGTAAAGATGGCTGGGTGAGGTGCCAAAATGCAAACCCCACAGGCTGCTGATGAGAGACAGGATGGACAAAGTCTGTGTGCAAGAATCTGCACCAACTCACCACCAAAAACAGCTCTGCTAAGTGGGTTCTTTTTAACTGTAGGGGACTTAGGGATAGGAATAAAGGTAGCAATCACAATTATTCATATTGCCTGACTATATCCCTCCTCTAGAAGTTGGCATAGAAAGAGAATGAAAGAAAAAATGCAAGTAATTCCAGTGTTGTTTGGCACAGGAAGAAAAATAAATCCATTCCAACTCCATGTAGGATTCCATGAGTCCAATACAGTGATTGAAGAACTGAACTGGACACGATTTGATTCAGACACCAAAGACAAGGCTGAACTACTTGAAATGCAATGTTGATTCCCCAGCTTCTTCCATACCAGAATGGACATTTAACAAACTGGCACCATGAAAAGAACACCTAATGCTTAAATAAAGCAGAAGTCACAGAGAAAAAAGAGCCAATAAAATAGTGAATTTCTCAAACAAATTAAATACAACAGAATATATTTACTTTACCTTAAGGAAAAAAAAAAGTAGTGATCCTGAAAAATCATTCTGCAGATGGCAAAGTTTTCACTACTTTCTTACAAACAGAACTGGACTTTTTTGGTAACAAATTTCTTAAGACCTACAGACACCAGATTTATACAAGTGAACAGATGAAGTAGTTTGACTAGTTTATAATAAAGATGTGCATTCTGATATGGTTGCATGGCTATAATTTCCAGGCATTTGTGGATGCCTGTCAGGAAGTCTCTAGATCCATGTTTATTTTGGCCAATGACCTGACCATTTTGGCAGGATAACCACTGTCCTGATGGATCTATTAATTAAGTTTAGATGTACTATGAAATAATACTCTTAAAAGTAAGTTATGGTTCCTGCATGGATCCTGGTTGCTGACCAGGATCACTGTCAGGAATATTACTTTTCAAAATATTACAGTCTCATTGGTTTTCCATCAATGAAACTCACCGTCTTAAAGCAGAAATAACCTGCTCTCATTTGCAAACTAAACTAAAGGAAGGACTGGAAATCAAGATTAAAAACATCATCATCATAAGATATACCCTAAAACATACATCACAAAATAGTAGGGTTTTTTGCTCAAGCAACAGAAGTATCAAATAAGATGCTTGGTTACTAAATCTTGTGGAAAAGATATTAGATATCTATCTTAAATTTTCACGTGGTTTACATTCTACTCCACTATTCCAAAAATCTGATGTTCTAAAAGAACTGTTATTCCATTCTTTTCCTTCAGCACCTCCAGAGCTTTAATCAAGGCAGCTTAAATGCTCCTAAGGACAACATTTACCTCACTGCTTCCTCCTTCAGAAAGTTTATCTGTTGTGCCTATTGCCTGTCCTGCATATTGTCCACTGTTTTATGGATTAAATCCACAGTCTTCTAAAACCCCAGCTGCTCTAGCCTGGCATAAGTCAGGCACAATCTCATAAGTACAACACAGTTTGATGCATCACTGATATAAAACACAGCTGCTACTTTTCAAAGGCTTTTATTTCTTTTTATTTCCAACTGATATCAACCAACCACTGCATCTACCCATGGGCATCATTTGCTGCTTCTGAGAGAAGCAATAAAGAAATAAATAACAGATTTTTAGAATTTGTACTACAGAACTGACCACAGACATTTCTTCTTACACATGACCATTTTTCCTGCACACAGATCTAGAAAGCAGGCCCAGAAGCAGTTATACATATTATAAAGTATTGCTATACATATATCATTCTTCAGTCTTTATACATTTTTAAAGGTAAATGAAAAGGTAAATGAGAATTTATGTACTTCCGTACTAGAAATACATCAAAAGAAAGCTGGGATAAAATGAGGATTATCCAAAAAAAAGCAATTTTCAACAGTTTATGAAAGTAACAGACCAATTCTTAGTTTTCCAACTATACTCAAAACAGAAAGTGTGGCCAGTGTCAAGGAGGTGTTTTGACCTAATCTGTCCTTTTCCCATGTGCTGCCTGCTCCACTTCCTGCACTCCTTTCAGCTCCAGACATCATTCCTTGCCCACATTCCCAACTGTAGGTGCCTCATTCCCATCCCCTCTGGGGAAACACAGCCCCTGTATTTGCCTGGGCTGTGCTGTCCCACTGGCCCAGAGTGGGGCTGGAGTAGGGACAGGAAAATGTGAGAAAGTGTCCTTCAGCAAAGAAGAGATGCTTCTTTCACATTTAGTAAGCAGATCTGTTAAAGTCTTACAATTACCAAAATTATAATAAGAAACTCAGAAGTCAATACAACTTATATTGGAATAATGATTAATGATATTGTAATTTTATCCTGCATATCTTCTCTCTATAAAAAATACTGTTTCAGTTCATTACTAAATCTGAAGTGACTTGTTTCACAGTAAAGGAGCTTGGGAACTCTAACAGGGTTTTATGTTTGTCTGTTTGCTTAAGGTCATGCGTAACAGATATCCCATTGCAATAAAACTAAAAAACTAAAAATAAAATAAGTAAATAAATAAATAAATAAATAAATAAATGAAATTTTAAATGTTTAAAAACCTTAAGCAGATTTTAAATGCTGTAACAAAGGTATTTTGAGAGGGGGAAAGCTACCCAAAGTTTGGCTACGTTCAATACAGTGCCTTACCCAGTAGCTGAAGCCCAAGTTTCTGGCCAGGATCACTGACAGGAATATGACTTTTCACAGTAATTCTGTTCCATTGCTTATGCCTCCATGAGACTCGCCCTCTCAAAACAAACTGCTCATTCGCAAAAGTGAGATTCACCGAGTTAAAAAATTAAGTTGTACAGATCAGAAATGTAATCATGGGAGACAAGCTCTGAGAGTTTTTCAATCACTGAGGGGCTGCATCAATTTAAAGTCATGTTACATTAAAGAGAAAAACGTCTGGGAAAGTCTCCCAGTTGTCACTTTAGATTAGATTTGTTGTTGTTATCAGACTGTGCATTTTGTAGGCTTTTTTACATTTTAAAGATATTGCCTCATGCAGCTACACAGCACATAAAGAAACAGGAAACATACCATATTTTTAATCAGATTGCCTGGAGATGAGTAGTTTGCACAAATTAACTGGTAGTCCAATAAAAAAAAAAAAAAAAAAAAACATGCATGCACATCTTCTTGAAGCTTATTAACATTTAAACTTTAACTACCTTAGAGTCCCAGGGAAGCCACTCAACTTAACCTTGCTCCACAGAAAGAAAGTTTCCATTCCTCCAACAATAAAAAAGAACCCATTGTGGAGACCTCGTGTTCCTGGCCAAGCCAGCTGCATTTTTTTTTGTAAATTTCCAACTACATTAATGGATTTATCCATGTATCCTACACTAAATCTGCTACAATGGGTCTCAGAATCAGGCTCTCATATCAGACAACTTACACAGACAATACAGGACTTACCTACACAAAAATAAAATTGAAGAATTTTAGTTTATTTCTGCACGATTTCAAGTTGACTTGTGATATAAGGCATTTACCAGAGCTTTGGAGAATTATCTTAATTACTCTGATTGTCAAGCTGTCATGCACAGGGTTCTTGAACATTACCATATGTATTCACATTGTCAAACACTGTCTCAGACAAGTGTAGTAAAGTCACTGAATATGTTGCTCTACATTTCTGTTTCAAGCAAATATTCAAAGTAATATTTATACAACACAATGATTTTAACTTGAATTGCATACAAGCATTTTAGCTATTAAAATTATATCTTCTAATATGAATTAGGGGTTGTTTATAAATAAAGTGTAGTATTGCAGTAATTGTAATCTTTCTAAAAATATAGTTAGTCGCACACTAGTCTAAGTTCAAATATTTACAAGATACTCTTTAAATCAAATGCACACCTTTGATCAGGTCCCTAACTTTTTGATATCTAAGGCAAAATATGAAGATGTTCAGAACATGCAGTATAGCTCCCTTCTTGCAATTTTTCACATGGTGAGAAATATTCCAAGACTTTACTAAGGGGAAACCACTAGAAAAAATTGGAAAATGGAACAGCAAGTTGACAGCATTCTGACTTCAGCAACATCAGCCTACCAGGGACAGCAGCTACAGAATTAAATCTGTTTAAACAGCTCTGACCTCCCCAAACAGCTGCCAGCTCTGCACAAAGTTTGTCTGTAGAACCCCAGTTTAATGAAGCAAGGTCAGGTACTTACAAAGAGTGGATTTTTGTCTTTTATCTTGGTTTTGGAGTCATAAGACTTTCACCAGTTTGCTGAGATTTCAGTACCATGGGGAAATGAGATCTTTTGAAGCCATTAATGTTGTCATACTAATGAAGACTCTTCCTTTATACAAATGGAAACTCTCTTCTGCTGCATAATATTTGAGTGCTGAAAAAAAGCCACTCCCAGTCTCCTCAGATGCCACAGAGGCACCAAGGTGAACCAGATTAAACCCAACCTTTATGAAAGACCCTTCTGGTCCAAGAGAAGACAATGTTTGGAAACTTTAAGCTTCACCACTTCCTTGAGACCTACCACATTTATGGAAAACACCACAGACTGACATCTAAAATTAATAACAAGTTTCAGATTTGCTTTGCTTTTTCTGAAGGTGAACTTTAAGCCCTGTAAGGAACACCAAAAAGGAAGAATTTTATCCCAAAGTATGACAACTGTAACAAGCTATGCCTTAGAATAGTACATCTTTAATCTAACACCACGGTCCTAAATCTGTTCTGGTTCTACAAATGCCTCCAGTTATTTCCTTTTTATCAGTGAAGAAAATGAAATAAAAAGTATTTCATACTTAACACCAAACAGACCATGCTACCCCAGAAGACGTGCTTCAATAATTTAGCTGTTAAAAAGAATCTTTAACTATAAATGTACTAAATTCCAGTGCAAAAGATTAACTACAAAAGAAATTAACACTGCCTTAGGAAAAAGAGATAACATTTTTCTAAAGCATTTCTAAAGCTTTTTGATATGCTATTTTTTAGAATTATATCTGGAGAGAACTAATATTTTTAAATGAGACTTTCAGAGCTGTTCAAATTGCCAAGTACCATTTGAGTGAGCCCAAGAGTTCTGACGAACTTGATTTTCTCCCATAAAGAAAAATCAGTGTCCAGTCTTTACCCACTAAAAGAATGAATACCCAGCAATACCCAGCAATCAGAATTTCATATTCAAATAATATTCACCTAAAAAAATGTTGTTCCTGCTTCCATCAACAACTTTGTCACAATATATCACAGCAAAATAACACTTTCTCCCCTCAACAACTTAGAAGTTTCCAGGGCTTTATCATCAGTCGAAGCAGTCTGTTTGCATTCTCCAATACAAACTGACAATCTAGTGATACAGTACATTAAAAATTCTCTGTAGTATTGACTGCCTGAAGCTGATGCTCCCTTGCTAAATGCAGTGCAGTTCAATTAACAGCTCTTCAATATACAATTTAATTTTTCTTTCATCTTGATCCACAGCTGAGCTTGAAATGAGGAATGTTAGAATAGATGTACTTTAAATATTGAAGCAAGTCTTTATAAAGAAATCTATCAAACTCGTAATGATTTCTGTCATAACAGGACCAAACAGATGAATGTCTGTGACTTTCAGGTTTGTGCATTGTTGTTCTCAGCTTTATTCCCTCCGTGAATTCCTGGTGTGGGGGAAAGCTCCAAAAACTCCCCTAAAGGAGTGGAAGAGCTTTTCCCTTACTGCATCATTCTTAGAACTTTCAGGAACAGATTTCTGCTGATGCTTTATAAAGTCTTTTACATGTAAAAATCCAACTTATCGCTTATGTCACAACAACCATCTTAAGGAGTTTTAATACTTCTCTGATTATTTAAGAAGGTCATCAAACAGAGAAGCACATGGCACCAGTTTCCATTACCAAATCTGCACTCAACTGAGAGACAACCAATCCTGAACTGGAAAATAAAAACTGAATGCATAAATACTACCATGGATACCATTCTCCCCCCTGTAGTGTGAATGTACATAGTACACTTCAAATTTTCTCTAGGTAGTCATGCCATTTCAGAGGAAAATGTAAGGTTAATTTAACCAGGATGGAATGAAATATTTCATTTCAAAGTTCCTCTAAGTGGGACACTGCTGAAGGAAGCTATTAATATCTCTTACAGCATGCATGCTCAAGGAAACACTGTGGATCAGCTCATTTCTCACAGGTATACTCCACAGCCTTCCAAGTGGGAGAATTTACTCCTGCTCATCAGAAGGGAAAACACTCCTCTTTTAATCTAGAGGCATTTTCTACTCTTTAAACACATTCACAGAAACAAACCTGACAGCACTCAGCGCCTCAGATAGCAGAGAAGCACCACGGACATGGAGGGCTCCCATCCTGCACAAGATGAGCTGAGAAGCCAGAGAGGCTTGGCAGGAAAACACAAACAGCATTGCAAGAACAGAAATATTTTTCAGATGAGCTCAGTCAATAATACTTAATTAATACTTAAGCGCAAAGTGAAATACACAGGTTTACCTTGTTTGTGTCCATATTTACAATGGTATTAGCTGAGATGGTGAGATTTTACTCTTAAATGTTATATTTCTTTCTTCTTCATGCATTTTAATCATCTTATCCAGATTATCACCTTGAATGCTGAAAAAAATCTTTATAAAACTAACAAGTCTCATTATTGCCACCATTTCCTTTTTCCTTTTATTTCTAGTCCTACATTTTTAAAACGTATCTCAGTACTGTATTTAAATTGTCACTGAAATCACATTCAGCATTTACAGCAATTAACTCATCATTACTGCGAATAACTACACTAATTGGGATGCTCTACAAACCTGCAACACTGCAGAATTAAAAATAAACATAACAAAGATACAATTTACAACTAATCTATACTTACAATTAAAGTTAGTTTCAAGATTTATTTCATTCTATTATTTTTTATTAGCTGCAGCAGACAGTAAATGGGGTGTACTATGTTCTGCTTTGCAAACACCTAGATTATAAAACATAATTACACAAATTAATTAGAAATGAGTACACACATTCATGTCTTTGTTTGTAGCCATAACATGTTAAACATGACTATATTAATGAGCAGTTCCTGAAATTTATAAGCTGCTATAACTGAGGAAAATATTGAAGCTCCCTGGCCACACAAGGCATAAATGTCACAGAGAGGGTCACCACCACTTCAGGTCTCCTGATGTCCTGTTTGGCAGCTGCAGGCAGTGGGCAGGTCCTTCTTCACAGCAGAGTAACAATTCCTGAGAACTCTCAGCGCCCAAAGCAGAATACAAGTGCAGACAAGTGCAGACTAAAATTCTCCCTGAACTGGGTCTCGTACTTTCTTTCCCACCTACTCTCAAGGGTTCTCTGATGTCTCAGAGCTTAAAGTCCCTCCAGTTCTGCCCACTGACGGCAAAGTGGGTTCAAAGACTATTTTGCCTGGTTCCAGTAAACACAAAGTAATGAAAACTACCCCAAATACTAATTTTGCTGCATTAATCCCATGCTTTTATTTGATAAGCAAAGTTTCTCATTGAAGTTAATACTCTGTCTCAGTGACCCCAAATGAAACACAGGAAAGAACAAGTTCAGCACACCACCTGCAAAGGTGATTATTAAGATAAAAGGGAATTAAAGGATGAGGAGAAATTAGAAAGTACAGTAAATTAAACAAAAAGTATGATGCTTTGGTTTTATAGCAATAAAAGGTTTCTGAATAATAATAATAATTGACAAGCACATAAATTATTACTACTTTTTAAGCACTCTACTCAGCAAGTCTGTTTTCAAGACATCCCCTGCATTCCTGCTGAACTCCAGCTATGCTTGATTTATGCCACTTATGCTGCTCTGTAGTCATATAAGCCTGATAATTATCTTCAGTTTTATAAGGTATTGTGGATCACAAAACAAGTCAGTGCTTCTTTTGATGCCCTCGCATTAGTCCCTTGTCACTGTTAAAACTGCAAGTGATCCTGCAATCACTTTTTATTCTTTTTTTTCCTTCTTTTTAATGCATAACAATTCTGCAGTTGTACTACACCAGCCCGGAGTTACTATTTTCCAGCTCTACTATATTTAGTGTTACAGTAGGACCTTAAGATTTTTGGATTTATCATCAAGAATCCTTTAAACATTATCACACTGTCACAGCACTGCAGATCCACAAGTATAATTTCTCTTTTTCCTCCCTGCACTGAGCTCAATCAAAATATATTTCTGTACTTCAAAAGATGCATTTACCATATTGATAGACTGGTTACAAGCTTAAGAAAACAGATCTTCAAGAACTGATTCTTCACATTGCAGGCTCTATGACCCATCAAATCAAATTTTTTGGGATCTGGAAACATTTATAAATCTAAAAACATGAATACTGAGTCACTTCTCTGGTTTTGTTTTAATTTCTGGGCAATTTTTAGGGTAAAGGTCCATTTTAGAATCATGACAGAGAAAACTAAGACAAGAACACAGCACACACCAGGTTAGCAACAAGTGTGCACTGCGTTTAATAAGGAAGACTGTGTTTTGTTATGAAGCATTTCATTTTCATGTTTCTTCAACGTGTTGGAAGAGCTACGATTCTTGCCCCCTAACACTGCTTGCAATACCAACAGAGAGTCCATCCTGTTCACTCCTGACAATGAAATAAACTAATAAATTTGAGGGATTAATGTGAAAAAACAATTACATGGAACTGTGTAAGATCCTGCACATAAAACCAAACCCTGAGTCTTTGGTTTACTTTTTTTATAAAATTAAAGCAAAGAGCCAATCTGGCAACAAAAACGACCCACCAGATTTTACCAGGACTCCCACAAAAAAAAAAAAAAAAAAAAAAAGATCAGAGTGCACATTAAATCATTAGCGAGACACAAGGCTGCCTGTGTAGTTTTACATGCAGAAAATGCAGCTCATTGCAGAGGCAGAAGAGGAGCAGTGCTATAATTACAGGCAGTGCTCTGCAGCCCCGTTAACGCCACGCTTTGACAGTGCAAGGCTATTCCTGCTCCCCCGAGCCCCGCTGCACACAGGGTTCACTCTAATTGGTTCCAAAGCACAACCCACCACCAGCAGCTCCTCCAGCCCAGGAATGGTAATTTCCACACGACTGTAAATAGTGTTTGCAAACAATACAAACACGGTAATAAGAGGCTAGGTGGGTAATTAATGTGGTTACAAAGCAGCTTATTTGCATTTTTATTTAAAACTGCCTTCTTTAAAAAGCTGCTCAGATTTCTTTTTGCAAGAGGAGCCTTGGTTAAGGAATAGAGCAGTAATTACTCTCTTTAGGGGTTCTTTTATACATCCTTTAGGGAATTAGAATGAAAAGATAAGCAGAATTATAAAGGGAATCATGTAAAATATGAAATGCACTATAAACACTTAGTACTGTATTTACCATAAGCTAAGCTTGTCTTCTTCATTAATGGAATATATTACAAGCTTATGTTACAATCAGATTAATTGTGAAGATGGTTTAAAAAAAATATATATCCAGACACTTTAATTCCTCCTCTCCGAGAACTGACAGCTAGAAATCCAGTGACAGCAGAACTCACTCAATGTAAGAACACATCCATCTGGACTACAGCAAATAAGTTTTCAATGTCAGCAACATTAAATAGCTTTATAAAACACATTCTGAGAGACAAAGGTCCAGGAAAAGACCAAACACAAGTTACACTAAATATATAAATTATCAGAGAAAACCAAAACTTTGTATCCTATAAGCTACACTCAAGTCAATGCACAAAGCCTACTTTTTTATAAAGACAGACATCCCCAGACAGGTTGGTGATATAGTTGAGCACACAGTGTCTCCTAGTGACTTTTAATTGAAGACCAAGCATGAAGTGCAGTTTTTAAAGGGGTTATCCTGAGGTCTGTTACTGTCTGTCTAGGGGGGAGGTCTTAAATTTTTTTTTGTTAAAAAGCTCAAACTGCATTTAAGTAGTATTATTATAAAGCTTTAGGCATGGTAGGGATTTTGTGACTCACATTTCCAGATTAAGAACAGCAGGGCTGTGCTAAAGAAACAAATTACCAAAAAAGATCACTTCAACATTTCTATGTATAAAATTCTGCTGACTGCAGGAAAAAATTAAGGAATAGTAAAATACTGTGACTCCTTTCAAAATTACATTTTAGAATTTTTTTTAATACATATGTAACAGATATTGGAAGGTGAAGAGAATTATGAGAGTAAAAGTAATTAAGTCAACTCAAAAGACAACTTTTTTCCTTTACTGAGGAAATCATGGCAAATTGTCTTTCTGTGTTAAAAACCTTGCAAGCTCATAGCTCTGGGAGTGCTCAGTTTCTATCAGCTGTGTACTGCGTTATGAATTCACACACACCTGGGTGGTTTGGGGTGCAAACAGATTTAGGGTTTGCTCCTGGACTTGGGCAAGGGTCAGGGTCTAAGGGTTAGCTCAGGTTTGGGGGTTGAAAGCTGTTAAAGGCAGCATCTCCCCAGTGGAAATAAACACTGTTCCTGCAGCAGCAGCAGCCAGTGTGAGGAGCTGGGCACGCTGCCCTCTCAGGTTGGCTGCTTCCTCATAATAAATAACAGAACTCTACCAGTTGTATGTACCCATACAGCACCAGTGCAGAGCTAACTGCAGATGGAGATATAAGTATGGAACAGCTCAGCTGCAGCCAGGACATCAACTCTCCAAGTAACTGATATCAGTATTCAGGAGGATGCCCAACCTTGAAAGTTAGGGGCTTAACACATCTGCTGTATAATTCAGACTCTGTTTTACAGCGGTTTCATTACTAACCATAAAAACTGTAACAGTGGAACTGTATAAACAAACTCAACAGTGTTTTTACTGTAAAACATGAATGTAATATAAATATTTGCCTTTCCCTTTTCTCAGCATCTGTAATGAAATCAAATTCATGCCATATGTTTATGGTGTACAAAAAAAAAAAAAAGACCTCAACAATCCATCCATGTAAATGTTGATTATACTGTTCCATGTTTTAACTTCATGTGGGGGGATTTTTAAGCATCTGTATTTGGAAAATAGCTTTGCAGCACACATCACTCTCTTAAGGTTTCTCAACTGAGCAGATTACTCACAGAAACTTACTGAATTCTTAGACATAATGGCCAAAATCTGGTCGTACATTCATATTGGTCCCAATAAGTTGTTGCTAGCAACAGGACTGGGTAATGTTTATACTGTCAGTTCTCCACGAGTAACATACGGTCTGATTGCATCGCAATTAGCTAATTAAAAGATCCCTTCACTTCAGAAAAATCTGGATCACATCCTTAAGAATCACAAAAGGCCTTATACTCAGCAGAGGCAGTAATTCTTTAGTTGGAGTGTACACAGCTGCAAGTGAGACAAGTTGATGCAGATTTTTTTTTTTATTGCATTACCAGTTCGTTTAATACAAGATACTGCCCCTTCCTGCAAGGCCTTTTCCCCACAGCAAGGTTTGGATAACCACCTTTAACTTGATTCTTCAGCATGGGCACTGCTCAAGCATTGGAAAATGAAATATGTCCATATATTGTAGGTCTTTCTAACTGTATATTACACTGTGATGGCATGTGGGCCAGCAATACATAGTTGAGGATATCCTGCGTTGAAACAAGACAATTCTTTATTACAAAATACTAAGAGAATATTGGAAATAATATTCTCACAGAAATTCACATGCTTGACTTGTATGATATTCTGAAATATTTCCTATTTTGAGGATTATTTTTAAGAGCTTTTATTTAGGACCACTTTGAAATGCTTTGATTCTGTACTAGCAGAGTGTGGTTCCAGTCAGCATATACCACAACTCCAAAGCCATCTTCTAAGCAGTCTTCAGCTTGTCCCATAAATGTAAACCTGTCACTAACCATAAGGAGGTTTACAAAAAATTCTAAACCAAGGCCAGCAGTGGAGACAAAACACTATGGGAAAACAGAGTCCCTTCTTCAAGGGGGAAACACACAGCACCACATGAAAACTGTTGCCCATGGTCTGGTAAATGTGCCCAGTTTGCTTCTTGTCTTTCTGCACTTTACAGGATCACAACTGGAATACAAAGCGTCACTTATCAGGTTTTAATTTCATTCAGTTACTTAATCAGCAAGAATATAAATCACTCCTTCAGTGAAGAATACTTCAGGGGAAAGGAATACAGCAAGGAGTCACGTTTGGTTTGGTTGGTTTTCTTCACAGCTTTTCTCTCTTCTCTTGTCACATCTCTACCTCGTGAATCTCTACTTAAAAAGCAAACTCAAATGTTCTTTTTACAGTTTAATCTAATCTTTAATGTAGCTGTAGGTTTAACACTGAGGAATAATTACCAAAGAAACATTATACTTTTTATGAAATATTAAACTTACAATTTATCTTTTAATATCTACTTCAAAGACTATTTGACAGGAATAAATAAATGAGAGCTTCTTGGCAAGAAAAGCTGTGATTTATGAAATATTTTATTCATTCATACTCTTAAGTATTTTCTTGAGAATACCACTAACATCTGGAGCTACACAGTCTTATCCAAACATTCTGCTCATACTCAATTAGAAAATTATATCAATAATAATGTAAAATAAATTACCTAGCCTCTCTTCCTGGAGCATAGATTTCCATGTTTTTCAGAGCAGCTATGTGTACAAACAGCACTGTAGTGTTTTTCATTAAGCCTCAAAGTCAATTAAGCTACGAATTGGAACAATCATTCCTCCTTTGCAAAGTATTGATATTTTTCTTGGCTGCTTTCAGGCCTTTTCACTACTCAAGGAGAGATTTATGTTTGACAATTTCTTTCTGATTAAAATGAATCATAACTCTAGAATTCTAATTTCCTCTTTTCGAGCAAGAAATTATCAAACAGTTTTAAATTGATATTGAACGTCATCGTGCATGAACACTCATTTTTGAGATATCAAATGTAAAGCTGTACTGATCTCTCTTTTTATCTGCTGCCTTTACATACTTTCTCTTCCTTTTTCTGTCTATATATATGCATGTGTATAAACATTAGATTGCACCAATATAATCAACCATACCCCTCCATAAAAATCATATTCGATAGCCAGACCAATCCCATTAAAACTTGTCACAATGCTTTACACAAGGCAATTCCCCTTTATTTGCAATATTAGCAAAATTCTGCTGTACTTTGGAAAGAAAATAAGTGGAATACTGCAGGTTGCAAACAAATGTCAGTTAACTAAAGTAATTAGCAAGTTTATATGGGTAATCTCTACTCAAATGGCTCAAACTCCCTATAAAACAGCTCTTCAGGCATAAATTGTTACGAAGAAAGTTCTCTAGATTTGTCTACAACAGCCAGTTGAGATCATTTGCATTTGCTTTTTAAACACAATGGCAGCTAATGTGAAAAAAATCTTATTTTCTCCCATTATTCTTGCTTTTTTCTCTAAATCTTAACAATCGGATTTTCCTTAGCCATTTAGCCATCCCACTTTGTCTTTATAAACTCGATTTTCAGCTTTCACTACAAGCAAACTGAAACTGCATTTTTTTGCCTAACAACTGATTGAGAAATACAACAGGCCCAGAGCAGAGCTGTGTTTCCACAGACACTCTGTGGCATTCCAGACAGGGATGTCACAGACTCAGTAAGGGACTGAGCTGGGTGGTTTTCCTTAGTACTGTTATTTTATATACACTGTACTTTATTTTTAAATGCTACATTACACTAGGTTTGATTTGGGTTTGGTTTGTTTTGTTGTGGTTTGGCTGAGGTGGTGGTTGGGGTTTTAAAAATTACAGTTTTTTCCATATGTATTTCAGGCTCTATTTAATACAGGTCATCAATTAGATAATTGTATCAAAATTTGAAAAAATAAGTTGCTTTGTTACAAACTTTAAATTATTTTCTCTTCTTGGAAAGTATGTGGAACTCTTGTATGAACAAAGAATGGAAAAAGAAATAATCTGTCTCCAACATCTAAACCTTGAGTACCAAAGGATACTGTCCCACAGAAAAGTCAGCATAGGGCACACACAGCTTTTGGTAATACATCTAGAAATTTTTATAGAAATACCTATTATATTACAACATAGTAGTAAAACTCCACACTTAGGACAGGTAAGCACACTAGAACTCCATTTGGCAACGGTCTGGGTTTTCTTTTTGTAATAAGAGCATATTTCATGCAAATTAAAAGAGGTTTGGGAACTCAGTTGAAGAGTAGGAACATATTTATCGGATTTCTACCCCTCAAATTACTGGAAGAACATTGTATTTAATAGTGCAGCTCAGAGACTTCATCTCAAAGATTTACAAGAAAACATAAAACAAGCAGGTAGCACTAGAGCTACTGAAAATACCTGAGTACCATGAACATGAGGCTTTGTAAGCCTATAACCTAACCAGCTGTATTTTTCTTTAAATTGATTCCAAATTGAAAAGTAAATCAATCTCCTTTCAATTATTTTGCTTTCCCTAGGAATAGAGAACATAAAATTCTGTCCATGCTTTGAAGTTCTTTCGAGCAGAATGGTTGCAGCTACATACTGAGATTTCATCTGAATCAGATGCAGAGGTTATTGTTTTTCAAATTTTTTCATTTTTAGGAAAGGATTTTCAATTAACAACTTCCTGTAGTTACATCTATAAGCTAAAAATTAATATTTTACATCCATATTTTAATATTAGAAGCAAATCAGTCAAATTAATCTTTGTCTCTTTGTTTTCAGTAACTGATTTTGGGGCAGGTCTTTGTGTTTGTTTTCCTCAAGATTGCTTACAATTTGATGTAAATTTTAAGCATCTTGTAATTCATCAACTAATTCTCTCCTGGTTACACATTCCAAGTAATTAAAGTTCAGTAATAACTTTTTCTTTCTGCTCCAGCACCTGCATTTCATTTGTTTATTTTCCCAGAGTCATAAATCTGAGGGACTGTCAAAGTGCCATAATATTAGTGCAATAATCAAAGTTAATTAGTCCCTCTCAATAAACAACAACAAAGCCATTACAAAGACGCATTGAAGGTTTTCCAGCTACCAGTTTACAGACGAGACTCTTTTTCTGAACAATTAGAATTTGAAAACTATTAGTAAATAAATGTAGTGTTTCTAAAGTAATTTGACCTTCAACGTTCTTCATTCAATTAATAACTCATTAACTTTTGGTGAGATAATACAGGTATTAAGTATTCTGAACTCCCATTGTCTTCAAAGTGCTCAGAGATATGGTTAGGATTAAGAGGGTAATGGGACATTTTTGAAATAACAGGTGCTCACCACTGCCTAATTTTAGTTAGATAAAACCCATAAAAACAGCCATATTTAGCTGGACTTGGACTATCAAATTAAAAAAGAATATCACCTAATCCAGTTCTATTGAAAGAGAATGGACACTATGCTGGCCTCTGTTGGAATTCTATGCTATTGAAATAAAAAAATTAAAAAAAAACCCAAACAAACAAAAGAAAATAAAACAAAACAAAAAAGAGAGTGCTTTAATGGTATGAAAGCAGCAAGAAAGACATTTTTCCCAACCAACCCTATACTGTAAAACATTCACATGATCTGGGCAAGAGAAAAATGCCTAAATCCAAAGACTGATTCTTCATGAAACTTGTGGTTACAAAAATCAGCAATATTGAAAGCATAACTTATCTATAAATACATGTAAATAAGCACCATTTGTTTTGCATTAATAAATTTTATCTTTAGACTATTTATGTGTAAATATTAATATTACTGAGGGCTCTCCTATGTCATCTGAAGCAGCTGAAAAACTTTGAGAGCTCAGGAAATAAAAGCGAAACACTCATCACTAATTTTAGCTGGAAAGAAACAAAAATCCAAGAATATGATCCATTGGTCTTTTATTAATTTAAGTGTAGAGATGTCACCACATTCTCTCCTGGAAGTCAGCAGTCCCAGCAAGCTCAAACAAAAAAAAAAATGATTGTGGGAGGAATAAATTAGGATAGCTGAATATATTTTAATAAAGGCCTTAGAAGATAATTTCAAAAAAATTGGTATCAGGTAAGTTAGGAGTCAAAGAGCAACAAGGCAATAGATGGGACTGAAAAGCTTGTGGTTGTGTGACCAAAATGGGAGAAAAATCAAAGAAAGTGGGAAGAAGCTAGAAGGAAAAAACCACTGAGACAGCCTGGCAGCAGGGCTGCACAGCCTAATGAACTCAGAGAGAAAATGAGAAACATTCTTGTGTTTGACAAGTACAAAAAGGACCCTCTGAAATCTCTCACTGCTACAACTACGGGCAAAACAGGGGCTGTTTTGGAGGACTGTGTTCATCCTCCTTTGGATAGTTATTCACTTTGGCTCTGGAATGTCCCAGTGGTTCTTCCAAACATATTTTTCCCTTACAAAACATCCACAAATAAGATGGATAACAGCACACCAAGCCTTGCAGTCCAACACACTCCTCAGGAATGAAAAACCCCTGTCACCCATGCACCAGCGAACTGAGCAGGGTGCTAGCAAACGAGACAAATGAGTTTTCCCTTAGACTCTGGCATGGCAGTGCTGTGTGTAGGGGCAGCAGTGCACAGAGCACGGCTCTCCTGGGAAGCAGAGCTGCACGCCGGGCGCTGCACACACTCACCCACTCCCCCAGGATGCGCTGCACGGCGGCGTTGCCTCGCGCCAGGCTCCTGCAGGCCAGGATGACACACGCCCCATGCAGGGCAAGGGACTTGGCAGTTTCAAAACCTAGGAGAAAACATTGTTCCAGTCAGAAACAGATCCCAGTAGCAATGCAGAGCTATAAAATTACCTGAAAACACGAGCCACACGTTTAAGTACACTTCAGGCTACCTGCAGCCTGGTGACCTGGCAGTCACCTGGACTCAGCTTTTAGGAGCACTCATGAAGAAACACAGACACCTCAAATTGATCAGGTCTTTCGGACAATAATTGTATATATTTTGCGCAAAACAGGTTTGGTGTCTTCAGAAAACAGACTGTACTTCTCTGCCTACCAGGGTCCTCAGTTGTTAGAAGGGCAGGAGTGGATGTGTTCCCTCCTTTTTTGATTGTGAACAATGTGCCACACAGAGAGACTGCAGAGCCACTGTGCCTGGCAACCGCACACTGGAAGTGACAGAGTATCCAAAACTGAGCTTAGGGCTCTTTAGATGCACAGTTAGCCTCAGAGTCAATCTGAGGACCACCTGTGGCAGGGGGAACAAAACGTTGTTTCAGTGTTCAATTCGCTAATGAAAAGCTGTATAGAAGTTGGTCCAAAGTAAACTTCATTTAATTGTAAAAAAATCTGTGAGAATTTACAACAGGAGATGAGGAGTTTTGGAGAGAACAGAATGCCCATGAAGTGCAGAGAACTGAGCCAGAACCTGACTTTCTACCAGGAGTGAGCTACTACATATTTGAGATGCAGTCAATGGTATCACTGGGTGTCCATCTCCATGGAGAACTGTGCCAGTGACAGGAATTGCCTTCTAGCTGAAAGAGGCATAACACAGCTTAATAACGGCAATTAGAAAAGCCTAAACTATGAAAGGAAGAACCAAACTGAAATGCCCAACAATCTGACTATGTGAAGAATTCAAAGAGAAGAGTCATTTGTTTTAGCTTTATGACATTTAAAGCATGTTCATGATTTCCTGTTAAAAACTGTTTACCAAAAAGCCTATGAAAATGGGCTGTCTCACTTCCAAAACACCCTGCAGCAACAAAATCTGGTTACAGCACAAAACATAACTTACATTATAGAAACAACAGACACCAAGACAAATTTATACAATTTTCTGCAATTACATACTTACGGTATTTAAGTCCAAGCAATTTTCCTGTATCTCCTTTAAAGTCACTCACTGCACCAAGCAACTTTAATTACCTGGATAATTCATTGCAGGCACATGAATTCAGCTACAGCATATGCAAAGATTTCCCTTGTTCCTAATTCCACTTTAAGCATATTTAACTAGAATTTTTCATGTAACTAATATAAGATGTACCATTAGCTAGCTGTTATGCTTCTTGTTTTACACAAGAATACTTATTTTGACTAGCTGACTGTACTACTAAAAACTGGCTGGAATGCCTGGGAATAGTTTTGCTTTTGTTAAACACAGATTGAGAGCTGGTGGCCAGATTAATTAGCAAAGTGTGATGATGTTTTGCTAACTCTTCCCCAAGTCACACTGCGCAAAGTAATAAACTGTGCAAAATAATAAATTCCATGCCATTCTTCCCTATAGTTAATAACTCGATACTCATTATAAACTAACCAAGTTACACGCTGTGAGTTTAGTTCATTTTATGCCATCTCGACTCTTCCCTGCAAACTCAGAGATCAGTGTTAAGCACTTCTCTTCAGGATGTCCTTGCTCTTCTGCAAGCTTCAAAGAGTGACTCTTCACCCTTAGGTAGGTATGTTCTGATCTTTACATGAGATCATGTGCTAAAAAACCTCCATTTGAATGCTGCCACAAGTGAAGTGCTGACATGGTTCCCCATCAGACATATCTTAAACTAATTCACAAACACTCTTGCACTTTATTCAGGACAGTTAGATACACAGGCAACTTCTACCTGGAACACCTGAAGGAGGAGTTTGGAAGCACCTCAGTATCCAAGTCTTTTTACAGCTTTAGCTCTCTGGTTCTTCTGCAAGAATTAATGCTTTTTTCCCTCATCCAGTATCAAAAAGCTTAGGTAGGGAAAAGCTTCTAGCAGGGTGGAAAACATTTCCTGTCAGACTCACTGTGTTAAACTAAGTCTGTCAACAGCATTTGTTCTTCAGCAAAATGCAGCTATTTTTTAATATACAGTATATTTTAAAACCTCAGCCTTGTACATGGATTGAGGAAAGAACAAAACTATTTAAACTCTATAAATAAAAATCTTACCTCTCTATAAAAACTACCATTGAATCACAATCCACACTGAATGTGGTTTCATACACCAAAGTTAAACCACAAATATCATAAACACCCAAACAGTAAAACCCTGAAAAAAAATCACAGTGGGGTTACATAGAAAGAGAAGTCTAAATAACTGTGTAAGGGTTACATGCACAATTAAGGAACCAGAGCAACCTTAATTCTACCCACAAAAGTAACTCTGTGGACTTCAAAAGAAGCAAAGATTTTCTTAATACTTCACTTAATCTGAGACTGCCACCACTTAGTGACACAGCCCTTTCACAGAGAGGGGACATGAACAGCAATGACATTAGCTTCTTTCCCAAGAAACAAGTGAAATACTCCAGGGGTGAATCTTCCCTGTACCACAGCTCGAGACTATTGCAGAGCTTTTTAATCCAGGTAAAAGAGACAGCACAGCCCACTGCCAACAAGTTATTTACTAGTTGTGGGGGCCTTAAAAGTAGGGAAAACTACACTGGAGAAATAGCACAGAATTACAGACTAGGGAATCAAGGATGACCAATTACAAGGAATAAGAGAGATTCTTCCCCCAAATGTGACAGGAGAATAAAATACTTAAATAACATCCACTTTGGAAAAGTAATCACTGCATTGTATGGAGTATTTAAATAAACTATTTTGAGCAAATGTTTTATAAAACTAATTTCAAGCAATTGCCCTGGAAATCTCAAGTTTGTGCTGAGATCAACTACTCTTGCTGCTGGTGCTGTGGCTGAACAAGCTCTAATCCGACACTCAGAAGTGAAAATCCTCTTTAAGAATAAGACATACACGGGGATAAACATTATGGCACAGTTCTACATCACCAGCCAACCTAAAGGACAGGGAGCAGAACTAACAAGAGAGCTACAAGCACATGGGATTTGCTAGAGACATTTAAAACCCTTCAGCCCTTTCTTACAGCATTCCTTCATAAAGACTCAGAAATTAGCACTCAAATTAATTCTTCATCTTCTAGGATGATTGTTCAATACTCTCACATTCCTGGCTATCTGCAGTCGACTACTGCCACTGAATTTTGGTGCAGATTTTCAGCTAATGGTGTCAATTAAGAAGCAGTTAGCATCGCTCAATTAATGCCAGCTACACTGTGTCAACACACACCAGATGAGAACAGGGCTCTGCCCAATGGTGCAACCTCCTCTATAAAACAGAGAAAGGGATTCACTGAGTGGAAAAGCATTTCAGTGATTTCTTGTTTAAACAGACAGCATACACTCCATCAGTCACTGGGGGACATTTTGTAAAGAGAATTTGCACCAGACCTTTACCTGTTTTAAAACATTCCTTTATTTCAAATATAAGGATGTTAGAATACACAAGAAAAATTAAAAAACATTTTAGAGAATAGCAAGTTTTCCTTCAGCTTCTCTACCTTTGCCGAAATACTCCAGGATACCTTGGAGCTGTCCTTTACAACACATTTGAAACACAATGATGTCATCTTTCTTTGAACAGCTTAGTTCTCAGTGTAAAAGCCTACAGGGTTTGCTTACAACAGTCTTTGAAACCCAAAATAGACTCTCATCCCAACTGCTGCATCTCAGCAAACAGACTGTTTTCTGATTTGGGGGACTCAAGAGAACTACATATAAACAAAAAAAGATTCTTGTGTCCTAGAAATCAGCTAGATTCCTTCCAGCTTGGCAGACCTAAACACCAGTGAGAGTGAATCAGTTCATCTTATTCAACACTACCTCAGAACAAGAGTAAAGAAGACTCAGATGTGCTACAGATAAAGTGATAAAGAATTCTTTTCAGGTTGGAATACTGCAACACTGAGGTGTGATTTAGAGAAGAATCTTCTGCAGCCAGGATCGCTGCTGCCTGTACAGAGTGCAACATCCAACAGAGCTTGCACAGGCACATGCAAAACATCACATCACTGACCAACCTTTCAGAGCCAATAAAGCACCACACATTCCATATCAGGATTGCTTGGCTGCATCCACTCTGCTTCCGTACAGATATTTAGGATAAAATCTTAAGAGACACATTATTCAACTTGCTCTAAATGCAAGTTTTCAAGCAACTAAAGCACTAAGATATTTTAAGAAACTCAATTTAAAATGAGCAATTCCCATGGAATACTAATGCTGCCTTTTTTTCCATGTGTTTGCTGGCGTATGGCAATGACACATACTGATATATTTCATTGCAAAGTGTGATGTTATATGAAAGATACATCCTGCCTCTTCTTTTGTGTGTAAATTGGACAAACATATTTTTCTTGGAGTGATGAAGCACAGAAAAAGCCAACCCAAACAAAACAGGATGAGTAACACATTGGTTCTGTTTTCCATCTAACTAGCCCAAAACTATGCACTCCTTACACTTTTTTGCAATACACTGCCCTGGGCAAGGCCAAGTTACTCTTAACAGTAAGTGCACTGCTGTTGTCACTGACAAAACCCCAAAATATTTTCTTCACTTCCCAAGTCATCTAAACGCAAACAGATCCCGCAACTTGCCTGGACAGAGGAACAGTGGCCAGGGATTCAACTGAAGGGAAGAGAAGGAGAATCTGAGAAAAGAAGTGAATTTGCTGTCAAATCCCAGTTCTATCTTTCATACCTACCCCTTGCTTTAGATGCACATCAGTGACCAAAAATCACAGTCAAGAGTTCAGATTTGCATCTTCCACTTCAACCAATCCCAGAGCTCTGTTTAGATAAAATGCACTCCTTTAAAAGGGGACAAAAAAAACCCCTCTCAGCCTTCATGTTTCATCTTTATCTTGCATTTCTTTATCTATTAGAGGATCATGCTCCTACCAAATCCCAAACAAATTTTTACTGATTATTTTTAAAGTGTATTGTGTAAGTCCAGTGGTCTATAGCATTTTACCAATACTAAAAAACTTTGCAGAAATTAACACAACTATTCATATCTTAGCATCACATCTGGAACTAGAGATTATTATGTTTCAACTTTTTGTTCTCAGTGTTTCTTCAAGTGTAGAATAAATTCATGTTTTCTTTTGATTGTCTTTAAAAATAACATTGTGGCTTCTTGCAAGCAAGGCAGCCAGTTTTCCTAACACAAATCAATTACTGTATTTAACAAACACATCAAAATCCAGCATTTGGCTTTATCATTTAATGTTTAAGGAGAATTTTATTAAACTTTTTTTCTGTTTATATACAACTCTTTCCATTGTAACATATCATGAAGGCAGACAGGCATCTGAATATGAAGCAACTCAATACACAACTTCACATTTTCTAAACAAAAACCACCTTTCCACCTGAAAGTGTATTTAAATATATTATTACCAAGTCAAGTCAAATAGAGTTACACACATTTTAAAAGAAAACTGAAATAGCACTTTGTCTCAATATAAGTAGAACTTATTTTAGTGTGACTCTAATATTCTTTATAATTCTAATATTCTTTTATAATATTCTTTATAATGTTCTTTATTTTAGTACAACCTCTAAATTATTCAGAATTACAAATGCCTGTATTCATAAGGAATAAAAAAACATTTTGTTAGACTACAGCTATGTGAACACACTACTTCTATTTTTACTGCAAAACAAACACTTCCAAATTAAACATTTCACTGAAATCTGGAATAGCAGAAAACAACAGATCTGCCCACAATATAACATCAAATCAGCATCTTGATGAAATCTAGATCAGGTCTGAGCAGTCAAGTTTGCTGTGACATTCAGGGCACTCCATGTCTCAGCAGTAATTATTCCTGAAGGTTTAGCAGCCGTGGGATGAGTGACCAGTTATTGTGTTTATTTGCTTAAATAAAGTCAGTCTATTTATAAATACCAGTACTTGAATACATTATTAAGGAAATAAGTAACAATAAATAAATAAATAAGAGAGGTGGTGGCAACAAAACTTACACCAGTCCCACACACAAAGCAGAAGGATTTGCCCAACACCAGCAGCAGCAAAGGCCAAAGTACAGAGACTTCAGTTTCTACCTAATCCACACAGCCTTGAAGGGTTTGTGTTCTGGAAAAATGCATTCCTAATGGAAGATAAGCCTGATCAGACATTCAGCTTCAACTAGATTTTAAAAGCTGTTCTGGGGTTGGGGTTTTTGCTTCCCCTCACCCCTTTCCAAAACTTTGGAGTTTTTTTCCTCCCTTACTGCTGCTACTTTTAACACACCTTCTTAGACAAGCTTACTCAAGTGACCAGAAAAAAATCCCAGAGAATTTAAAAATTTATCTTTGACTTTCTCTCCTGGGCTTTTTTTTTTTTTTAATTAGATTTTTTTTTTAAAAAGTTTCAAGTTCAGAGAAATGGGGTTGAAAAACACTTCTTCTCTAAAGCTGCTCTTGGCATCAGCCGTAGCTTTTGGCAACACAACAGTTTTTCCCACCAAAGCAAAAATGGAGGAAAAAGTCAGAAATTGTCTAGTTTCTTTTCAAGCAGACTTCTGTTCCTCTGTTAGCCAACACTATCAGAGGTTTCTGTACTGCTGAGCCCTAATTAAACATAATAAAAAAAATTAGTCGCATGTTTCGAATCTCCTTTTGGCAAGTACAACAGTGCAATGTTAATAAAAGAAGTAAATTCAATAAAGTGGCTTCATCCAAGGCAGAATAATTAAAAGACATACTGTGCTGTCAGCTAAAGTGCTAGATCCTCCCAGCTTTCATCTCAAAGTCATTTCAAAAGAAAGTCTCAGTGTTATGTAAAGGTACAGAGAAAGTGCTACAACATAAACCGGACCAAATTTTTGTCTTAAAACAAACTTAATATTTATTTGTATCAGTTACATAAACAGTGAAAGATTTTTAAATGCACTCTAGACATTTTACAGATAAATAATAAAACAAGGTTCTGTCCTAAAAAGCTCACAGTTCAGCTTACAAAAAAAAAAGCTATATCTTAGGGAATCAAACATACAGAGCCAGGTCCTGTTCTAAGGAGCTCACATTTTCTATCAGGGGGAAGGAACAGACTGAAAATCAAAACAACACTACCTGATTTCTGGCAGTCTCCACCCACCTCTGTCTTTGGGCCATACAAGATAAGACAATTTGTTTAGTTTGGCAGCAAAGGTAGAGTTTAATAAGAGAGTCATTTGAGGATGCTGTGGGAAGATGCAGTTCATTGGTCTCTAGGTCAAACCTGGCAAACCTTTGGGTGTGCTTTACACTACGAAGGGAAGAGGGAGGTGGGAAGCTGTTATGTAACTCAAATGATCCATCATGTGGCTCCGACATACAAAGTAAGGCAGGAGATGGAGTTCTGAAACAAAAGATGGAGAATAAGAACAGCATTAACAAAAAGTGTCTGTACACAAAAGCAAGGAGAATGGAAAATAAGCAAGAATTAGAAGTCAATTACAATGCAAGGCCATGGGCAAAAAAAAAAAAAAATTTGAAGACTTCTTTGCCACACTTTCAAAAAGTGCAAGAAAACATGCCATGCATCTTCCCACACCAAAATTAATTTGTATCTTTTCAGAAGAAATTTAAAGTCTATTTGCTAACAGCTGGAACACCAGCAGCCCACCCAAGAGCTCAGTGACAACCATCCTCTAAAGCAAAGGACCAAGAACAGTAACACACTTCATACCAATTTTTTTCCTCTATTCTATTATGAAGCCTCTCTCTTCCTTACATTCTAGATACACAACTTTTTCTTTTGCCAGAGATAAGTGCTTAAAGTGCCAGACACAAAACGCAGAACCAAGAAGTCTCAGGCTCTATTTCCTGGACCACAGATTCAATTCAGAAACAGACACAGTGAGACACCTTCTCACAGATCACAACCTTCATGCACTCAGGATGCCAGAGGGGTGCTGCCAAATAGGTCATGCATGTATTTATGCACTCCTCTTTGCTTAGCAAAGCACAAAATAATCCAATTTTACCTTCAGAATTAAAAATCTTTAAGCAAGAGTAAGTTTATATCCCTCAGCATCTACTCACAGCTGGACACAGACCCAAACAAATAAGGCTTTCTTAAAAAAGCATTTTTAGTTGCCATGTTTCCTACTCTTAATATATCTTAATTATTCCCTCTGCTGAAGAATCAGAATAGCATTCAGAGAAACATGTATTTTATCTTGAGACAGAACAATCCAACTCCCACTTTAAACTGGAATATGGACATGCACACAATGTGTAAATGTAGGTCATTTACTGCATCCACACATTGCTCCATAAGTAAAATAAGGCTAATAACACATTTCTCAAAATCTTAAGTAGCACAATCAATGTCTACAATGTAATTATGTATAAAAACAAGACATGCTGCTCACGCTTGCCAGGAGCAGGAGAGGAACATGACCAGAATCTCTCAAGTTCCTGAATCTCTGAGTACAGGATGTGATTGTGTTTCCTTCAATTTGGTTGTGATATAGGAGAATCAGCAAACCTTCTCACAAACTTCTCAACTGTAATTTTTTTCCCAAAGGCAGCATTTGACTAATCACTACAAGAGGAAAATGCCCCACAAGTTCTTTCATTTTGGTTTTCATATGAAATATTAAGGAAACCCAGTTAGAGAATGTGTTGTGCTAAAGCTGCTTGGATAAAGAATAAACTCATTGCTTGGAACCTTGAGTCACAGTGCATGAACAAAACTTCAATAAATACATCCAGAACTGAACTGTGACAACTCCTTCCTCACACACATCATTTCTATCGAGAAAGTGCAACAACAATCAGCAAACCCAACTTCACCAGTATTTTTAATACAAAGAAGATATTAACTATGAATGGGAACAGTGACTACATAACTATCATTAACTGAAGGAGAGGAAAAAGTGTATTACTATGGAACCATTCCGATTTGAAGACAGACTGTAGGGAGTTTTCTGAAGCAACTCATGAAGTACTGAAATCCACAGTATAAGAAGTACAGCAAGAAATCAAAACCAGTTGAATTTTACAGGAACAAAAATACTGAGATTATGTAGCTGAACATAAAGCCACAGATATCTCACATATTAAAATGACAAGCCACTGAATAAATGGAAAAAGGAGAAGAAAAATCTCCCCTTCACAGAAGAAAAATAAAAACAAAAGAAAGACATAAAAGGGTGTGGCCTAAGAACTGAAAACACCATTAACTAATAAAAAAAAGGAAGACAAAGGTACTTTTGGTTTTGATGGTCTTCCCTTGAGAACTCCTGAAAGAATGTCACACCTGACAAATTTATTTTCATAAATCACACACTGCCTTTTAAAAACTGTGTATTGTAGGCTTTAGGATGAGTGTAAGATCAGTTGCTTTCTCACCGTTCTATTCATATTCTCTAATTCAGACAAAATTGTGGCATCACAAATTCTGAAGATAAAACTCATCTTAATCAGGTCAGGATTTTGATTTTTATCTTCCCAGGTTTTTACCTGTCCCCTTTCACTTCCTTCTTGGTGAGGATTTACTGTTTCAGACTTGAGTTTCAAAACTTTGTAACACCCTGACACAACCAAGCATGAGAAGTATAAAAGGGACACACGACACTGAAATCCTTCCTTCTCGTGGATCTACTTACAAGAGGTGTAGTCACTAAAAATTTTCTGCTGGTAAGACAAAAACATCACGTTAATGTACATCCACAGACTGTAAGTGGAGTTGTCAGTATCTAGAGAAGTCCCTACATGTTTCAGAAGATCCTGTCATTAGAAAATAAAATGCATTTAGCAATTTCTTTGCTCTCCAGCATCTAGCAAGCATTCCAAAATAATACAAATGTACATGTATGTATTCAAACAATTCTTGAAGCACAATGAGTTTTCAAAACATGAAGACATAGAATGATGCAAAGAGTAATCTCCATGTTGCAGCAAGACAAACTAAATCATGCAAAAGGTCTTTTCACCTCTGGACTATGAAGTACACACAAAATAACAAGAAAAACCTTTGTGAAATGAACTATTTCAAAAGACAAAAAAGCAATCAAGTTGAAAACTCCTTCTAGCTCAGAGAGGAAACAAGAAATAAGTACCACCTAGGAAGGCTCCCTGCTCTACAAATATGTTTTTCCTCTGTAAAAGGAGTACCCAAAAGTACAACAAAGGCCCACAGCTCAATCCCATCCTTTGTGAAAATATTCCTTTACAAGCAGTAATCATTATGGAACCTTTTAGCCCAGATGTAATTTCTTACATGTTACAACAAGTTTCACATGCATTGTGAATTTCAGCCAAGGCTGATGAAGTTCAATAACTTGGCTAACCAACCATGTGTACTGCTCATTACACAAGTAATAAATAGATTCATCAAAATGGACATGAAAAAGCAGTATGAACATCTGACACCATTTTCAGCTTACTCAATAAGAAAAAGAAATTACAAGAAGTCCAAGGGGACCTCTTAATACTTACAGTATGTAACAAGTAAGCAGTTGGAGCCTTATGTAAAGCAGAGCAATATTAATATTCCACAATATTATGCCAGAGTTAAAACAGTGATGGCACTCATGGAAAACTCACTCACTATTACCTGGCATAAATTTTAAGAATACAGCTCTGTAAGATAAGCTCTGTAAGAACCCTCTTCTATTAATCAAATTCTGAAAATAATAGCTTATAGTGGATTTTTACTTGTTCAAACTACATCAGTACTAATCCCTGACTGATGGCTATGGACATCCCACAACAGAAGGAGTTAAAGGTTCCACCCCAGAGGCACATTCACCTCCATAAACTGTGCTTTTCTACATCCAATACTCGACTCTGGCCAAAAATACACTTCCTGCAAGACCCAGGCACTCCTGGAAAAGCCCCACACTCCCATACCCTCAAAAAACTGGTACACCAAATTCATGCCTGCTACAAAGGTTTGAAGTTCCACAAAGGAAACGCCTGGAAAAAATTAGCTAAGTTTAAGAAGAAGCAAACAACAAAATTTCTACACAGGCACTAACATTTTCATAGTAGTGCTACTCATGTGGTGTAAGACAATTCATGATATACAGAGCCCAAGTTACACAAAAAAAATCGAAATATACATCAAGGAACAGCACTTCCATGCTTTTAAAAGCCCAAAAAATACAAAAGTATCCCATGAAAACATTCTCAGGGACAGCTAGGACTTGGCCAAGAACAATAATCCAAGGTTAGATATTGTTGATCTTTCTGTCTCACAAGAAGCTTTAACCCAAACCTCCATAAACAAGCACCACTCCAGCTCTCCACACGTGAAACCCTTCCAGCATGGGAACCTCCAGCCATGCAAAGGCTGGAACAGCTCCTTCACCACGAGTTCTGCTCTGTACTGAGAGCATGAGATGCATCCCCTTAGCAAAACCCCAGCATCCCCTTCTCTGTGCACCACTGAGCTACATCAGAACCATGCACAGAAACTCTGAATAAAAACAGGCAGAAGTTTTATTAATCCACAAGATTCCAGGGATTTATGAACATTAATTTAATCTTGGTTCAGACAACTCTAACTGTTCACTGAACTAGGGGAAGACCATTCAAGAGGCATTGTCACAAGTTTGCTGCCCCAGCTCACTTCCCTTTTTCTGCTCTTGTAAGAAACAGGATGCAAATAATAATTACTGGAAAGCAAACACCTTGCTCTTCTTTCATCATAATAAGCCATATAAAAAAGAAGTTTACACTAAGAAATCTTAAATTCATCATATGAATAGAATTCAGAAAAATAATACAGACCAAAAGCAGACAGATGTAATTTCTCTGAGGTTTTCCTCTTCCCAAAACAAACTATCCAACCAGAACAAGCTGAGTTTTTCAAGGCTGACAAAGTTCAGGTGTTCCAGCATAGAGTGAAATTCCAAAACCATACAAGAAATCACAGAGTGAATTTGAAACAAAGGCTATCCTGAGCAGTTCCTTTGTAGAAGCCCTGCCAGTTGCAAAACCTTTATTTCAGTGGAAACAGAAGAGAGAAATTAGAAAATAAACAATGCTTTCAAAGAAAAATGTGCCCATTTTTCAAGGAAAACTTGCAATCTAGCTCAAAATAGAGCTACATAATTCCTTCCTGACAGACAAACATCTGTGGGCTTAGACCACCAAACTCCAGGCAGTACAGCAAAAGACAATGAACATATTTAAGACAGTCAGAGTAATACTAATAAAATCAAGTACTCAGTGATATGTGAAGGGTCTGTTTAATTCCTCCCATATGAGCAGAGTTTGACTTTAACAAGACCATTCACTGGTGTAATTAGGACTCAGCAAATGTTACCTTCTTTCTGAATGCTGATAAAGCCTCAGTAAAAATGCTGTCACCCACAAATAACCTCAGTAAATTCTGAACTACAAAAGCTCCCAAAATTCACAAAATTCTCTTCTCTGAAGGTACAGAGCAGTCAATTTTTGATTCCTTCAGAAATAAAAGTATTCTTTTTAATCATACTTTTCTATCTCTCCATTGCCCACAGATTTAGGGCACAGTGGTGAAAAGCAGCCAGAATCTATCAGAGACCCTAAAGAGTCTTCACATAAAATTTAGGTATGTTTTAAAAGTTTAATTTTTCTTCTCTTACAAGTAGTAGCTTAAATAGCCATTACTCAATTAGTGATCACTTAATTGCACTGAGAAATGCAACAAAGGTTACCCAAACTTGGTTCTATTAAGGCTCTCTAGGTAGATTCTGCTTTTCAACTACCAGAAACATTCAGAACAATACTAACATAAGGAATGCTCAAACACTGCCACACACAGAAGTGACACCTCAGAAATCAGGAATTTTCCCACAGAACAAATTTTCATTACCTTCTGCCACTATGAAGTACAAAAGCCCAGTCACAGCACAGCAGCCTGGCCATGTGCTTTGTATTGGTTATGGACAGGTTCACTTGTTTTTATACTACTTTGGTGAAAAAAAAAAAAAGGTAAAAAGCTACTGAAAACTTCTCTTCTAATACAATAAAGTGATGGCAAAAATAAATGGTCATGGCCTCTTTCTGAATTTATGTAAGCACTGTGTGCTTACTGAAAACAAAGAATCCCAGCTTTCCAACAGTTTAAAGTTTATTTCCACCTTGGTATTATCTGATCTTGGACACTACTGGTCCCAGAATTAACATGGTTAGTCCCACACCCCCAAGCACTAAAACCTTGCTGTATTTTCCAGTGAGGGACTCAGAAAAGTTTCTCCTATACTGGGACCAGAAGGATCTAAGAGCAGTAGCCATCCTACACTGCTCACCGATGTAAAGTGTTCAGACAATGTCCCATATGAGAGAGATTTCACAAGGAGGTGCAGGTGATCCAGAGAAAGGCTCAAGATAAATTGCAGAGGCACAGAATTAGTACTTTTCACAAAAGCACCACCATGTGTGAACTCAACCTAATAACCTACCTGTTACCCTGATGATTATTACTAAGGAAATTACCAAGACACTCATTGTCAAAGTGTTAAATTCCACAGTTTCACAACATTCAGGTATGTTTGTGTCTATATACAAACCCTCACTGCAATTAACCACAACATTTAATCAAATATACGAACATTTCAAAAGCTGCACAGGCCCCAATCTCAGAGTTGAACTGCAAGCAGAGTTTAAGCTTTAAGTCTTTTCCCCTGATTTCATACACCTGAGCCTCAAGTACTGACTACCTTTATAAGGGGATGCAAATCAGTTGTCAGTGTGACATAAATCAACTTTTAAAGAAAGAATGAAAGAGTATAGCTGCTAAATCTATTCTAGCATTTAAGAGGGGCAAAGTAGGTCACTTTGCATTTCCTTGGTTTGTAAGAACATGTTTTAATACAATGTGTCATCTTTTGCTAATATGTACTAGTAATTTTTAGTTGTAATCAGACTTTCAGAGTTTCAAAACCTCAGTGATAACACTGCAATCTAACTTGCACAAGTTTTGTAATAACCCATTTTTTACTATTTCCAGCTAGCTATTAATATAAAACCAAAAATCACAGAATCACAGAAAGGTTTGGGTTGAAAGGGACCTTAAAGATCACCCAGTTCCAATCCCCTGCCAAGGAGAGAGACACCTTCCACAAGAGCAGGTTACTCAGTCATTAAGGAAAAAGTTACAAGAGCCAAGAATAAAACAGAAAAACTTCTTTCATTTATAAAAATTAAGTGGCCAGCTATTGAAAATGATATTTTATATCATAAAGCAGATGTTTAACTGAGATAGGTTATAAGCACATTTCTCAACTTTCTGCATCAGTATGAAAAAGTTGCTAACACTGGAGTTCTGTACAAGAAATAAAAGAACCACAGTAACTCCTCACACCAAATGTGCAGACACACCAAAATCTTACTGGAGCAGTGACTCCTCTTTTAAGCACTGATTTGGTATCTAATCCACAGCTTCTCTCCTGGCTAAAGTTTCTCCATTGCACAGAAGTAAAAGTGCCAGAAAAAGAGAATTCCAACAAAACACTGAACAATATTTTGAGGAAACAATCTAAAAACATTAAAACATTATCAAGGAAAGCATTACAGCAAGCCACATTGTGGCTGGAGGTTCTGGATTTCCTTCAGCCTCTGAAAAAACCAAATCTGGTTGTTTTGGGCATCCCTTACAAAAGCAATGAACAGGCTTCTTCTGACCTTCATCTAGCAGAAAAATTAGAATCCCAGTTTGAGCAACTGCTTGCTTGTGATTATCAACAGTTTTGTGATAAAATCTTGGAAAAGCATTAAGGAACACCCTAGTCTGTGCCATCTGCCTGACTGGACAGAACAGACCCATTTAGCCCTTCCATTATATTCTGCAACACCACTTGCACTTCACCACTCAGACACACTGGGTTAGCTGGAACTGCCCCGACACAGAAACCAGAACACTTTGTGGTCCCATGGTCATACATGTCATATATGATCCTTAAAAACAGACAACAAATTTTACATAAGTCAGAAAATCATATTAGCTATACAACTGGCTCTCTGATACTAAAACCAAGTTGGAGTATTTTTTTTTAATTATCATTTGATATTGCTTAGACATACAGTTGAAAATACCACATCTCTGTGTAAAATTAAACCTAGAGAAACTGCTGACACACTTTTATAAATTTACACTTCTAGCCCTAATAATTAAGAACACAAACAACAGAATTACAGGAGCATTTCCTAAGAAGAGCAATAAGCACCAGGTCGCTTTTGTTCAGTATTTTCAAGGAGCAACACAGACCTCTACTGGCAACACTGGTGAGCAGGAATCAGCTCACACCAGCAGCAAGCTGGGGAGGGTCTTTCTCTGTAAGCTTATGCTGAGACCTTTAAACAGAAAAGCAACACTCAAAATTGTACACACCTTCAGTTCCTCCCAGTGGAATAACTCTGACTGACTCTGACAGAACCAAGTGACAATTTTCACTATTCATGTTCAAATGTACAGAGAACAATATGCTTTTAAAACCAGGACTGACAGCACAAGATTGAACTGTTCAGTAAGTCTGTCCTTTTTAATACACCAGCTTTACTGGGACCAAAAGTTACCTCAACTTGCTAATGTGATATTCAGACTAAAATTTTGATTGAGCTTAAAATAATAGATAAGAAAAGAAACCCTAAAGAATACTTGGGCTGCACTGTCAGAACAAAAGCTTCCAAAATAAAAAAGAAAATATTTCACTAATAACACTTGAGCTGCTTGGACCTCTTTGTATTGTAAGAACAGAATAATTTGTTAACCTTTTCAAAGTTGCTAATAAAAAATAATTAAGTGTTTATAAATGTAATTTTTAGTAGTTTTCCCCTCACACTTTCAAAGGAATTTTAAGTATTAAGTTAAGAAAGTGGGTGTATAATGTAGGGAATTCTTACAGACCACTTTCCTAATCAGAAATTAAAAGAACCAGCACAGATCAGACAGGGTCCCTATTTACAGACATGTTAAGTTAATGGCAATGAGGCAACATGTTGCCTCAAGCTGCTGAAGTCATCCAAAGTATTCCCTCAGTAACTAAGCAAGCATCTCTATTTTTCAGAAGTTGAAGAGATTTTTCAACTCTAAGGGGAAAAAAGTGCTCCTGACAAGCTATGTAGAAGTCCCTATATTAGATTCACAAATAAAGTAAATTAAGATATCATTCCATCTTTGCTGATCTGTTTTTAACATTACAGATGTATATGCATGAATAAAGAAGAGTATATGGATGAATAAAAAAATCACTTATATGTTCATCCATCTTTCAAGGGATTCTCAGCATTTTCCAAACTTTATCTGGAGCATCCAGCAATGCAGTAATTGAAAAGGCATTCTTCTGACTGCAGTCTACCAAGTTACAGCTTGATCTTTGTTCTACCCATCCTGAAATGAAACACTTCTCAACAAATGGACAAACACCATAGTTAGTTACTGTCAAATATACCACTGAAACTCATTTGGACAACAATCAAAGAATTCAGTTTTTGGTTTGTTGGTTTTGGGTTTTTTTTTTGTTTGCATTATTGAGTACAAATGCTCAACTAGTACTACATTATTTTTATATCTCTTTCTACTTAATGGACAACAATATTTCCCTTAAATTATTTATGCTTACCTCTAAAAGAAAACATTTTGCTGTTCTAAAATCACAGGACTTGTTTACTCCTCAAAATACTCAGGGAGGAAGCGATTACCTCCAACATGCACAGAAAATTTAAAAGGACCATCTACAGCACCAAGCGGAGCATTGAAATCCTCAACTAACAGCAAAATAGGCTCCAAAACTGGTAAGAGCCTCCTTGAACCAGCTAATTAATCCGTGCTCCATGGCAACTGGTAAGAAACATCAGACACCGCATGGGACTAAAGCACCACTAACTGCAACATGATACGCAAGAGTTTTGAGTTATATAGGCTGTAACACCACCTGAATCAGAAATTTGCTACCTTCATACTTATGGACTCTTTATGGGAAGGCAGAAGAGATTTGGAGCAAGGATATGACTGATTACTTGTGACCAATTCAGATTATAAACTAAGGGAGAAACACTGAAAAAAAAAATCGTGACAAAGCCATCATATGTACTGAATGAATCTTTTGCCATATTTTAAACACCCCCCACTCATTCAGCAAGGCTGAATGGCAGCTCTGCTCCTGCTGAAGGCAAATCCCTTTGAGTCCAGGTAATTCTTTACATGTTCAGAGTCTGCAAAGTGGTACACAAACCAAATTGTCCTGCTGGATGCACCAGAGAAACGCTGTACCAAGAATTTGGAACATAAACCTCACCAGAAGGCCCAAATTCACTGAGACAGGAAAGTACAACACCTGCTGCCCCAGCTGCAGTGCCAGTCTGTAGCAGCACACCAGGCAGTGACAGCAGGGTGTGCTGTGAAGGCCTAAACTGCAAGGCACAGTAAAGCTCTAAATTCTTCATGTGACCCCTGTGCAATAACACTCCCTTAAATAATTAAGAATTAGAACCCAAGAAAACTCAGAGTGGTAAGTCCTGCTATTAAACCATTTTCCAGAACGTCTTCAAGGTTTTCCAATGTCCCCAAAAATGCATTTAACTGAAAATTCTGAACTGAAATAAAAACCACCAAATAATTTACGTAAGGACTCCTTCAATATTGATGCAATCCTATCACAAAGAAAAATGCAAACAATAAAAGGCAACAAAAGATCAACAGTTACCTGAATCTCTCACCCACTACAGAAGCAGTAATATTTAACAAGTATCTAAACAAGCTGGGTGTCTGAAAGGATTTATGAACCTGTGAGACAATACAACTAACAGGGATTACTAAAGGTCATAAATTGTTTTTCTTGGAACTAAAGGAGCATCGAGTAAAACATCCTGACACAAGTTCATCATCAAATTCACTTGAAAGTGCCTTCAGAAATAAAAATTCCGCAGCCTCCTGAGAAAATCTTTACCTGAATTTACTTCCTGGCACTAGGAAGTGTTTTTGAATACCTTACCTGAACTGCCCTGCAGCCATACAAACCTCACTCCTTGTCCTAGCCACCAAGATCATAAAAAATAAATTTCCCTTCTCTTTCACAGCCATCCTTTATATATTTGCATAATGTAAAATGCTTCCATCTATGCTTTTCTAGACAAAAATCAATCGTTTCAGCCTTTGATGTCTTTCCTGTAGCCCTCCTGTAAGCTCCACATTCCCCACACATTTTTAAAAAACACCTTTCTAACTAGTGGTTTTATATGAAAAAAGTGCAAATCAAGTTTGAAAACCAAAAATACAGAGATATTTAAACAACCAAGTAGCCTGTAAGATAAAGTTTGCCATATTTTACCTTCCATGCAATGTTTACCCACCTATTCCTGAATTGGCTCCTGTGATTATAACCACCTTCCCACTCAAGTCACGGCCCTGGAGAATTTCCATTGCAGTACTGTTCCCATCATACTTTTGTCTAGTTGGAGGTTTTACTGAATTATCTTCTACTGTAAAGGCCAGTCTTGGGTCAAGGTAGGTAGTCCTTTTGTTTATGTGGCTGCAAAAGAGCACAAAAATTCAACTGTTTGAATCCTTCTGTTCTCTGCATTTAGATTTTAAATGTATTTCAACCACTGCTGTGTACAATTCCAGTGGACTATTTAGATTCCCAAAAATCAATTTTTTTCAGTTTGGTTAAAATTATCCCAATTACTTTTTTATATCAAACTTTTTTCCAGTTTTGACAGCATCCATTAATAATTGCATTTACATACTTCACAACCCATTCTGACTTACACATGAACCCCTGACATAAAAGGCAGAATTTTGTCAGGTGAAAAAAAAGAAAAAAATCTTGTTATATTAGGGAAGTTCATGTTCTCTCAGCAAGTCTATAAAAGGACCCTACACTTGTCCTTGAAACAGCAGACATTGCAATATCTGCATTTGGATTCTGAAGCTGCATTTATTAATCTGTCTTTCCAGCTGATATTGTCACAGCATCATAATTTAAAAGGCTTCTCAGCATGTAACCCAGCTGTCCTCCTTCTACATTCTCCACAATTTGAGATACTTACTCTACAAAATAGACTTGTCCATTTTCATCAGTCTCCTGCTCCCATCCATATGGCAGATCTAGGAAGCACATAAAACATTAACTTTATTTTCAGGCAATAGAATACTCTTCAGTTTGAAGCTGAAGTGATTTTTCAGACTGATGAGACACAATTCTGCATTGTTTTCTGTAGGTGGTGCAGCTACCTGCTGCCCTTGAATATCAGAACTTGAAAGAAAGATTGCTTCCCTAATCACACACAATTGCTCTCTCACAGAAGTACAATACACAAAAGATCTGGCACAAGTGTAATGGCTGGCAGATTAACTATAAAGACAGTCTAAAAAAAATCTTTTCATATTATAGCACAAAAAATATTTCATGTTATAGCACAAAAAAAAAAAAAAAAAGATCATGCTTCCAAGCACATAGACATCTATCCTACTTACAGGTCAGTATCAATCCCTGCTAAAATAAATAGCAAAAACATATAGGAAAAGTTGTGTGCAACACATACCAAAAGCTGAAATATCAGAGCCCTCAAATGGGCATGAGATACAATAAACCAAACCTAAATGATTCAATGAAGTTGGAAGGATAGGTAAAAGAAAAATGACACATCTTTACATAAGAAAGTCTTTTACATAAGATCCTACAGAAGTACTTAACAGATGGCATTCACAGTATTTCTAATCTTAGCTGGAAAGTACTCATTTCACTTAGGCCTTACTGAAAATATTTCACTTATAGTGAGATTACCAATGCCAAAGGAAACATGGCTTGCCAACAGTGTAGTACCCCCAGATACAGAAGCTTCTGGGAAGATCTGATTTAAGGCACTGATCCAAGGTCCTGGAGAAGTCATTCTCCCCTGGAAGTGTCCTGCAACACTGTCTGCCTTCTGTTCTCCACAAAAATTCAGCTGGGTTGGGGGAAACAGGTAAAATGAAAACTAATGAGGCTTCCTTCTGTGCCAGGGATACTCCTTGATGAAATACATTCTTTGAATGCATTTCAATATATTCTTTGAAGAATATAATACAACTATAAATATTATCTGAAGGACATCATGAAAAGAGAGAACTCCAGATTTTGACTTTGTACTTTAAAAGCCACGCTAAAACAAACTCTGTAACCTGGAATAAGTACTTTGGCTTTATGGAGCAATACAGGAGAGCCATAAAGCTGCAAAGTGATCACCCTACCCAGACACAATCACAGAGGTAAAATCAACCATCTTGTGCAAGCTCAGAATCAGTGACAGCTAGGAGATGAAAATGAGAACAGAGTTTGTGGAGGAACTAAGTGTTTGTAACAATCTCAGCTCATTACAAAAATTTAACACAAACCTCCTGCAACACGTTTCCTCTTCCCAGACTTAGGATGTTCCCACTGTGTTTTTTCTTCTAGGTGGCTGCAGGAAAAGAAAAAGTTAAAGATTTTTTTAAATTGCCTAACAATCTTCCTGACACAAGCCAAAATATCGCCACAGTTCTGAAAGTAACTAACCAGAGAGTACAAAAGTCTATAAAAAGTCAAATAAATGTTTGACTTCCAATCCAAGTTTTGTTGCTTATGGGAAGGAAACAAAAACTCATTTTAAAATAACATCAACAGACTCAGAAAACACCTCAAAAAGATGATGATCCTTGGCAAGAGTAAGGAAGAAAGACCCAAGAAAAGAATTTATCACCAACTAGTAATAATAATATTAGAAAGTCTTCAAATTACAAAAGCACCTTTCTAAAACTCCTGCCAAACAATATTAATTTGTAGAGTATAACATAAATAAGCTGGATTTCTACATGAGCAATTGTAGCTTTGGACAGATAAGTTTATCCACAGGCCTTGACTAGCAGGATATTTATTTAATATTATAACAATGGTATCTCATCTTTTCTTCCAATTCAGAGACTTTATTCATTTAAATCACTAGCAGAATTAAAATACTCCATCATAAGATTTTCTACACTATAGACTAATAAGCAAAGTCATGTGCATGTAAACAAGGCCTTAACCAAAGTGCTGAAACTGGGTTGGACATTAAAATCTCATCTTTCACTGAGTATTTTTAAATAACAACCAAGTTTTAAGAGTCTGGCAGGGATTAATTGAGTGTCCAAACTGATAGCTGCCCAAGTGTGAAATAAAGAGTGACAACAGCAATGAATAACACACAAATAACTACAAATAACCTACAGGCTCAGCAGTAATTTACACACAACATAAGCAACTTTCCCTTCTTACAGCAACCCCACGGTGAGAGCACATGGTATTACAGGGATCACAGCTGGGGAGCTGAGACTAAACAAGTGCACCGGTGTGACCTGAAAATAGGAGCTATTTAGCCAAATCACAGCAGCCTGACAAACAAATGCTGTCCACCTGTGTGCACACCTAACTCATCATAAACATCTTTAAAAGTCTAAAACCAAAATAATCTTACTCCAGCTAAAAGTTCATATTGGCGATGAGGTTTACAGTCAATTCTCAGAATATGCAGAAGTATCACAATATAGAGTGTATAATTAAAGGCAGCAACACCTCTTCATGTCCAATATATTTTTAGACACACTGGGTAAGATGTTCAGACAGTAAAGACATATTTACATTGTGCCATGAAACTGAACCAGTCCAGTTTCACAGGAATTGACCTGTTGAACTGGCTGTATAACAATGACACTGACTAATACCTTGTTATTTCATAGGTTTGTTACTTTCACAGAGTGAGTCCCTCCTGAAAGAGCTTTTGAAGTCAAAGGAAATATACAGGCAATTGACCTAAGAAAAACAAACAGCTAGAGAGAAATTGCAGTGTTTACAAACAAAGTGTGGATAAACTAAAGCATTCTGTCCAGCGTTTATAAGAGCAGAACTTGGGAGGACGAGGCGGACTCGCCACAAGTGACACCGAACCATACTTCTCCACCTCTTTGTGGAAGGGAATAACTCTTGTAGCTTTAAATAGAGGGAAGGAGATCCCAATATCAGCACGGCTACAGAAACCGCACGAGAGGAGAGAGTCTACAAACATATATTCTACTGAGTGAGTTCATCCTGCGGCACATCCCCTTTGTGACCGGGGAGGATGGAATCACGTCCAGTGGCGTTCTTATCTCCCGCCCATGGTGTACTGAAGAGCTGAGGAACAGCATGCGCAGCTTTTAACTTCCATCAGACCTGTTCGCTCTCCGTTCCCACAAAGAAGAAAACTGACCAATCTGCAATACTGTGTAAGGCTTAACCAGAACGCCCAGAGATCGCCCGCGGAGCCTGAGGCGCGCTGGAACAGCTCCGGGACGGCTCCAGCAGCGCTCCCACGGAACGCGGGGCGGGCGGCGGCGGCTCGGCACCGCTCCGCTGCCCGCCCGCAGCGGCTCCGCAGGGAACGGCTGTCAGAGCCTTCCGAGCGCGCCCCGCACACCCAGCCCAGCCTCCCCGGAGCCGGGCGGGCACACGGATCCCGCGGCTCGTCCGCCAGGGGCGGCTCCTGCCCCGCACCCGCGCTCAGGGGCGGCTCGGCGGACGCTGCCCCGGAGCGCTCCCGGCGGGCTCGCCCCGCTCCCGCCCTTACTTGGCGTAGTAAACCCAGCCGTCCTTGGTGGTGCGCTCCTCCCAGCCCGGCGGCAGCTCCTCGTCGCTGTCCGTGTCCTCCAGCCCCGCGTACTTGAGCGCGGCCATGGGCTCGGCGCGGCCCCGCTCCGCCGGCGCGCCCCGCTTCCGCCCGGCCCCGCGGCACCATGGGAGCTGTAGTTCCCTTGGCACCGCCCGGTGCGGCGGGGACGCTCCGGTCACCGGGGGGACGGACACCGCAAGGGGCCCCGGCTGAGCTCGGTACAGGAGGCGCAGGGGTTTAGGCCGCTCTGCTCAGCCCTAGTGAGGCACATCTGGAGTGCTCTGTCCGGTTCTGGAATCTTCAGTGCAAGGGAGACAAGGAGCTACCGGGAGGGTCCTGCGGAGGCCGCAGAGATGGTGAGGGGTCTGGAGCACTTCATGAGGAGGGACAGCGGGAACTGAGCCTGTTTGGTCTGGAGACGAGAAGACTGAGAGAGGATCTCATTAATGAGATCTATAACTGTCATATCATAGAACTATCTCAAAGGTCGGTGCCAAGAGGATGGTGCAAGGCTCTTTTCTGTGGTGCCCAGCAGTGGGACAAGGAGCTCTGGCCATAAACTAAAACACAAGTTCCACCTCAACATGAGAAAGAACTTCTTTACATGGAGAGTGACAGAGCTCTGGAACAGCTGCCCAGGGAGATCATGGATTCTTCCTCTCTGGAGACATTCAAAACATACCTGGACACGTTCCTGTGCCATCTGCTCCAGGGGACTCTGCCTTGGAAGGGGGATTGGACTGCATGATCTCCACAGGTTCCTTCCCATCTGAGCAGTTCTGTGATTTTCAGGGCATTAGGTGCTTCCAGCCCTCTGTTTTCAGAGGAGTGGATCCAGCAAGGCCCTGGGAAGCAATGAGAAATGAACTGTTCTTTAAGCTTTTTGCCCTTAGCTGTCACCACCTCATCTTGGGGATGAAACTCTTCCTTCTTAGTCAATGATTCTTGTTGAGGAAGACCTGGCTGGAGAGAAGTACCTGGCTGTGCTAACACCCACCTGGGACCTTGCAGGTTGCTTGACCTGCTCAGAGGCACAAACACAGTCCCCTTTGCCAAGCCTGGCTCACCTGGTGACACAACAGTCAGCTGCAAAGGCTGAAGCATTCAGTGGGTTGGCAGTAACCTGCAGCAGCTCTGTCCTGGCAGCTGAAGCCCTCTTCCCTGTGCAGCTGTGACGGATGGAGGGAGGAACGGCTGTCACCACTGCTCAGCTGCTGCTGATTCCCGGACCTGTGTGCTGCCATATTCCTCTCTGCTTACATAACCAAACCAACAGCCAGCGGTTGTAACAGCTGTGTTGTGCTTTGGTGGGCTGTTTTAAACAGAAAACAAGGCAAAGGTGGCGCTGGGCAGGGGCTGTGAGCGCTTCAGACCGCACCAGGTGGCAGTGCAGCCTCACAGATGCACCGCACGCTGTGATCCTCTTTAGTCGAATTTTCATGCACTGTTTGAGACACTGACCTATATCGTTCCCTCACTCTCCGCTAATGGCATCCGTATCTGGCCACAAAAAGCAGCCTGAATTTTTTTCTGCTCTGCTGTTCCCATTGCTTTGCAGGTTCCCCCAAGGGATTACACGTACTAAATGAGCTTCTCCTGCTAGAAATAAAAACTCCCACATCATCAACAGCCTGTTCTCATGCGAGTATTACTGGCAGTATTAAAAAAAGCTGTGACTATACTTTCTTGGGTAAACATCTGGGAAGGGAAGCTTCAGTGACATACTTTCTTCTGGTCCAAGAAGAGGTAACTAAATGGTGAGATGGGCCAGGTCTCAAGAAAATAGATTATTTAAGCTCATATCTGAAGTACATAAGTAGAGTTTTAATCTAGTAGTAGTACTGTAGGGATATGGAGTTGTTAGTTTTCTTCCTGTTACAGTCTGTCATCACTCCATGAATTGCATTCAGTGGGAATGTGAAAATCATTTGTCTGACATCCTATCCCAGCCTTCTGTACAACACAAAGTCTGCATTATGCCCTGGGTGAATACAGCAGCATTTCTGCATTTCAGTGATAAGGGTGTGTGCAGTGTACCCCATCTCCCCCAGGTGAGGCTCACCTGGAGCAGCAGAACCAAACCAGCCAAGAAAGGCTCCTGGGCTGCCTGCCCACAGCTCAGCTCAGCCCTGGCCCTTTGCATTCCCTCCCCACATGTCCAGGCTTTCTCTGCCTATCCCAGCAACCGTGAGTGTGGACTACACAGCCACACTGTCTCCGTGCTTTGGCTCTGGGCCCCTCTGCAGGAACTGGAGCCCCAGCACAAGGCAGACACTGACACACTCGAGCAGGGACAAGGACCAGGACGTAGGGAGAGGATTCTTCCCGGGTAGGACTCCATGCACTTGGAAAGGCTGTGGCCTGAGACGCTCAGACCTTCATGGGGAGACAAACAGGGGCCCTGGCAGTGGACAGGGAAGCTGAATCTCCCAAGGACCCCGCTCATCCCCAGAGTTGTGCAGCCACAGATCTTTTCTTCCCCAGGGGACATCCCTTGGATCCAACCTCATTGGGCTACAACTGGCAGCTTTCCAGCCTCCATCCACTATTTACACATTGGGCAGCCTGTCGATGGCTACCCCAAAGCCAAAGCACCCCACAGCTTTCCCCCATGTGCACCTGGGGGTCCTGGCCTCTCTTCTGTGGGCATCACTGCTGGGGTTGGTGGCCAAGGTGTGTCCCCGTTGTCCTCCGTGCCTGCCAGGTCTCTGCAGGCAGGCCCCAGGTGGGCTCAGACCCATTTCTCTGCAGCATGTTGTAAAGAGCACAGCAGGTTTTAACATCTTTATTAGTTTGTTGGTTTATTTCCAACACAGTAACTCCTCTCTACAGCGACAGGTTAGTTAAATCCGGTTTACATATTGCTGTCTCATGAGTGCTGCGGCCTCGATGCCGCTGTGACAAAACCAGGCTGCACTCAGACAGGAAAATGTGTTAAATTCCGCTGTGACTGGGAAAAAAAGGAAAACCAACAAAAATCAAAAGAACAAACCACCAGGGAAAACCAAACCAACCAACCAACAAAACCAGGGTGAGGAACTGAAGGCGAGCACGGCCACACCACCTCCAGGGAAACCACACGGCACTGCTTGGACAAGAATGCAAGGAGGAGTGAACCCAAAAAGGTCAGGGATTGGGCAAACCCTTATATATATATTATGTATAGGTATTTATATATATATATCATCTGGAAGGACACGCTGAGAAAACAAGAGATCGCAGCGGTATCTACCGTAAAAAGGAGCTACATAGCTTTCAGAGTCACACCAAGAAGGAAGCACACAGCAGAACAAAGTGGGGGACAAAGGGGGACACTGGTGTTTTGGGGTGGCCTTTTACTAGGGGAGGGTTTGGGTGGGGCACGGGTCTCAGGGCCAAAAGCCCTCATACACCCGCCGGGAGCCCCAGGACCTCTGTGCCCTTCACCGGGGAGCAGGGATGGGGTCTGAGGGCAGAATGCTTTTGTGGGGCTGGGTGGGACCTGCTTCCAGCGGGCTGGTTCTGCTCGCCCAGGTGGTGGCACCTGGTGGGTTCCCTGCTCTAGACCCCCTACAGAGACCTGAGCACCCATCACCAGAGCCAGGGCCATCCTTACCCGTGCCTCAGAGCGAGCACAGGAGGGGCTGGGCACCGCTGCTCTGACAGCAGAGGCTGGGTGGCCATCCCCGGGGTTATGCAATGACAGGGTCTCCATGCCGAGAGGCAAGAGCCACCTGGAGTTGGTGGCCAGATGGGGCCCCGCGGCCTGGGGGGAGCCAAGCCCTTGAGAGACGCCCTGCTCAGTGCCCAGGCAAAATACTGGAGGTGGGGGTGTGGATTTGGGGAGCCATGGTGGGTCTGGCCAGCCATGTGGGCAAAGCCAGACCATGGAGTGCTCCCCACATCCCATGGGTCACCCCACACTGCCAGCACCTTGCACTGAGGCACCCTGCAGGGCGGAGGGTGCTGAGGGCTCCCCAGCATGGCAGGGGCAGTGTCTCATCTTATTGCTAGTGGCTCCTCAGTGATGACACCCAGAGGTTGTGGCAAAACTTGAGGTGGGATTTGCTGTGTGACATCCCCTAGAACAGTGGCCTCTGGACCCTGGCAGGCTCAGCCCAAGAGCTGGGAGTGGAACTGACAGTGTGGCAGGGGCCAAGCCAGCCAATTCCCCCCTCCCCAGTGCATTTCTGGTGGCAGGCAGTAATTGTCCTTCTTGCAACAAGGGATGAAAGAAGTGCCACCACCAGTGAGGGCATAGGCAGAGGCAGGGGGACACTCATGCCACCCTCCTGCCCTTATAACTTCTGGAGTAGGGCTGACCCCTCTTCACTTGCCCCAGGGCAGCCCTCAGGGTACATGACCAGGGCAAAGGGACAGTTTGGGATGTGATTTCTCACGAGGCTCAGCCAGCTCTGGGGTAGCAAGTCCTGGGTGTGCTGGGGGATCCCGTGCTAGCTCTCTCTAGAGAGGGCCATCAGGGAGAAATGAAAACTGCATCCCTAGGAACCAGACCAGTGACCTCCCAGTAAGCGCTGCTCCCTGTTCCTGTCTTCCTTTTGGTCAGCCATCAGTTGAACTTGGGAGACCAACCTACCTCCTGTGTCCTCTCCACGTGCTGTCCCATCCCATCATCCCGTCCCATCCCAACATCCTGTCCCCATCTCACCACCCTGACCCTGCTACCCCGTCCTGGCCCTGTCCCTCTGCCACCCACCCTCCCAAGCCGGGGCCAAGCCGATGCTAGGGAGGGTGAGGACCAATGCAGAACCATGTGTGACTGCTGGACGAAGCCCCTCTCCTTCTCCTGTACCAGGCAAGGGGATGAGGCCAACGGCAAAGAAGACAAATTGACCCCGAAGAAGCGAGGGCCCTGGTGGAGGATGTCCACGGGGCGGGTGGGTGCTGGCGGGATGCTGACAGATGGGAGATGGCTCTGAAGGAGACGTCGGCGGCGGGCGTGGACCTCAGCACGATACCTCCATGGTGTGGTTGATCTGCCCCATGGCCTCGGTGCTCTCCGAGTGGGTGCAGGCGCGTGGGCGGGTGCCATCCACGGAGCTGGCGCTGGTGAGGGAGGCCGTGCGGGAGCGTGCCAGGCGGGTCATGCTGGCAGATGGCACTGCACGGGCACAGAGAGACGGCCGGGGTGCTCAGATCCCTCTGAGAGCCTGAGGGGCCTGAGCCAACACTGCCGCCAGCCCTGCTCCCCGATGCGACTGAGCCTGGGCGCAAGCTTGCAGCAAGCGGTGCTGTGACAACATGAGCAGCTCCAGGCCGGCAAGGGACAGCGGGACAGGGGTGCTCTGGGGCAGGCTGGACACCGGGCTCACTCCTGGGCATGCAACCTCTGGGCATCAGGCAGTGGGGACCCCTGACTGCCACGCTCCAGGACAGGAGTGAGCTGGGATCAGCGCGCCCCTGGCTGCCCAGGGTGTGCAGGGCAGGTGACAGCCTCCCCCAGCCAGGATGGCCGGTGGGCACAGCTCCTGGCTCGCCTGGAGGAGGGCACAGTGGGAACACTGCATGGAGAGGGAATTCTCCGAATGCCATTTCTCAGCTCCCAGCCCTGGCTCAGGGTGCCATCTCAGGCAAAGCAGAGCGAGGCAGTGGCATCCGGCTGGGAAGGGCCAGTCCTGCACCCAGGCTGCTCCCGAAGGTGCCCAGGCAGCTCGAGGGCACAGGCCAGGCAGGCACCATGCAGCAGCGGCCACTGAGCGGTACCTGTGCCTCCACTCAGCCTCCGATCCTTCAGGTGGGTGACTGGCAGGGGCAGGAGAAGGGCAGGGAGGGCAGAGAGAGAGTGTCAGCCCTGTCGGCCGCTCCGCTGGGCCGGGAGCCCCTGCCCAGCCCACGTGTGCCTGCACACGGAGCTGTCCCTGTGCACACAGACTGCACACACACACACACACACACGTGCAACAGACCTGCAAACACACACACGTGTGCACACAGCCTTTTGCAAGCATGCACACACAGGTATGAACACACACACACACACTTGGTTATAAACTGTGCACACACACATGCACAGACTCATGTGCACACCTACACAGGGAGCCTGACACACACATATGTACACACAGAGCCCTTGTACACACATCTCTGTGCACACAGAGCCTGTACAGCCCACACCCCTGCAGACACACAGACAGACAGACAGACAGGCAGCAGGTCAGCACACGGGCACACACGCACGGGCACACACAGACCCACAGCAGCCCCACACCCAGCCCCAGCACTCACTGTAGCCCATGCCTTGCAGGAAGTACTTGAAGGCTTCAGTCAGCTTGCCTGGCTGTAGGGAGAGAGCAGGGTGAGCTGAGCTGAGGCAGCACTGAGGCTGAGATCTCCTCTCAGTCCCGAGCAGCTTCTGGCAGCCCCAGTTGTGAGACCCCCTATGCCCTCATCAACCCATCCCCAGCTAGCCAAGGACAGCACCAATGCATGCCTCAGGGCCCAGTGTGCCCAGGTAACTGGGGAAATTGTGAAGGCTCACCTGTGTGACCTGGGGCAGCCCACCAGAGTCAGCCATCTGCAAAGAGAAGGTCCTGCTTAGTTTGAGAGGGCACCTGTACTGCCCACCATCCCCCAGTACCCACTGGCAGGATGCCACTGCTGGGATCACCCTGCTCTCCCCATACACCCCCAGCTCCATGGGCCATGATGGACCTGGAATGGGGAGATGGGAACACCCTGCAGCCCTGGGACAGAAGGCAATGGAGTACTTCACAGGCAGCAGGAACCTCCCTGCTGCCCCTTGCCACCAGCCTACCTTCAGGAATGTAGTGTTGGTGGGATCCAGCTTGGAGTTACACTCCACCTGCAGGCAGGAGAGATAATATTAGCACCCTAGGAAGCCAAGAGCCAAGCAGAAGTTGTCCACATGTAGACCACTGGCCCACGGCATTCCAACTGGCAAACCCCACCCCAGCCAGGAGCGCACACGGCACTAGGTGAGCCCTGAGCCTGTAGGACCACCATCCCCTGCCATGGGACAGAGGGGACTTTCCTCCTATCACTCTGGGCAAGAGTGGGGACTGGAACAGGAGGTGAGGGGACTGGCGAGGCATTCTGTGTCACACCTGTGTGTACAAGCACACAAGTGTGTGGATGCCTGTGGCCAAGCAGGGAGCGCCCCAGTGTGCCGACACATCCGAGCGAGCACGGTGTGAGCACATCTGGGCCTATGAAGAAGGGGAAGTTTCCCAGGTGTGGCTGCATGTGCAAGGGTGCCCACACCTTTGAGCAGGCGGGTTTGCACACGAGCAGGCTCCCACGAGCAGGAGCTGCCGTGTGTCTGAGCTGGCAGTGAACATGTGCGTGCCCGTGCGTGGGCACCGCCCGCTGCCACCCTGCAGGCACTGCCCCAGCACTCACCACCCCCTCCTCAGCAGGCGCATTGTCTCCGACCACCAGCATCACAGGGCAGCTGGAAGTGAGAGGAGAAAGGGGTATGGTCAGGGTTTGGTCTGAGTGAATTCCACTGCCCCAGGACCCCTCTATGATTTGCCGGCGTGACTCTTACCGCAGCGTCTTGGCATTGGGCACGGTCCCAGGCCGGTTGATGTCCAGGTCCCTGCGGCTGATGGAGGAGAAAAAAGGCCAGTGTGAGCTCATGGGCAGGTGCCACCACCGATGCCATAGCACAAAAATCAGGCCACTGCCAGCCCCAAGAAGCCACACCCAGCCCCACTGTCCCAGCACCTTGTGTATGGACAATGCCATGGCCATCTCTGCCACGGCCCAAACAGAGCCTGTGCCACAGGGTGCGGCACCCAGCAGAGTGGCACAGCTCCCAAGCCCCTGCACGCATGGAACTCTGCCCCCTGTCCCAGGCCTGTGCCAGTACCCAGTGCAGGAGAAGATGTGGGAATGTGTACCCATGGCAGTGGGCTCTGGGACATGGCAAGGCTTTGGCTCAGGTACCACCACTCCCATATCCCCAGCCAGCAGTGGCAGACAACTCTGCACTGCCGCCGGCATGCACTGGAGCACAGACAGGGATGCAGCCCAGCAGCAGGGCTGCCTGGAGCACTCACCCGTTGTACATGTTGAGGAAGAGCTGCAGGTTGAACTGGTTCACCACACTGCCAATCTGCTGCCGGTAACTCTGCACCAGCTCCGTGTTGTTCATCAGCTCTTCCTGTGTTGGCAGGGGATGGAGATCAGGGCAGGGGCTGGGGACACACCCTGCTCCCCCAGCCCTGCCCATGCCCTGCCAGCCAGCACGGACAAGGAGGAGGATGCTGGGCAATGCAGCTGGGCACAGTGGTGCTGCAGGCAGCACACCCAGGCAGGACACTCATCATGGTTAAGCCTCAGACCAGGCAGGGTTTGACTGACCCCAACCCTGCACATGGGCAGGTCCAGTGACACTGTGGCACCCAGCAGGGCACAGCCGGGGTGACCCAGCTGGGATGCTGGGCTGGGGGCTGGTGGCAGGGCCCCAGAGGATGCACAGCCCTTACCTGGCTGAACAGGTGGGACAGGACAATGTCTGGCAGCGTGCTGGTGAGGCCAGAGAGCTGTGGAGGGAGTAACAGGGAGTTACTGCACTGCCGTGGCTGCCTCCTGCCCCAGGAAGCTGCCAGGACTGGGAGGAGGGGTCGGGGCCCTGCCCACCTTGGCAGCTGCCCAGTCAATCCAGCCTTTGCCATTGGGGTCGATGTTCATAAGGACCAGCCCTTCGACCAGGTCAGGGAAGATGAGCTGCAGTGAGCAAGAGGGGAGAGGCTCAGAGGGGAGAGGAGATGTGCCCTGGGCAGCCCCCCACCAGAGCCACTGCACAGGTACTGCATGGAGCTGATGTGACCCTGTCCTGGGAGCAATGAGGCAAGACTGCCGAGCCACTGTGGCCTTGGCACTGCTGTCCCGGGTCCCCCAACCCTCCAGGAGCCTTTGCAGCAACAGAGACTGCCCGGAGTTATCAGCTCCTGCTCTTCCCCATGCCCTGGACTGACAGCAGGTACAAGCAACTCAAGGCCAGCCCATCCCAGCCCCAGGCTCACCGCAAACTTGGCCAGCACGTAGGCTCCTGCCCCAACACCAATCCCGATCACATACTTGAACCTGGAAATATGGAGAGGTCCATATGAGGGGACAGCAGGCTCCAACATGTTCCCTGGGACACCCCTCCACCCACAGCAAGAAGACTTGCAGGATGCCAGTTTAAGGGACAACTCCCCCAGCCCCAAATCCTTGTCTTGTGTCCATCTCCCTGCCCAGGACCCTCAGCCAGCAGCTGTGGAAGAGAGGCTGACTCACCCGAAATGCTGCACCACACTGGGTAACATGGCAGCCAGCTGGTCCATGGATGGATACTGGTACCTGTGGCACAGGGGGGCACAGGATGGGGGTTATGGAACCTGTTCAGAGTGGGGTGTCTTGGATAAGGCAGCTGAGCTGCCTGAAATGGGCAGGGAAATGCCACCCACCTGCAAACCACCCCATTGCCCAGCCTGGCCCAGTCATCTGCCACAGGTTTCAGCACAGTTTGGAAAGAGCCACAGGCAAGGCAGCAACAACCCAAGGGGCAGGGAGGTGACATCCCAGCAGGCACATTGAGCCCCTGCAGCTGGCACCTACCCCTGAGGGAACTGTGAGGCTCCTGCCTGCTGTCCCGGCGCGTCCACGTGGCACACCACAAAGTGCTTCGTGATCTCCTGCATGTCCTCGTAGTTGAAGAAGGTGTTGAAACAAAGCTTGTCTGTCAAAGGGCAGGTGGGTATCAGAGATCAAACACCCCAACACTGGGGCCTGGTGGGCCAGGGGAGCATGGACAGAAGCTGACCACTCTCCCACTGCCCTTCAACCACGAGGTGATGTGCCACCAAAACCATCCCAACCCCTGCTCTCCAGGCTCCTTGTCCTCGCAGCAGAGACCACAGCTACTGTTAGCAAGGGCTGCATCCCTACAGATGTCAGGAGGCACAGGGATGGACAGACACAGCCAGGAGAATGAGGAGTTTGGCGTCACCTCATTGGGGAGCCTCAGAAGGATGGGACTGGGGGATGCAAAGCCCAGGACTGAAAGACCACCCAGTGGGCAGCAGGATTAGCAGCCTGGGGTATTAGCCCTATCCAAAATCCCCAGAAAGGGCTGAAGCAAACACAGGATTTGAGAAACAGCTGCAAATCTCCCTGCTTGGAAAAAGTCAAAGAAACATCCCCAGTGCTGCCCTGGACAAGACCCCACCACTGCAGTGGGATACAGACACTGCTGAGGCTTGCTGGGGTCCTGTCCCATGGCAGCAGTGCTGGGACATCCCTCCCAAAAAGTGAGGTGAGGCAGGGTGAGGCAGGTTGTAAGGCCCTTTGCAGCCAGCATGATGTGTATCTGAACAGGCAGAGCTGCTGCAGTGGTGACACAGCTCATGTAGCATGTCAGTGACTCAGCCTCAGCCGCCAGCAGAGCGGGAGATGCCTCTCCCCACTCGCAGGAAATTGGGCATCCTGGCTCAGCCAGAGGGCACAGCTAGGGTGCAGGTCTAGGGCTGCAGGCTGACAGAAAGTGCAGCATCTCCACATCAGAGCCCCAGCTCGGGGTCCCTCCTTCCTGGCTATTCCCAGCCTCTTTTGTCCTCTGCCTGGCCCTGCTGCCAGCCGGGTCCATGCTCTGAATACCAACGGGCTGGCAGCGGCAGCGAGGACCAGCCCAGTGTCCCCCATGTCCCATCCCTGCCTGGTGGGGGCAGGCAGGCAGCCAGCACCGGGGTGGCCAAGCTCTCCTGGCTGCACCCAGCCTGGGCTTTGTGTCCAGATGAGCATCCAAACTCCCCTGGTGCTTTCAGATGCCTGGGGGGACCCAGAGCAGCCATGGCTGGAGCAAAGGAGCCGAGCCAGGGCGATGTCCTGGCACCCCGTGGAGCCTCGGGCTCACCCCTGCCTGCCCTGCAGCCCCAGCCCAGGAGCAGCACTCACGGTTGAGGCCCACATCGTGGTAGGTCAGGATGGCCGGGCGGTTCCCCTTGGGAGAGCCCCGGATGACCACATGCAGCAGCCCGTAGGGGGTCTCAATGTCGTGTTCCTGGGGAAGAGGAGAGATGGGGTGATGCCTTGCTGCCCTAAGGCATTCTCACATCCTCTCCTGCCCCGCCATCACACCCTTCACTGCTGCTTCCCCAAATGGCTGGGTCCTGTGGGAAGACACAGGAAAGAGGAGCAGCTGTCCCAGGAAAAAAACTAGCTCTGGGCATCCCAGAGGGGGTAGAAAGCAGGACAAATTGTGAGGGAAGGGAAGGGAAGGGAAGGGAAGGGAAGGGAAGGGAAGGGAAGACTGGATAGGATCATAGGATGTAGGATTGGACATGTGTATCATGGGATGGGATCACAGGATGGTATCAAGGGATGGATCCAAGAGAGCTTGAGAGAGAAGGATAATAGGATGGGACAGTGGACCACAGGACAGAAGAGGAGATCTTCAAGGGCTTGAGACTATGAAAATTTTGGCAACAGGGCATGGCCCAGTTGGGTGCAGATTCAATGTATCTGGGACAAACAGTCACAGGTCAGACGCTGGACAGCGCTCCAGGAAATGCTGAAACCTGATACCAAAATTACAGCTAAAGTAACTGTAAAACCCCCAGTCTGAAATGGCAGCGCCCCCACACAGAGACAAAAACTACCCCGTGCCTCAGTTTCCCCACCTAGGAGGGCTCCTTTCCTTCCACATCCTGGCCCTTGCCCCCAGCCAGCACAGGAAACTGAGCCCAGGTGCTCCCCAAGGACAAGGGACCAGAGGTCCCCTCCAGATGCCCGTGCCTGTCAGCCAGTCCAGCAGCAGTGACCTCGAGGCTGGCATCTGCTGGGTGCAGGAGCATCATGTGCTGAGCAGGGCAGGGCAGGGACAGGGATGGTGGCAGGGTGCCCAAGCATCACGGTCCTCGCTGCTGGCACTGGCAGCCTCATGGCTGGGCTGGTGGGAGGGGAGCAGGTACGTGGATGCTCACACGGGTCACACACCACCAAGGACTCTGAAGGACACGGGCCTGGCTGGGAGGAACCGCCTGGGGACGGGGTCTCCTCACTGCAGTGCCTCCCCTCACTGAGACCTGCTGTCCCTGGGGGAACACAGTGGCCAAAAGCAGATCCAGGGCTCTATGGAGGCATCTCTTGGCTCCCAAGGGCACCCTGACCCCAGCCCTCATCCACAGCTGTCCCTCCTACCCCTGCAGCTGCATCAGGCAGAAGTCCATGAGCAGTGACATCCCTCTGCAACAACAGATTGGGACACTGAGGAAGAGGAAGGGCCTGGCCCAAGGTCACAGAGCAGGAGGCATCTATGTGGTCTGGGCAGCCCCTGAGCACAGAGCTGCCTCCTTGCCATCACCAGCCCCGTGGCCCCCATCACAGCCCAAACAGCTCAGCTTTCAACCCTACCCCAAAATCACCTGCCCAAGGTAGCAGATCCATCCTCAGCACTGCTCCTTCATGCCCCCCACACCCCACCAAGCCAGGCACATCTGCCCGTGGTGCAGCCTCTGCAGCACTGCTGGGTACCACAGCCCTGCCCTTTGCCGCAGGGATGCTCACTGGGGAAGAGGCTTGGGATGCAGGAGATGCAGGGGGTGCAGGCAGCAAGGAGAGAGGGGCACAGACAACCCGCAGCCCCAGCGAGGAGGAGCATGGGGGTCTCAGCACCCACAGATGTCTGACAGAGCCCATCCATGTCCAGGCTATCTGCTCACAGCTGCAGAGCTCCCACCTCACTCAGCCCCTCTGCACCAGCCTGTTGCCATCGGGTGTTGCCATCACCGCAGAGGCTGGAAAGCAACTGAGGGGTTGCTTCAAAGCAGCCAGAGACCCCCTCCCTCTGCAGCTCAGGGGGTGGGCAAGGGGCAGTGTGGCCCCATCAGCACACAACACCAGCACGGGCCACAGCTGCTGACCCTCAGCCTCGGCACAGCATCTCTGCCGGGCTCGGGGAGGACACGCTCAAGGACAATGCGTCCCCAAAACCTGCAGCACATCAGGGATGCGGCGGCAGGGCTGGGAGAACGAAGGGCTCCCCAGCAGAGGATCCTCCCTGCCCCAATGCCTGCCTGACCCACGCCGAGCCCTGCTAAGTGCAAAGGCCCAGCCTGGGCAAGCAGGAGAGACGCTGGGGCAAATCACCTGGGGAGGGAGGGCAGCGAGCACGGGGACGCGGTACCTACCCCATCCCAGCACTCCGGCATGGTGAGGAACCGGGCGGACGAGGATGCTCAGGCAGTGTGGGCCAAGCTGGAGGTCCCGGTGTGGGGCACAGCAATGCAGCGGCCGGGGCGCAGCTGAGCTCTGCGCTGGCTCAGCCCCTCGCCTCGATTTATAGCGGAGCCCCAGCCCTGCGCTAAGCCCTCCCTCGCCCTTCCCCCTCGGCTGGTCTGGCCTCCATTGCAGGCGAGCGCCGCGATGGAGCCAGCACTCAGCCATTGGCTGCCGCGGGAATTATTCATGCTCCAATTGGCCCCAAATACCCTTGTTTATGAAGAAAAAACGCCTGGCACCGTGCGGTACCTTCTCCATCTTCCCTCTTTGGGCAGACGGAGACAGGCGGGGTGTCTGGGCTCGCATCCCGTAGAGCAGCCCCAGCACGGTCGGGGCTGCGCTCGCTGTGCCCACTGCACACACCTGGCTCCAGCCCCACACGGAGCCACAGAGCCAGGCTCAGCCCGCTGCCGCCCAGGCCAAGGCCCTGCAGCGGTGCCCAGGCAGCGGGCAGCACACACACGGGCACAGATGGACACGGGCACACGCTAAAAACCAGGAGGAGGACACGGCAGGCGTGCTCTGCCACGTGCACGTGACCACGCGTGTACATGCACAGGAACACGTACCTACAGACACACAGGCGCCGGGCAAAACCCTGTCTGGCAGTGGGAAAACTGGAACAGTTAATACCATACCCACAGGGAAGCACGAGCACCCCACAAAATGCTTGTGGCATACCCCCAGGCCAGGCCCCGTGGGTGTTCCTGCTCATGGATGTCGTGGTCATACCAGGAGCACACCTGCTGCATCCTGCTCCCGTGTGCTCGGCGTGGATGCCACGGCCATCACCAGTGCTTGTGGATGCACAGCGAGCTGCTCAGCTGCAGAACCTTGTACCCGTGTGCACAGAGGGGCACACACATGTGCTCATGTAAACACTGCCCAGACCCCTGTGTCACCTCCACCAGCGGCACACTCATCCCACCTGCTGCAGGATGATGGCACGGGATGTGCACGGTTTAGCCCTGACCTGGGCATTGCCAGTAGCAGGCAAATAAAGCAGGAGAAGGAGGGACAATCCAGCAGCTCCAAGGGCATTGGATCGTGTCCCAGGACTGCCACATGCTGTGTGCATACACACACATGTGAGTATTCCCGTGTGCACATGCGTGCAGGCAGATGATTTCTTCCCTGATTCCAACAAGGCCTCTCACCACCACAGCCCCAAACCCCCCCAGCAGTCTGTGGGTGCCCTCCTCCCGCACCCTGCCTGCCCCTGCCCAGCCCAGCACCACCGCCCAGCTTGGCATGACCGGCACAAAGCTGGGCAATCATGGATGGAGAAGGACTCCCACAGTCCCTTCAATGCCTTGCAGGAACCCACTGAAAGCCATGTCCTACAGACAAGTCAGGGCTGCACAGCCAGAAGGTCTGGGTGTGGGAGGAGGGACGGACAGGCAGAGGGATGACATTCACGCCGCCTCCACCAGAGAGGTTTTACTCTGCACTGCTTGGTCCCGTGGGGAGCTTAGACCAGGCCTGCAAAGAGGCATCTCTGCAAATGAAGAACCGTGTGTGATGGGGAAGCCCAGCTCCCAGGTGGTTCCTGGCACTCCAGGTGCTATTTGTGCTTTCCCCAGCCCTGCTGCCTGTAGAGCCAAAGACCATGAGAGCCACAGTCCCCAAGAAAAAAAATAAAAGATGCAGAGGGACAAAAAAAGACAGAAAGTGGTTAACAGAAGAAAGAAAGGGTGGAAGAGACAGTATGAATGCAAAAGGGCTTCAGGGAGATGGGAGGGCTGAGCAAGGCTGACTTTGCTTGAAAAGCATCAAATGGGACCGCCACTGCCTTGGCTATTAGCCCACTTGCCTGGCGGGTGGCCCAGACCTCCTGCAGGATCCAGGGCACCCGGGTTCCAGGGCACCTGCCCCCAGCTCTCCTGCTTATGTCTCAAGGGCTCTGCTTTGGCTGGTGGCAGAAGTGGGGGCTCCCCAGTCCCCCACACTGCCCCAGTCAGGCCTGAGCATCCCATCAAGGACTGGCTCTAGGGGGGAGCAGATGGACAGTGAAGAGTTAAGCTGGGGGCTGGATTGGATTATCCCAATGAGGTGAGCCCAGAAAATTGGGTAAGATCTCCCCAAGGAATGGCAGACAGCCCCCAGCCTTTGCACTGCACCAACTTGCAAATGTCAGAGTGGAGAAAAGGAGGTGGTTGCCCGGGCATAGTCCAGGAAACTCATCCCATCCCTACCCTGAGGCTCCTGGAGGGGAACCAAGAGGACACAGGGTCTGGCTGGCTTGGGAAAAGCTGCCTTGATTGTTGTCCAATTCCTTTTTTTAGGTCCCGAGGGCATGGAGATGCATCCCTGTGGCATTTGCTGTCCACTTGGGCACCACCAGGGACACAGTTCAGTGCCACCACAGGCCAACCCCTGAAATATGCAACGATTGTCCTGGGAGGGTCATTGCTCTTTAATATCCCCTGCATGCCAACCAAGCCCTGCCCCAGCACAGCTGAGTGAGAGCTGTACTGGTGCCTCTGGTGCTACTGAGAGCTCTGGACAGCCTGGCACTGCCACCTCCCTCCCCTCCTCACCTCCCTCTCCCTCCTCTCTCTCTCTCTGGTGACACCAGGAGGTTTGGTTTCCCCTCCAGTGGCCAAGAGAAGCTCTGAGCAAGCAGAGCAAGGAGCAACCCAGCCCCGCACACCCTGCAGCTCCCAGCCCCAGCACCACACCAGCTTTGGAGCTGCTGGGGAGGGCACCATTTTAATTATTTTGTGACTTTTGAGAGGGCCATCAGATATGTCCTAGTCCACGAACCACAGCAGCCACCACCCAGCACCCTGCCAAAGGCCTTGCTCCCTTACCAGCTGCACCCTCCCACCCACATGGGTGACAGACACTGAGTGGGACAGCCCCAAAATCCTGGGCCTTGCTAAAACAGGGACCTGTGCTCCCCTGTCCTTATCTCAGGATGAATGAAATCCACATTTATTTTCTCCTTACAGGTGCTGTTGTTTCAGTGCTGTACCTGCAAGGGCTCAGCCATCCCCACCCAAAGCTCATGGTCCCACTGCTGGCAAAGTGGCAGCACAGAACCTGAAGTCAATCGCTGGTGTCCCCTGGCAGGGAAACACTTTGGGAAAGGGACAGGCAGCAAGCTGGCAGCCCCACTACCCTCCCTTCCCACCACTCTGGTCCCTACAGGAGGAGCCTGGTGCAGGATGAGCCTGGGCAGGAGTGTGAGAGGGATGGAGACCAACGTGGGAGCCAGGCACGAGCTGAGCTCTCATGAGTCCCAGAGCTGTATCATGGGGCTCCTGTGGAGAGCAGAAATGGAGGTACAAGATGGGCAGTGCCAGCCAACGGAGCAGAGGGGCCCTGCTCTCCAAGAGAGGTGGGTGGTATAGGGGGCAATGCCCCAGCCCTCCAAAGGAGAAAGAGGCTTTCAAACATCCTTATGTAAGCAGGGAGCTGGCATCACCTGGGAAACCATTGCCATGGCAATGGTAGAGGGGCTGGAAAAGCAGCTCGGCCTTCCTGAGAAGAAATTGCTGTTTTAAAGGTTTTGTCCCCAGCCCATGGCCAAGTGCCCACCAGCCACATCCGAGCGCCAGCACAGAGATGCCTGGCAGCATCCCCCATCCCCTCCTGACAAGGACCATGATGGATGTGCAACCCTGTGCACAGACACTGACCAGGCACTGCATCCCCACGAAAAAAGGGACAGCAACACCCCTGAGTCCACTCAGGGCCCCACAGCCTTCCCCAGGCACAGGCTGCTGTTCTACAGGAAACCCATGGGTGGGCAGCACCTCCCATGGCTGGTCCTACCTTCCAGTCTGTGTCCACAGTGGAGAGGAAGACATCTGAGTTCTCCTGGGATGAGAAGGAGCCATTAGGGACAGAGACACTCCTCTCTTTGCAGCACCCTCCCACCCAGCTCACAGAGCCCCCTGACACCACAGGCACCGCGGGACTGCAGGGACACCGTGCCCACACGTGTGCACACACATACACACACCTCCACAGCAGCTGCACACGGGTGCATGTGTTACCTGCGTGTGTGCACACACACAGGTGTGTGTTAGCATGATGTGCAACCTCTGCACACACACCCATCATCCCCCCCAAACCTGAACCTGTGCTCAGCCATGCGGGCTCATCACCGCCAGCACGCACACACTGAGGACCACAAATGTGCACTCAAAACCAGCACACACAGAGAGTACCACACATGTGCCCAGTACCAGCACGCAGCCCCTCCCAAGCTCCCACGTCCTGGTGGCCCACATGCAGGAGCCAGAGCCAGCCAAACTCACCAGCTCGGCGTCCTGTCCCCGCAGCAGCGGCTTCTCCTCGGTGAAGCGCAGCTCGTGCAGCCCTGCCATGGTCATCTCCTGCAGCAGCAGCCCTGCCCAGGGCAAGGGAGAAGTCAGGGCACGTCCTGCCTTGGTCCTCTTTGCCCCAGCCCTCCAGAGCCCCATGGGTCTGGGTCTCCCTCTGAAAGGGATGGGACCCAAATCACTCCACCCATCTACTATAGGGACTTGGTGTTCCAGCTTGTCCAGGGGCTGCAGTGAGCCCCTCTGCTGGGAGCTGGCAGCAGGCACAGAGCACACAGTGCCTAGATGAGCTCAGCTCCCAGCTCCTACCCAGGTCCAGTTCTCCCAGTTAAGGACAAACCTATCTCCAGGGCATGATCTTGGGCAAACTGAGGGACCAACCTCATCTGTCCATGCTGGTCACCTCAGTAAGCTCCCAATCCAGAGCAAGAACATCCAAAATCCCATCCCAGCTTTCAGCATCAGTCAAAGATAGAAAATCCAAATTTATGGTCAGTTTTAGGCTGCAGATAGGTATGAGACAGAGGGAGATCTCCCAGCACAGGTAGAATGAGGGGTGATGTTTCTCAGCCATACTGGGAGGCAGAGGGATGTTCCAAGCAGAAAGAGAACAGAGACAGCCTGAAGTTTGTGTAGCAATGATGGAAGAAATCCAAACATGAAGCCTTTCCTCCCAAAATCTTCTCCTTGCCTCTGAATCAGGTGCTCAGCTCCATGACTTGGAGGGACAGACTTCTGCATGGAGCCGCCGCTCAGCAGTGGTGTGAGACTGGGTGCTGCTGACCCCAACCAACACTGGCATCTCCAAAAACACCCCGAGGCACAACCCAGCTCAGAGAGCAAAAGAGAGCAAGGAGATCAGCTGGCAGCACACAGAAGGTGAAAGACATGGGGACACAGGGAACAGTCCAGGCTGCCCTGTGTTTAAATGGGATGGGTAACTGGCAAATCCCCGTGCCAGGGGATTATCTGCACTCAAGCAGGATCCAGACCTCAGGCATTGCCTTTGCAGTCTCTATTTTCATCCTCTCCACAAGATCAAGCCTTCGAACAAGTCGTTGCTTCTCCAAATGGGCCAGCACTGATCCCACGTCCCCTCAGCCGTGTCCCCCCCCGTGCAATCTCCCCAGATATAACAGGGAGGGTTTGGGCAGTTCAAGCAGTGCAGCAGACATGGACCCGCTCCATCCACACAGCCCCAGCCAAGCCTGCTTCACACTTTGCCCACCTCCAAACCTAGGCCAAGAAATGCCACGAGTATTGCAAGGCCACCAGGAGTACAGAAGCTGGTCATAAACTCCCCTCCAAAGTCGAGTTTTGCTCCTCCGACCGGGTTCTCCATTCAAAACTCAAGCAGGCTGTGCCACCTGCCTGCTTTCTGCAGACACGGCACTCTGCCCTGCTCCTTGGGAGCCATCCAACAATCCAGAACTGTTTGGAGGGAGAAACACCACTGCGAAGCCTCTCGAGATTCCCAGGGCACACAGCACGAGGAGTCTCTGTGTCACCCCCGGCCCAGAGGGTCCCACCAAGCCGGGGGACGTCGAGAGGTGCAATCAGCCCCATGGAGAGGCACAAGTGAGGGGTACACAGCTCCAGGCTGGGCTGCTGCTGCTGGGGAAATGGCTCTGTGCACGGGGACAGCCCTGGCCTGCAGCCCACCAGCACAGCCGAGCCAACACAGGCTGCAGAGCCACCAATTGAGCAACCCCACAACCCCAGGGGAAAAAATAGGAGAAAAATCAGCCTCACCGACAGCCAGGTCTGGAAGGGAGCAGGAGCGTCCCACGCTGAGCACACCAACCCCCCGTGTGGCCACGGCCCCAGGGTGGCTGGGAACAGCACTTAGTGTATGGTGAATGCCTTTATTAATTACAGCCTGCAGCTGATATGGGAGGGAGGGTGGCTGAGCCATGAGGAAAGGCCCCGTGACCTTGTTTGTGTGGTGGAGGGAAAGCTGGCTTGGGGGGGACGTGTCAGAGCCCTGCAGCACCCAGCATCCCCAGCATGGGATGGACAGTCTCCTGAGGTGGTGCTGAGTGTGGGAACAGAGGAGGGATCAGTAAGCAGAGTCACAGCCATGCTGCCACCTGTCCTGGGTGCTCTGCTTTCCATGCCACCCCACAAGAACCCTGATCCCTGCTCCTGGCAGTGTAGCTGTGGGGCTGTGGGCAGGTTCACCCAGCTGCAATGGGCCACTGTTGCTGTGCAGGGCTGGTGAGGAAGCCACAGCTCCAGGTCTCCTAGCCAAAACAACTTGGCTTCGATCTTATGCCAGGGTAATGCACCCAGCAACGAGCTCTTTTCCTTGCAGCTCACCCCAATGCTCCCCAAAAAGCACCCATTCCCAGGGTACCACCCCAAACACACCCATCTCTGCTCCCACTCTGCCTTCCCAGTGTGATGCCACAGTTTCCTAGGCACAGCCAGGACATGTCTCTTCATTAATTCCCAGTCAGTTCCAAACCCAGCAGGACATAAATGCTCTGTCTGGGACTAGTGCTCTGCCCTACCAGGGCCCTGGCACTGTGCATATAGATGGAGACAGGAACAGCCACATTGGCTTACCTTCCCCAGAGGTCTGCTGGCTAACTGCTTGTATCATTATTATTATTATTATTGTTGTTGTTGTTGTTGTTGTTATATCATGATCACGACAAGGCTGTGAGCTCCATTTCACATTCAGCAGCGTGTTTGGTCACAGGGCAGAGATCCCTCAGATGTTGCCTCAGTCTCACAGGAGTCCCCACACTGGCTACCTGCGTCCTGCCCTGGCACGGATCCGTGCCCACAGGATGTTGGCATGGATACCTCGAGCTGACTGAGCAGTGTGCAACAAACAGGCAGACAAATCGGGAGAAGTGAGGGCTGGCCCCTGCCAGGCAGTGAAGCCAAGGCAGCCTTGAGTGAGGCTGGGAGAGGGAGGAAGGGAACTTGCAGCTCAGTCTTAGCCACGGCTGCGTGCCCAAAGCATTGCCCCCCAAGCAGGACCGATGGGGGAGCACTATGGGGTGAAGGAAAACCCCAGTGTGACACAGTCTGGGCCACATCCTGCTCCACCGGCACAGGAGGAACACCCACGGCTTTCTCTGGACCCGTGGGGGACACAGGTCTGCACCCCAGCAGCCCCCACAAACCAGCCTAACAGTGTGGTCAAACCGAGGGGTGCAGGACTGGGCAGGCACACCAGAGAGCCGCCAGGCCAGGGGACACCGTGCCGCTGATGCAAGGGCTGAGCAGCCCAGGGTGTGGGGGTGGCGGTGGCAGCAGGGGGCTTTGTGGGGGCTCGGCTGTCTCGCAGTGGCTGTTGCTAAGAGCAGCTTCCTTCTCAGCCCAGCGCATTCGTCGGGGCAGCGGGGAGACTCCCAGGGGAGGCTGGCTGAGGAGCAGGGAGGCACCGCAGGGATGCTCCAGCAATCCCCCGGGCACCCCCACCCCCCGGCTGTCTGCTGGGCGGCCCCCTTTGCCAGGAGGCTGCCGACTCCGCTCCCCCTTCCCCCAGCACCCCCGGGCTGGGCTTTCCCCGCTGCAGCAAAGCATCACCTCCCGGACCCCGAAAAGGACCCGACCCGGCAGCCCGCACCTGCGGGAGCAAAGGCAGGCGGCGGAGGGGGTGCGGGCAGCTCCTTCTCGTCAGCAGGGGCTCTCGCCACCCCCGGCCCCATCGCCCCTCCTCGTTTCACATCCCCCGTTCCCTGCACGGGCGGCCGGGCCGTACCTGTCAGGAGCTCGATCTTGTGCCGGAGCACCTTCATGCCGGGGCGGCGGGTCCCGGCGGGCGGGGCGGGCAGCGAGGGGGCGGCGGCGGCCCCAGCGCGGGGGGCGAGCG
>VXBQ01010789.1:1994904-2009786 GCA_013400175.1 Phainopepla nitens
GGCTGAGGGAGGCGGGGGCGAACGGGAGATGGAGACTGCGGGGGTTACGCGGAGCATGGAGCCCTGGGGGCTGCGGGGGGTTGCACGGGGGATGGAGGCTGCCGAGGGCACACATCACCCTGTCGGGAACCATTTGGGTCCCAGAGTGGGACCGTGATGGCCAGTAGGTTCAACAGGTCCCTGCAGTCATGGAGTCCCAGAAGCAGAGGACAGGGGGACCCTCGGGAGCCCCAGGTATGGACCATGCTCAAGGGCTCTGTGTCTCCCTGAGAGCAGGGGAAAGTGATAATCAAGGTGGTCCAGGAGGATCTGGGACAAGAGGAGACCTGTGCACAGCAGTGATACCTGGAGCACAGCCATTGGTGGCCAAGGGATGTAGGGAGTCCTGGAGAGTGGGGCCATGATGGACAAAGGGCTTGGGAGTATCCAGAACAAAAACACGGATGACAAGGTACCTGAGGGTCCTCTGGGGCATGGGAACACAGCTTCCCCTGGGCACAGGATGGTCCTGATCAAGGTTGCCAGGTGGCTGCAGGATAAAATGGACCTGTGCAATGAAGGGTCCCACAGCAGGGCCATAACGGTCTGGGGCTACCAGGGAGTGCAGGTGGTGACAGTCAGGAAGGATCACCCAGGAGTGGAGGCTGTGACTGGGGTCATGATGATGAATACATCACTGATGCTGGAGGTGTAGGGTGGCAGCTGTTTGGGGCAGAGCAGGAGGTTGTGAATCACTTGAATTCTGAACTGGGACAACTGGGACATTGAGGACAGAGGGTCCTGGCCTGCCCCAGAGCAAGGGTTGAATCCTGCTTGTCTCCAAGCTGGACAAGCCCATCCTGACACTGTTCCTTCCTCTGTACTTCTTTGGTATCACTAACTAATTTTTTTCCCACATCTAGGGATGTAACAGCTTCCACTCCCACGCTGCCTGAGGCAATTGCACAGGACAAAAACTGGCCCTTATCAAAACAACCCCATGGGGAACTCCTGAGGACTCCATCTCCTTCTCTCAATGGGCTTGGTTCCTCAGCACCTGGATTGTATCAGGTATCTCAGAGCTGTCTCATCACCCCTCAGCCAGCCACAGTGGCCAACAGACCCCTCTGCTTCAGGGCACCTTTACCTGCTGGTCTTTGGGGTGCCTTGAGAGCAGCCACAGGCAGCTCATTCTACAAACAGCAGCTGAGGGGCTGGAGAAATGTCTGCTCACACTGACATTCATCCCTGGTACATCCATTTTAACAGCTTGTCCCAGGCTTTTTGGATGGCAACCAGATTTCAGCTGATTTCAACCTCTCCCGCTGAGTCACCACGAGTTCTGCATCCAGGCTGCATTTGCCTTTTCACCTCAAAGAGAGGAAAAGCCCATGATGTCAGAGAGCTCAGGGACTCTTAAATCCCTCAACTAAGAGCCAGCCCCTCACCTAGCACTTCAATGGGATCAGATCTTCCCTGCCTTCAGCGCTGCCTTTCCCTCTCTTCTGTGGGTCCAGCAGCCAAGGGGTTTTCTCTGAACTGGTCAGGGATGAGACAGTGTTGGTTCTGATCTTCCTGACATTGCACACATTTAAACCCCCTCCTCCTTGTTCAGTTGCCAGAGGTTTCTATGGGAATAAATTATTTTTCATGCTTGGGATTTATCTTCTCCTCAGCAGTCACACCTTAAAGTAGGGAGGCAGAGGGGGCCAGAACTGCTGAATCCATGGATGCCATTGATGGCAAGAGGGAGGTGGCACAACTAGAGGCTCTGGGACCTTTCATTTTCCCTGTCTCTGGAAGAAACCTGGAAGGACTTCATGAAAAAGGCAGAGACCATAAAACTCCAACAAAAATGATCCAGCATGAGCCTGTTCCCCCCAAAGTTCCTGTTGCAATGGTGCCATTTCGACCTGGTGGAGGTGAGCTGGGACCCCTAACCCTGCTGCAGGTAGCTCTGCATGCCTTGGCCACCCTTCCCACAGCAGCACCCAGTGCTGGCAGTGCCACAAGGACCCATCCTGGGGCTGGACAGAGCACACAGCTGCCATCAGCAGAGAGGGATGTAGAGGTGACCAGCATGGGAAGCAGAGACCTGAATCCAAGCCCCCAGGCAGGGCAGGGTTTGACACACGTCCGACAGCTCCAGGCTGCATCCTGTGCTGCACACAGGGCAGATTTGGGGGCAGGAGGAGGAGCAGCCTGGGGCAGATGTGCTGGCTGCCCACGCTGGCTGTGCAGGGAGCAGCATGATCGATTTGCCTGTACTGAAGGGTTCACAGGGATTGGGAACCACCCCGAGGCACAGGCACCCAGTGATGATGTGCAGAGGAGTCACAGCTAAATTTAGCCTCGTTTGTGCGTGAGTGTGATGTTTTTATTCTTGCCCTTAAATAAAAACATTGTTTGGAGCCAGTGGCTTCTGGTTCTGCTTTGCTCAGCCCTGGACCTTGGATGGGTTGTTTCAGTCAAGCTATTCAAAAGAGGGAGAAATGAGAATTAGCAGTTGGTGAGACATATTCCAAAGACCTATTTTCAAAAATGTTCAGGAACCATTTCCCAGAATCCAGCAGTGCACACAAAGCAGTGAGAGTGTGACTTTGGTGGCCGTGGGGATGTGCTGGTGCTGAAGGAGAGGTGTCTTCCAGGTAAAGCTGCTCCATGGGCATGGGATCACATGCTGGAGCCTTGACTGTAGTGAGGCTTGAGGCAGCAGCTCTGGAGTACCAGCTGTTGGTGATGGGCCCCATCCTGCATCCCACCTCGGCTGGACATCCCAACCCTAGGGCAGGCACAATCTGCCCCAGCCTTACATCCACAGGGCAGCAAAAGGCTCACACCTTGCTAGCTCCAAAATAATCAGAGCCAGAATGACAGCAGTGCAATTAGATCTTGGGTGCCTCCAAAGAGACACTTCAAACCCTGTCCAGAGGTCCCAGACTGGTGCCAGGATGGGTTGGTGCCCTCAGAACTGTTCATGCAGAACAAGGCGAGGCTGCACCATGGCACTGCCTGTGCATGAGCTCAGGGCTGGGGACAGGGACAGGGACAGGCAGGAGCCAGCCCTGCTGCTCCACATCCTGACACCATGCATTCCACTGAAGCTGCCTCGGAAGGTAAAATCCTGCAGGGAGCTCAGCATCCTCTCCCTGCAACACAGGCCAGGAGCCCAGGACAGGAGCAGAGCTCGGTGACCTGGCACAGGGCAGAGCTGTGCTGTGCCCTGTGTGCCCCACAAAGCATGTGCTGGGGCTGGCGAGCTGCCCGTCCCCCCCGGCTGCCTCCTGCCCTCCAAACACAGGGCTACCAGTAATTTTCCATGCTGGCTGTGAGCACTGCTCTAACGAGATGTTCTGCTATGACCCTCTAATAGGGCTGGGCCCCATTCAAGTTTCTCTGTTCATTCAGAGCCTGAGTCCCCCTCCCATTTTGCTGCTCAAGCTGCCCACCAGTTCTGCAGGACGGCTGCTCCTCTGAGCCCTGTTCCTCACAGTGCTCACAGCCCCTCTGCCTCAGGGCAATGGGATGATTTTGTCCAAAAGCCAGAAAAAAAAAAAAAAAAAGACCAGCAACCAGCCAAGAAAAATTCCCATGGCTCAGCTGCACTGGGGCCAGGAACAAGGCAGCCCTGGGGACTTCACCCTCAGCCATTTCCAAAGCTGCCTCTGCACAGGCACCTCTGCCTGGTCCACCAGCTGCACTGACTGGCCGAGCACGTCGCAGTAGAGTTGATTTCCAGAGGAAGGTACCTGGCCCTGGAGCACTGTGCCTGCAGTGCGTGTGCAGCAGTGCGCTGCCTTCAACTCCTCCTTGCAATGAAGCTGCTCAACTCTGACCTCAATTTAGGCACTCACTTTGTGGGCCTGGAGAGCCACCCACCACCAGGAGACACCTCTTCCAGAGGGAGAATCCTCTGCCCATGTCTCTGGAGCAGGCCCCTCCATCCCTTCCTGCCTCCTCCCAGCCACAGGAGCCCGCAGCAGCACTGCCCGGGCCCGCTGTGCTGCTTCTGCCACGGCCTCTTCTCGGAGCCCAGCCAGGCTTTAAATAAACACCTGTCAGCAGAGCCAAGCCGGGTACTCAGTGATGGCATGTGTGTGTTTAGCAGGTTGATAGGCGTGAGACAGAGCAGAGACAGCAGGGGCTCTCTCCTCAGAGGCCAGAGACTGGCACATTCTCAAAGGCAGCATTAATCAGCATTTTCAACTGCACAGCACCTGTCACAACACAGCAAAGTTGCCCACTCTTACCTTCCCTTGGAGGATGGAATAATGCCATTTCCAAGGGCTGACCTCTCTAGCTGCAAGCTGCTGTGATGCTTTAGGGGGAGGGTGATGGATTGGGAACACTGAAATTCTATTCTCAGAATTTCCACAGCTCACCAGCTGCAGCCACCTGCAGTCCCTCCTCCTGGATGGTCAAGAAAGTCCTCAGAGAAGCAGCCCAACACCCAGCTCCCCTTGCCTTGCACCCCCACCAGCTCTGCCCCTGACCTTCTCCTTGGCCCTCAGCTGATCAATACCTCTAGCTCTGATCCATCAATCCTAATGATTTCATACCACTTCTCACTAATGCATCTCTTGTTATGCTGCCTTTGGGCCATGGACCAGGCAGATGCTGGCGGAGAGGCAGAGGGCTGGCCAAAGGTGTGTCACTGCTGCCCCAGGCCAGCACTTTGACTTTTGAAACACCTACCTCTCTCACTTCCTGAGGCAGGTCTTCATCTCTTCCTCCCACAGCTCTTGGGTCACTGGACAATCACAAACCTCCTCCCTCAGCTCTCCAGCTCCCTGCACACTCATCTTCTCTTTCCCTTTTTAGCCCCTGTCCCTTGTAGAAGCCTAAGACACAACCAAGATGAAGTCCCCAGACTGGTCTGGGGAGAGCTGGATACCAGGTGCTGGCCTGGCCTGTGCATCTTCCCACCTCAGGGGCTTTAAATCCAATCTTTTGGATTTTTGGGTATCACCCAGCCCTGGAAAGAGTGGTTCGCACCAGTGGATGCCAGATTCCCACCCAAACCCACTTCTCTTGGAGCCTCCACGTGCTCCTGAGGCAGGGTGTTGCACATCCTGGGGGTAAAATGCCCCCCTGGCGTGGCTGCTGGCCGTGTGACCCTGCTGCTGCTCTACAGCTGATCCTGACAGGGCTCCTGGAGCCCCATCCCACGTGCTGGGGTGCACCAAACAAGGGGCTCTGGTCCATCCTGGCACTGACCTTCGCTGCAAATCAGTCACACGCACCCCATCAATAACTAAGTGCAAGATAACAAAATGAGCTGTCACAGCCAATTAACATGCTGGGCTTAATCAGCTTGTGGGCTTTCAGGGTGGAGGTGAGCGGCTGGCTCGAGGCTGAAGGGACAGAGGGAGGCAGGGTGAGGCGTTCTATGGATTGCAGCCACCCCTCTCTGCTGCCTCCCTGGGCCAAGAGCCAGCAGTGGGAGGCCAGGGCAGTGCTTCCTGACAGCCATGGGACCATCCCAGGGGTGTGGGACCATCTCAGGGGTGTGTGTGGGACCATCCCAGGGGTGTGGGACCATCTCAGGGGTGTGTGTGGGACCATCCCAGGGGTGTGGGACCATCCCAGGGGTGTGGGACCATCCCAGGGGTGTGTGTGGGACCATCTCAGGGGTGTGGGACCATCTCAGGGGTGTGGGACCATCCCAGGGGAGTGTGTGGGACCATCCCAGGGGTGTGTGTGGGACCATCCCAGGGGTGTGTGTGGGACCATCTCAGGGGTGTGGGACCATCTCAGGAGTGTGTGTGGGACCATCCCAGGAGTGTGTGTGGGACCATCCCAGAGGTGTGTGGACACGCCAGCCCCAGGCACAGCCAGCACGAGTGACTGGTGCCAGACACCCCACACAGGGCTCTAGCCCTAAGGCAGACCCTCTTGCTAGGAGAGCAGCCAGCACAAATGCCAAACCCAAAAGGCTTCCACTTAAAGCCAGGAGGGATCTCAGTGGCTGTCGCTGAGCCCCTCTCAATTAATTAGCATCCTGCTGATTCTACAATTGAGGCGATTGCTAAGGAGATTAAATCGGTCTCTGCCATAAAGCAGATGCTGTTCCCAAGGCCTGATTTGCAGAGATTTTCTTTTCCTCGAGCCTTTTTCCTGCCCTGTTGACTCAGCTGAAGCCCCAGGGTGGTGGGTGCAGCCAGGACACAGCAGAGCTCCAGAGCTGAGGGTGGGACCACTCAGTTAAATGTCACTGCACGCCCGGGGAGGGCTCACTTGGAGGATGCTGTGTGAATCCAGAGCAGTGCAGGGTGAACAGAGCCTGGCCATCCAGGGAGGCCGTGATCTGTTCACCCCATTCCGCCTGCATCAGCAGGGACAGACTCAGAGCTGCATTTGTGCACCTGAGAGCCCAAACTGAAAGGAAAAATAACAGCTCAGCCTCCAGGCAGAGCTCAGTAAATCCACCACGACTGCAATAAACCCTGCTGATTTGGTGCAAACTTGGAGTAACCCCAAATGCACAGGGGCAGTACAACAGAGTACAGCCCTGCCCAGGAGGCTTGGCTCCACTCCACCAGCACTCCTTGGGTCTCCACAGCACAGGTAGGGAGAGGGAGGACTTTGCTCTGGAAGCTTTTGCAAAGGGTGTGACTCCCACAGTTGGTTTGTTAGTGCTGCCCAGGGCCTCTGCATGGCTTGTTCCCTCACCCCAGCAGAGAAATGGCCATTCAGCCACCCATGGACACAAAGAGCACTTAGAAAGGAGCTGCAGGATGTGAACTAAACAGCCATAAACCTGCAATTCTTGTATTTGCAAGTGAGGTGAAGGCAAGAAACTCAAATCCTTGCTGTGATGGGAGCCTGTCTGCAAAGATACACCCACCCTGCCCAGGATGGTCCCACAGCAAGAGAAATAAGCACATGCGAGGGCTGTTTTGATGGTACTTTGATTACTGCATCTGCTTCACTGCCTCCTCCCATGGGCATCGCTGCCAAGTCCCACAGACACCTCCTCACTCCACTTTTGCTCTAATGACTGAGAAAAAAAAAAAAAGCCACACTACATCCTAAGCATTTGGCAGCTTCTTGGTCTGAAGTCAGAGGGAAAACTGTTTTTTATGTTCAGCAAGGGTTTGTGAGGGTTTGTCACAATCCTCTGCTCTCCCTGAGAAGAACCCAGGGCCCTCGAGGGACAGCTGGAGACAAGCCCTGTCCTACAAGCCACACAAGCTGAGAGTCCAGTTTTCAACCTCCATTTCATTTCTTCCACCTTTTTTTTTTGTGTCTCAGCATCAGAACAGAAAAGGAACAGCACCACCATGACCCTCAGGAGACATCTCCTTACCACTGCCCATTTCTAGACACAGAAATCCAAGGAGGGGACTGTCTTTAAGGTTGCAGTTTCTCAAGCTCATCTGGAGGCAAACTGGGATTCCTATTCTATGTCCCTCTATGCTCCTCACCCCCCAAACCCTGCTCAGCCCAGCTGCTGCCTGTGCTTTGCCTCAACCCAGCAGCAGAAAAGTGGCTTTTCTCCTACAATAGAGATTTCTGCCTTGCACAGGTCTAGCTGGGAATCCCAAAGGAGGTGCATTTTCCCCAAGGAGTGGGGCAGCACTGCAGAGAGCTGCAGCTATAAGTCCTCACAAAGGCTAGCAAAAGGCAATGGACCAGTGTGTCCTGCCAATCCAGATAGAAAGGATACTGAGGCCGCTGGCACTGCTTGGCAGCCTGCCACGAGGAATAACTCTTCAAAAATAGAAGCAAGCTAATCTGAGGAACCTGCTGGTATTGTCAATGACATTAATGAAGTGTTTGGAAAACCACAACAAATGCCTTGGCTTTTTTGGGGCTGTGCCCCTTGTAATTTTCCACACGCGCCGAGGAGCGTTGTGGCAACAGCGCAGTGCTCTGGGCGCTGTCCTGGTCCCCAGAGCACAGCGAGGAGCTGGCTCTGGGGGCTCCCAGCAGAGCCTGGCCAGCCCTCAGGGAACAGCCTCCCCAGAGCCATTTCCCACTGGGAAACAAAGCCCATCAAGCAGACTCAGTGTGCCCAGGGGAGGTGGAAGCTCCCTGTCTCCTCTTCCTTCTTCTTTTCATGCCTTGTCTCCAGCCCTCTCTGGGTTCTTTTTCACCACCGTGGTCAGGACCTGCAGGATGGCAAATTTCTCCCTGGCAGAAGGGTTTTGGATTCTACAGCTTTCTCACCGCTTCCCTCCTTCTGCAGCAGTCAGTAATCCTTCATATTCATTGCCAACCATGACATCCACTCTTCATGTGTGCTCTAATCCAGGACAAGGTAGCACAACCTACCAAATCCAGATTCCAATTAAAATTTTGAACAAAGCTTTTGTTGTACCCAAAAAACTGTAGAAAATCACCAGCTGAAGATCAGAACAGCTTGTGCTCCTAACTCAGCCAGGTGCCACTGTGTCTCTCATAAAAATAATACCTGGTGTTACAGCATGTCAGTTCCCAGAACATTTCTTGTTGCTGCTCCTCCTGGTTGCTGCCCAAATTTTGCCTATTTTTTCACTTGATTGCAATGACAATATTTGTGGCAATACTGTAAAATGTGTCTGTGGACTGCTTTGTCATAAACATCAGCAGTCCTTCAGTTTAAAAGCTGAAGGATATGGGGTGAAATAAAGTTTAAAAGTCCTTTTCAGACGTTTCCTGGGTAGTTCTGTAATGAAGATTTATTGTACCATTCTGAAAACACACAAATTCAAACTCCTCTAACTTAAAGCTTGTTGCAGTGCCACGGAAAAGGACAGCTGTGTTCACAAAATATGAAGAGCACTCTTGTACTTCTGGACAGAAAAAAACTAACCGTGATTTACTAACCTAAGACTAAATTTCAAAATTACAGGATCAGATTTTCAAGGGTCTTAAACTCAGTTACTAGAAGTGGCATTGCCTTCTTACAAAAAGCCAGTGACATTGAAGACTACTTCAGAGATTTTTTTTCTCCCTACTCTTAAGGCTGTTGTACATTGGCAACGAGCAAAAATGTTGGCAAGTGAGCAACCTTCTGCTTGGATTTTACATCTAGCAGTAGAGAAGAAAAATGTTCTTACAAATGCAGGAAAATTAGCTTGGATAGTCACCAAAACCAATCCAGAAATTGATGGAACTCGTGATTTTGATTATAAACCAGCTACATCCCAAAGCCAACATCTCAGTAAAGTAATGTTTCCAATTGAAAGATACTTCTTGTCACAGATGGACTTCAACATTGTCCCCTTGCAGCACTGATCACAGCTCTGCCACGGTACATGAAGTGTTTGCCACAGAGCCTGGAGCAGCAGGATCTGGATAGAGACAGCCAATTCCCACCTCCCACCACCACTACAACAAAGCTGAGGTAACAGAGAGTCATCCCTACCCATCTAATGTTCCTAAAAATGCAATTCATTAAAGCAATAGCTAATTGATTGGTTGGCAGGGTCTCTGCACAACCTGTGCTAGCTGCCAGTCCCCACCTGGGCTAAGTCAGACAGGAACTATTTCTACACTGGCCCAACTGCACAGGTTAGCTCCTGACCACATCATCTGTAAGAGCAGAGGGATTATCTACCCTGGCCACACTTTTGTAGAGACCTGGACTTTCCCATTTATTTTTCTGCTGCGGCGCAATTAACAACAGACTTTTCACATAAAGAGCATTCCCTTACAGAACATTTACTCAGGATAAAAATCCAGAAATGGACAACTGACAGATGCATAAGCCATTACGTGCCATTAAGTCATTAGGTGCAGCAGCACTTCATCCTGCACATACTTAAAACACTTTGTCAGGTGAGCTTCCAAATGGTCTCCTGTGGCAGGCCAGCTGGCCCTGTGCAGCTGAGGGGGAGGCACCGAGAGAGCTGTGAAGGCACAACACTGTCCCCTCTCACCACCTGCACAGGCTGAGCTCAAACATCTCTGGCCAAGGAATGGCCCTTTGTGCTCCAGGTCTTGTTTGAAGCATCCAATATCCAGGTGCATCTGCAAGTCCAGTAACAGCTCCTCTGAGACCCGGACCTTGCTGTCAGCTCCCAGGGATCCCCACAGAAGTGGAAGTGCTCAGCAGCACCAGGATCCAGCTCCTCTGCTTATTCTCCACAAGGTCCCCCTTCTGGAGAGGCCCAGAGGCCCCTGGAAGATGTCTACTACTGCTCCCAAAGGACAACCAGCCTGATGGCTGCAGGAACTAAGCCCTACAGAGATAACCATGCCTTCTGTCCCCAGTCCAATGGGACTTGAGATGATCTAGGTTTAAGGGCATCCACATGGGATGATAACCACTGTGCTGTTCAGCAAGTCCCAAATCCAGTCACTCCTACTGGCAAGGATGACATTTAGTAGGATCATTTTCCTAGATTCATTTGGGCAGATCAGAAGGAAGGAAACTCAGTTCATTTGCTCTGTCCCTTCTACTAACCAAATTTAGAAATCAGAAGAATTCCTCATGGAGAAACAAATATCTCAAAGGTTGATAATGGGGCAGAGCTTCCATTAAAGTTTCTGCTTTTGATCTGGTCCAGACTTTACTCTTTGCTGCCTTCTGTTTCCTCCTCTGTAGAACACCCATCCCAGAGACACATCCAGCACAAAAGCCACAGGCATCAAACAAGAATACTCTTTACTGCACAGCACCAAGGTCACAAGGGCCAAAAAGGGAGAGAGAGGACGAGACAGCACAAGATCTGTGCAGCCACTTGCTGTGTGGGTTTGAGGTATTTCTCTCCAGGGCACTGGCACTGTGTACAGGAGTCAGCAAAGAAAAACATTCCTGCCTCACAAAGAGCACCTGTTCCACCTCATTGTGTAAGAAATGAAGAAAAAAAAATGCTGTATCACATTCTTTCCATATCACTGGGGCTCTCTAAAGAACAGGGAACCTGGAAACAGTTCATAGAAGGTTGGGATGGGAAGGACATAAATTACACTTCTTTCCAGATCTAGTATTGTAAATATCAATTTGGAGCAATAATTAAGTGTTTATTACCCTTTTAGAAAATCCTCTCATAGCCTTTCAGCCACCGAGCTAACACTTTGGCTGAAACTCCTCAGGAGTGCTACGAGTAAGCTGTAAGGCTGTTCAGTGGTGTGATCTAGTTTTTATACCCTTGCCCTCTGCTTTTAAAATTGTCACTAGTCTTCTCCAAAGCTGTTACAGAGAAGAATTCCCATTAATGGACAGGGATTCTGTCCTTCCCTAAATGGATTCATTTTTCTCTTCTACGACAGGCTGTAAATCTGTGTCCCCCACTGTAACTTCACCTTCTTCGGGCCTTTAACCATCCACTTCTGCGAGCTTTCTTTTCCCATAGTTCTGCACCAGACTGGAAGCTGTGATTTGAGAAGCCTGTCCCTTTTCCCAGCACTGGAAGTCATTCAGCCCTTTCTGGCCCACTTGAAAGAGAGCCCGTTCCAGCTCATCCAGGCGAGCCACCAGCGCAGACGTGTCCTCGTTGTAGGCGTTCTGAGAGGAGTCCATGATGCGGCGGAAACGGGCCACGAACGTCTGAGGAGAACACACAGAGTCACTGACAGCTACCACAGAGCCACCCCAAACCTGGAGGCCTGAGCTTTCAAAACTCAAAAGCCAAAGGTTTAGGCTCCTGCTCACAACAAGCCAAGGGTCTGCAATCGGCACAGCGCTGGTTAAGCTCGGCTGCAAAGACAAAAGCACCTCATGCCTGAGCTGGGATATCAAATGCCTCATACCAGATGGGAGGCAAACAGAGAATTGGATTTTGGCTGCTTCCTCACAACAGGCTTGAGGAGACCACAGGATGCAACACAATTATGATCTATTCTGTCTCACTTCTCAAGCAATCATTGCTTTAGAGCAGGAGGAATGAATCTCATGCCACAGCAGCTGCTGCAGGAACACACAAGCTGCAAGTTGTGAATGTCCTGGAAGTTAAGCCAAACTGCTGCTGAAAAGTATTCAGTATGCTGGAAAAACACTTAACCGTGAAAAAGGTGAAAAACCAAACCAAATCTAAAAATCTAAACTTATAATCGGCGTTTTGAAAAGTTGGGCAACAAGATGTATTTATGGCATTTTATTTTCCTCTCTATCTTTGCTTTTGGGAATTGGAGAAAAAAAAAAAAGAGTCAGAACTCTTTGAAAACTGTGCTTTGTTATTCCAAAAGTTTATTTTAGAATCGCCAGAACTTACAGGATAAACGTATAGGTTTTTAAATCAGCACAACTCCCCTCTTGTTTGCTTTTAAAAAGAGAAAGCAAACCTGGCGTGCTTTGATTTTTCTGTCAATAAGTAATGAGTTTTACTGTGGCTTTTTTTCCCTCAGATGTCCATTAGCAGAAAAAGAAAAGACAAGGAAAGGTGTGGGCACCTCCTTACTGCACAAAGCACATGTTCAGTGGGCAACTCCAAGAAAGCAGCAGCACTTTAAAGCCTCTCTGCATCAGCCTTAATGTAAAGCAAAGAGAAAGGAAAAAAATGCAATAAAAATCATCCCAGCCCACTTAGAGACCTGGCTGAAGAGATCTCAGAGCTGTTAGTGGTTATGTTTAAAAGCTCAAGAAGACTGAAGTCCGGAAACAGACAAAAATGACATCTATCTTTTAAAAGAGAAAGGGGAGATGGAAAGGGAGAAAGGAAGAGCCAGGGAATTATAAATCCATCAGCATCAATTCCTGGAAGCATACTGGAACGAAGAAGCAATACAGAAACTTCTGCAAGACAATAAAGGAATCACAGCCATCGTGGACTTGCCAAGAACAAACTCGCAGAGCCCAGGCTGGTTTCCTGCTGGGCAGGATGCCAGGCCTTGCACAGGCAGGAAAAGCAGCAGAGGGGTATCTGTCAAGAGGCATTCTTGGAAGACTGAGCCAGACCACCCAAAGATGGTCAGGAGAGACAGCCATCATCCACAGTTCCTGTCAGGAGGGAAGAACACACTGAGTGGAGTTCCACGGGGGTCTCTGTGGAACCAGCCACTGTTTGGGATGTTAATTAATGAGCTTACTAAAGGAATAGAAGCTGTGCTTATCCAATCAGCAAGCAACATGCAGGAAGAGAAGGGATGACTACAGGCATGTTGGGGAGCAGAACTCTTAATTTCATAACAATCCTGACTAATTAGAAAGACGGTGTGAAAACAGCAGGAGGTCATTCACCCAGGAGAAACAGAAGGTTTTACATTAAGGCAGAAATAGTACAAAGTCAGGAAATTATCTGTTTGCAGATGCAACCTGTACCATCTCACTGCGGACTGCAAACCAAACACAGATCCATGTGACGGCACCGTGACAAACCAAGATGAGCCAAGAGCATCACAGCCACACAAAACTCACCAAGTAATCCTTTTGTTTTCATCAGCACAAGCCCTGAGCAAGAGACTGCACTGCTGTTCAGGGCACAGCACGGTGGATGCAGATCCACTGGAGAGGCACCAGCAGTGCACAATGAGGGCACTCAGAGGTTAGGAAGCATGACCCATAGAGAAATATCAAATGAACTGGGACTGCTGCAGGAAGGAAGAGAATCATCTGTCCTCAGCGTTTACTCTGTATGAGACAGAGCAGAGCTGGGAAGGAGCTTTGGTTCAGACATTAGAGGAAACCTCCTAAGATGAGGCTGGAGAGGCACTGAAAGAGATTGCCCAGAGCAGCGTGAGGCCTGTGCATTAGAGAGATTTAAAGACAGGTATAGTTAAATCATCTTACATCTCCTCTAGTCCTGCTTTACAGGATTTTTGAAATACGATCTTTACAGTGTGGAAACACCAAGCTAAAATTACACTCCTGGATGCATAGAGGAGGCTTCCAGCACCAGCCTGTGCAGCTGCCAAGAGGGTCATCCATATTCAATCCAGAAGTCATTTGGATTAAACCAGGATACTTTTCCTGAAGACTGCTAAGCAGCTGGGAACAAAAGAAACACAGAAAAATCTAAATTTCAAGACCTGATTCAGATACTTGCCTGCAGGATAGTCTGAGCTATCTCAGGATTCTCTGGATTCTCAAAATTCAGGAGCTGTGAGCCAAATCCATAGTAGTAGGGCCCCATTTTATGGAGATCAACCACGTTGGCATCAGCACTGAACACCGTCCTCCAGGCTTCCTTGTAAATCTTTGGTAGCTCCACAGAGATGATTCTCCTTTTGCTGTCATGCAGCCCTTTAGCAAGCCACAGGGGGATTTCCAGCTTTGATCCCTGGAGGAACAAGAGAAGCCAAAAGTTATCCTTGCCATGAAAGCACACCTGAAGCAGCCCCAAAGACATAGACTGAACTTTATTAATGAAAATCCAGCATCACAAAAAGCCAATTTTGTTTTCAGAACAGTCTTTTGTGACTGCAGCATAAACCAGACACACTTTAGAGGCCTTATTACTGCAAGACTCAGAAAGTAGACTTTTCATTGACGCTCTATAGTTTAATAATTGTCAGCTGATCAAACAGCAAGAGAAAAAGAAGAAAAAAAAAATTAACAGGCAAAGCGTACACAAGAAAAGCAAAAATAACTAGGGAAAGTAGCAGAGAGCATCACTGCAGTGACCACGAAGAGAGGGCGGCCGGGCCTGGCAGGCGCGACAGGAGATGGGGGCGAGGCAGCGGCCCTGGGGCAGAGTCCCCCGTGTCCTGTCCCCTCCCGAGACCGACAGTCCCGAGTCCCGGCTCCCGTGTCCCGTGTCCCGAGTCCCGGCTCCCGTGTCCCGTGTCCCGAGTCCCGGCTCCCGTGTCCCGAGTCCCGGCTCCCGTGTCCCGCGTCCCGAGTCCCGGCTCCCCTCCCCCGTTACCTCCGGGACGGACTCGCCGCTGCCGGCGCCCTGCCCCAGCAACAAGGCCAGGCGCGGCAGCGAGCTCTCGGCGCGCCCCGGCAGCTTCTCCTGCGACATCAGGATATCGTCCAGAGAGAGGAAATTCTCCTCCATGCCCAGCCCGGGGCCCACGGGGAAATACGCCTCGGC
>VXBQ01010789.1:2009807-2044225 GCA_013400175.1 Phainopepla nitens
TCGGGATCGGCATTGGGAGCGGGGTCGGGATCGGGAACGGGAGCGCGATCCGAGATCGGGATCGGCCCAGGCATCGCGCGGCGGCTGCCGCCCCGCCGGGGCTCCGCAGCCGGTGCCGTCCGTGCCCCGCACACCAGCCCGAGCTGCGTTCGAGAGGGGTCTCGGAGTCGTATCGGGACAGGACAGGGGGATGCACTCCCACTCAGATTGGGGTTTGCGGGGGGAGTCCTCGCTGCGAGGGTGGTGGGGCCCTGGCACGGGTTGATGCATCCCGGGTGGATGCCCCATCCCTGGAGGCGTCCCGGGCCGGGTCGGACGGGGTTTGGAGCAGCCGGGGACAGTGGAAGGTGTCCCTGCCGTGGCAGTGGATGAGCTCCAAGGTCCCTTCCCACACACAGCGTTGCAGGGATCTCTGCTTGGGGCAGGACAGGCTGGGCACAGCTGCCCTGTCCCCCTGAGCCCCTGCCCCAGCACCGGCCTGGCCCCTCCGAGCGGCTCTTCCAGGGGCACGGATGTTTCCCTGCGGCCCCAGCGCCTCCATCGCAGCCCCCGCCCGGGCTTTGGAAAGCCAGGGGAACGCTGCCCGTGTGGTTGGTTGTGCCCAGGTTTCTCCTTGGCACCTGAGGACGTGGCTCGCCCTGCAGAGCACATGATCCGGCTGATGGATGTGGCTGTGCTGAGGAGGCAGAGGGCAGTGCAAATGAACTGTGTAAGCCTTGCGTTTCAAGGGGAGGCTACAGCCCGAAGTAATTTATTTTAGTGCTGTAATACAAAGAATCAAGTAATGTTTTGATGGCAGAATCAAATACCCTGTGCTAAATTCTGGGTTTTGTTGTATTAGGATAAAAGCAGTGGTTAACCCACATTTTGATCAGAATTTTGCTTCATTTTAGGACCTAACCTTGTGCTTTTTTTCCTCATTGTTTTGTCTTTTCGAAAGCAGCTCACTTTTCATCAGATTAAAATTTTCTTGCTATTCCCTGAGCTGTATATTCTGAAAATATTAGGTTTTCTATAGACAGTGGTCTGTAAAATAACTAATGAATTTAAATAATCTAGGAGATATTTCAGTCTTTGTTCTGCTGAGGAAGGAAAATAAACAACTGAGCAGTGTTGAAACACCTGACAATTTCCCTGAGAAATAATCATGGAGTTATTTATAGAGGGTTTGATGATTTTTTTAATGACATTTTCAGTCCATGACTAAGGCGTAGCCCAATGCATCTTTAACCATCTGTTAATTCTTACGACCTCAGCATTCTTCCTGCTGCTGTTTGCTCCAGCTGGATCCACTGTGATTTGGTGCTGTTTCGTCATCATTAATTGACGTGTTGGTACTTTAACATCTTCATCAAAGTCAGACCCATGCAAAATAATAAATTACTTTATTAAATCTCCTGCTGTTTTATTTCATACTGAGCAAAATAAAGCAGAGGCAGTGTGGGCTGAGAGCTCAGGATGATGTGCTTCCGTCACTTCCACGTCCCCTGGGTACCAGGGCAGGCTGTGCTATAAAAATCCAGCCAACAAAGAAATGGTGAGATTTTGTGAGCTGTGTGAGCAGGAGAAATGTGCTCAAGGGTGTTTGTGGGTATGATGCCCCACACTGCTGATTCCAGTGTCCCCTTTCCCCCTTAGTCAGGTACATTAAATACTGACAGCAGCTGTATGGGCAATGCATGACCCCAAAGACAGATTTAGTGTAAAAGGTATTTCTTCTAAGACGCTGGATTTTTTTTTTTTATAGCATAGAAAACACGTTATATTAATTTTAGCAACACTAACTATTGTCCTGTATTGTTTCTGTGGTTTGGTTTTTGGTTTGGTGGTTTTTTGTTGTTGTTTTTTTTTTTTTTTTAATGAGAGATTAAGGCTCTCTCTTTGGAAAATAAATCCTTCTATCTGTGCGCATTTTCCAGATGAGTTGCAGAGCAATTTCTGAAAGCTCTTTCAAAAGGACAGTTCTGATAAAATTATAACTTGCTGAATTGGATTAGTAAAAGTATTCCCTGCTTAATGAGGTTTACGAAACAAATCTCTCTGCTAAATATGAAAGTGTGCAGTGTGTGAGTGAGAAGAGAGAACTATGCAAATGGAATATGCTTTTTCCAGGCTGCACAGCTAAGACATCTGGAAAAAGAAGAAAGAAAAGCACAATTTCCCTGTGTCCTGAGATGCCTCAGCCTCCAGTGTGTGATACAGAAATAAACACCAAGGTGCAGAAAGCCCAAAGTTCTGGGTAAAGCTGAAAGAACACAGAGGGAAAGATGTTTACACTCACTGTAAAATCAGTTGAAGAATGGTTCTTGGTAAGAATTTTAAAGAATAATGAGTTTGGTAGACAAAATTATGTCACCCCTTTTTGTACTATGTTTGCCTTCTCATCTCTAGAAAGTTATCAGGCAGGTTCTTATTCTTGAACACTTGTGTGTGAATCTTAGTGTATAAATATGCATAATGAGCCCAGCATCCTAAACCATATTTATTTTCATAAATATGATTTCAAGGAAATCCTGAAGGAAAAGGAATGTCCTATGTCATAACTGATATATGCCAAAAACTGAGTAATGACAGAGAAAATTGTTACAGAATTAAGGTTGAGCTGTGATTAATAAAACCCAAATCACTTGAAGGTACAGTAGATAACCTAGAGGTTTGCAAAGTACAGGAAAGAGTAAAAATCTCAGAAATCGAGGAAGAGGCTGTTACATCTGATCTATGTACTTCTAAAAAACTGAATACCACAGAATTCAGCCAAGTTAATATCAGATAAATTTGGGGAAGCAGGATTGTTATCTGCTTCTTCCCGGGCCTTTGATCAGGGCAGGCGGCTGCCTGTGTGCTGCTGAGCTCTGTCACGTCAGCATCTGCATGGGAGGTGATGACAGAGGCAGCTGATAGAGCCATCCTGGGTAATCTAAACAGCATTAAACTCCCGAGAAAGTCAGCTGGAAGAGCTGCAGCATGCTGATGAGAGATGGGAGTTCCTCTCTCCCTGTAGCCTCTCCTTACCTTACTTTTTAAGGTCAAAGTGGGAGAGGAATCATCAGTCTCTACATATTGGACTAAACCACAGCGCGAATTAAAGTTAATCTTGAGTCTTTTTCCCCTCTGAGGTAGGAGAGGATTACAGAATGATTCGCTTTTCTTATTTGCACGTGTTCTCCAGCAATCAGAAATGCTGGCAGGGTTTATTGCTGCCTAGATGAGCCATCTGAGGAGGCAGAGTTTACTGTTTATCCCTGGCCGAAGGATGCTGAGCAGAACCCGGGCGTGTGGTGCTCGCACACCTGAGAGCAGAGCTGGAGGAAGGGAACACACACTGTAACACACATCCCCCACCGCAGCCCCCGGCGGAATGTCTGAGTTGCTTTGGCTAATTATTTACTAATGCTACTTAGCTACTCCTTTCCCTCCTGGAAGTTACACTCAACAAATTTGCATTTCCTAATCAGTTAACTTGCCCGTGGCAGTGGGAGACCTCATTTGTAAGTGGTACTGTGTCTTTGCTACCCCTTTGTTGTGCAAATACGGGCGTGTAGCTCAAGCAAAGCAATTGGCTTCAGTAGGATTATCCTGAGGGAGTTAAGTGCTGCGTCATATGGATAAACCCTGCTCTCCAAGGACAGGTCCTGCAGTCCAGCACAGCTTCATTTTTTGAAGGAAAAGGGGTAGCAGCACAAATGAGTAGTTAAACTGAGGAGATAATCACTTTCCTGTTCAATTTATCTGCGAATGTGAGATGTTCAGCAGCAGTAGCAAGGATACGCCATATTCATATTTACATTTCAGAGTATCATTCCTTTTCATGTGGAGGAAATATGGAGGATTGTGTCCTCACATATCCACACATATTGCAGATGGGAGAACTGCCACCGATGAAATTATGGGATTTAGAATAACCAAACATCCTATGAGAAGGATCTTTTGGCTTCCATCTTCCAGCAAGGGTCTCTTAGCCAGAAGGCAGCAGGGAGTCTGGGCAGCTTATATGCTGAATTTCAAAATCCTTTAAACACCTTCTAAAAAAGGAATATTGAAGTCATAAGATCATCCAGATGCTATAGCTGGCGTTGCAAAAAAAAAAAAAAAATCTGAAAGAACAAAAGCATTTCTAGAATTCCAATATTTTTTCACAGCTGTCATTCACTCTGTTATTATGCAGGAGCAGATCCAGCACTTTCCAAGGCTTTTTCATTGTGTAGTTTTTCTGGTAGGTGGAGAGTCACTGTTAAATCAGCAGCAGGCATTTGAAGAAAGTTTCTTGTTTTAAGGAGTGTTGCCATGTTGCTAAAACTTTTGATGGTTTCGTTGGGAATGTTGCCAAAATTCTTGATGTTTCTTCCATTTGGAGTTCCCTAGATGACAATTCACTCTTGTTTTTGTTCAGAAGTGTGGGAAAATTGTAATTGTGATAACTGCCTATAACAAGAAATTGAGGAAATTGCTGATGACTGTGCAGAATTGCTGATGACTGTGCAGCAAATTCTAAAGGGGTGAAATTTCTCAAGCTTTTGGTGTCTCAAGGTGACTGATGATGTGAGTAGAAAACTCAGAGTATTTTAGTTTCTTTCACATCCACTCACATGATGAGGGTGAAAGAAAAGTACTATGTTTATTCTTGACAGGGAGACCCCTTCCTACTCCTAAAGCAGTCAAGCTGCTGAGCAAAACAATGAATCCTTTCCACAGCATAAAACATTAAACATCAGCAATTTCTTTTTCTTGTGTCTCACCATTCATAGTAAATATCCTAGGGAGATGTTGGAAATGATGCTCTTCCAATTAAGTTGCATGAACTCCAACTCTATTCAGCTAAAGGCTGTTCAATGTCCAGAGACAAACACCATCTAATGAATCAATCTTTGTGCACAGAAAAAACCTTTCTTTTTCTTTTCTTTCTTTCTTTCTCTTTTTTTTTAAAGGAAATTACATAAAAACTAGGAGCTGATGACCTCTTTGAAAGGAAGAGACAGGGGTGGGTTGCTATATGAGCTTCACTTTCTAAATGATGTGGGGGCTTTTTTTTTCTGAGCTATCCAGTACATTTTCCAGTAAAAACAAGCTAAAATATGCAGCTTCTACTGCTGTGAAGAAAAGATTATTCTTTGTCTTTCAGACTCAGATAAGCAATTGTAAATCTGGCTACAGATATTTTTCATGCTTTTCTCTTTATATCCTAATACTCCTGTTGTTCATTCTAGGTTGTCACTCTTATTTACATTCCTCTGGAGAGTTTTACTAAGTGAGTTACTGGAAAAGAAAAAAAAAAAGCCACCCCACATTTTTCTCAAGATCCACAGTGAGAGCTTGAATTCTGAATTGCAGGGAGAGTAGGTTCCTACCAACTCAGATATATGAAGTCAGTCAGTTACCACAACGTGAATGCCAGCAATTTCTTCACTGCCTTCATTCAGATTTCTTCTATCTGGCTTCTTCAGCATCACAAGCTGGAGAGGATGCAGTCATCTGCATTCCCTGTGCTCAGCTGCCTGTGCCCTTTGGACCATGGTTTCAGCATTACTCCAGCCCTTCGTCTGTCAGCACTAGGTGAGCAGAATGCTGATATTCCAGGGCTTTTTCAGAGCATAAATGCTCATTTTGGCCCACAGCTCACTGTCTTCAGCCAGCAGAATCTCTGAATTCCTTAAATCTGATTGCCTCTTGGCTGCTGCTTTTTAGTTCTGGACTGCTGATATATGGTCAGGCTGTCCTGTGGTTTTTGAGGCATACTAGAACAGGAAAAGATCCAAATTGCTTCTTCTCTGATCACATATCAGAAGGGAAATCTAAGAGTACCTTGCTGGAGCACACTGCATTGTGTCAAAAAGTAGAGAATCTTGTTCTTAACTTGTGAGGAAGCTTTTCATCCTTCAATAAAAGAAATGCTGTAGAAATGTCAGGTTACACTGAATACATACTGAGAATTTGGCTGATATAATGGGATTACAGTCAGAATGAGCACACCAAAAATTCTGTGTCCCAGTGAGAAAGACTATTAATATAATATCAGCTAGGAGTTCCACGAGGAGCAGAGCAAACCCAGTTTCTTGCTGGCACTCCTGGTGTCACAGGGAGATAGACAGGTGGCTGCTGCCAATCAGTTTCTAGAGGCTGGCTGAGAGCAGCAATTTCTGAGCTGTTCAAAGGCATCCCGGGCAGAATGGAAGATTTGGACAAGGTTTATCAGGGTGATCCTCCCACTGAGTCACGAGAAGCAGAAAGGAGCCCCTTGCTTTCTAAACCCCTTGTCAGAAACAAGATGCAGCTGGTTCCAGCTCTGCCCCCAGATGTGGTCAATGGTTTATGTCTAAAGGATTAGGATTTAGGTGTCTAAAGGATTGTATAGGTGATTATATAGCTGTAATTGAGCCTTTGTACTACTTTGTCCTTCAGGAGTAAGGATGGTACACCAAATAAATTTATATGAATAAAATAATTTATTTAATTGAATTGATGATGATTAGGCTAAGAGATCTTAATCAGAATTATTTACTACACAGAATAGTAGGTATAACTCCCTATGCACTATTTATTGCAGCATTATTGAAGCAGTTGTATCCAAGCCAGCAAAATAATTATTAGAGGTTGATGTTACCCACAGCAAAGATCATGAGCAAAGCTCTTTTGCTCCTGTGATGTCTAACTTTGAGATTGATGAGTCTGGCTGGTCTCAGCATTCTTCAGCCCCAAAGCTGACCCTCCTTGTCCCTCCAGCACTGCCCACTTTGCACTTAGGGTGAGTTTAGATCTATTTCACCCCCACACAGACAGAGCACCCCGATACAAAGGGGTGCCTGTGGGGCCCTGTGGGTTCCTCTGCCCAGGATCATTTGCCAGACCAGTCAGGCAATCCCAGGTGGTGGGAGCTTGGGAAGCATGGGGGGAGAGCTTGAGAGGTTAACCATTGGAGCCCAGGGATTGAGGGAAAAATGCAGTTCATTTTGAGCATCCTGTCTGGAAGAATTCCAGTGATTCACAGTGTGGGGGAATGCAAAAAAGAGACAAGACAGGCAGCTTGCATCGTCTGACAGCTGAATGGCTCTATAGTTCTGAGAACATCCTGTCTCGGTGTATCCTCAGATCTGACAGCTTTGCTCTGTCAGGCAGGGACTGCTCTGTGATCCTGTAAAGTTTATCTTGGTTTTCATGAAACACCCCTGTACATGCCCAGCAATATATCTCATTGCCAGTAAGTCAGCAGCATGCAAGTGCCAGCAGCTAAATATCCAGGAATGTTATATTCAAAAGTGACAGAACCCCATGAGATGTGTTAAAAGCAAACACATTTTCTCTGGACTTTGTGGCTTGTACTCAGTGGCAGCCTTTATCACACAAACACAGATGAGGATTTTTGACAGGGTTTTAACCTCTTCTAGGAGAAGCTGCATATCTTTTGATTTTCTCATTTTTCTTATAATCCTGTATTTACAAGCAGAGCTAGTAAAATAACAGAAAAATACATTAAGTGGGGAAGGTTTGGCAAACCCAGCATAATCTCATTGAGATGACTGATGGGTTTAGATCTTGTTTTCAAAAAAAGGAGTTCAAAAATCTATCTCCTCACAGAATTACAGGCAAAATATCTCCCTGGTATAAATAGATGTAAATCCACTACAGAAAGTGCAGCTTTCATCAAAATCACCGAGGATGATTTTGCTGTTTTGTAGATAACATCAACATGTATCAACATGAATCTGTTGATAACAATTCAGTATTACAATTAGCAGTCCTTAAAGACATTGACACCTTCTTTGATGGGTGCTTCAATGCAAATGCTTTGTTTTTGTTCTCTTTTGACTAATAGTCTCCATCCTGGAGCCTCAGAATGCATTAAGTATTGTGTCATAGGCATTTTTGCCTTTCCCTTATGTCCCTTCTGAGACTTGTATGCAGGGCAGAGTTGTTTCTGTGCTCCAATTCTAAATGCCCACAATTCTATGGCTTTCTATTAGAGATGTCAGACTGGATGGTAGTTGTTTTTCACTTCAGGTGAAACATGATAAGAGTCTGTGGTTCCTAATGAGCTCATTCCACAAACCGAGTCCCAGCTTTTCGACAGTGAAATGTGTGAGTCAGACCTTGAAGATAAAGGTCTTATGCAATTGCTTAAAATTGCAGCAGGTTGTTTATAACATCCTTTGCATTCAAGCCTACTTTGGCTTTAAGCATCAGGAAGAATTTTGTGACAGAGCAGTGCACTGGATCTGTCAGGGCTGGAGTTAACTTTTGTCACAGCCGCCTGTGTGGTGCCCTGCTGTGCAGTTGTGCCCAAAGCGCTGCTGCTGCTGCCCCGGAGTTTTGGCTGCTGCTGAGCACTGTTTGCACAGTGGCAGGGCTCTTTCTGCTCCCTCCTCCAGTCAGCAGGCTGGGGGCGAGGCGAGAGATGGGGCAGGGACACGACCAAAGGGATATTCCATTTATTATGATGTAGGCTCAGCAATAAAAGCTCAGGGAGAGGAGGTGGAGGAGGAGGAGGTTTGTGGTCATGTGTTTGTGCTCTCAAGCAATAGTTGCACATGCTGAGACCCTTCTTCCCAGGCAGTGACTGGACATCATCCTGCTGGTGGGAAGTAGTTAATGAATTCTTTTTGCTTTTGCTTTCCCTGTTGAACTTGATCCATGAGTCTTTTCACCTTGCTCTCTCTCTCCCCAGAATGGAGTGAGCAGAAGGCTGGATGGGGGTTTGGCTGCTGGTTGAAGCACTAGAAAACAGACACTCAGCTCCTGTTCCTAATAAACATTGCTCATCTTGCTTCCCTGCATGAGGTTACATTGTTATTGCAGAATGTTCCTCTGCTTTTGCATCTTCACCTACTTTTAAATTTTCCTTCACATTCAATTTCTTTCCAAATAATTAGTTATGGATGTAATGACATCATCCCAATTCACTCTGACTGCCCACACCAAAACAGCTGGCTATTTCTGCAAAGCTGATTAGGAATGGCACCCTTAAAAACATTGAATTTAACTAAATTAGCACTTCGTTTTCAGAGAGTTTTCATGGAAACCCAGCCTCCTGGCACGTCAGAGACTGATACTGATTCCCTTCCCTAATTCAGCAGGTTCGTACAAAAAGGTTGGAAGAGACTGGACTACAGGAGGAGCTGTTTAAAACTTGATTCCTACAGAGTCTCTGCCCAGCCTTTTCTCTGATGCCATTGCAAGGGGCCTCATCCACAGAAAGTTGCTCACAAGGGTGGTCTGATTCCCCCAGGAGGATGGGCTGGCCAGGAATATGCTTTGTCTTATTTTCAGTCTCATCTTTTCCCTGTGTCCATTCCACACAACCTCTGCTGAGCCATAAATGCAACTCCTGACTTGCAGCAGCCTGCTGGATGATCCACAAAGAAGTTGTAGTTTGCCATTGCTGCCAGCAAGTTCAGCCCAGCCTCTGGGCACGCACATCAGCCATGTCTTCTCACCCGTGGAGAGTACAGTTAGTTCATAATTTTTATTATTTCCTTCTTTTCAGCTTTTCTTTTGTTTGTACTTCCTGCAGTTTTTATAGAAAGATATTTTTTAAAAGTGGGTGAACTGGTTTGTTATTAATTGTGTTTGTTCTGTATAATGATGGGTATTTCTAGCAGAATCCATCCTTTTAATCCAATTCTTTGCCACATATACACAAAGGGAAAAAATGCCTTAAGGACATCATATTTGTAAAGAACATTAGTAATGCAGTGAGGTAGATCAGCTTCATGCATTCTTTGAAGACTAGGGTCTAAATTTAGATTTATTCCCAAATGAGAAGGGATTTGTGGCCTCAATTTCAATTGCTGTTTCAATCCAAAAACTACCACAGGAATTAGTGCAATGAGAAGTCTTTGATTTGGAGTCTGAGAAGGAATGGTAGATTAGAAGCTGGACCTCCAGCCTTCAGTGGAAATTCGTGGCAGAAATTCCTTGGATGTCTGACTTTGCTCTCTGTCCAGCCTCTCTGTGAGTTCCCAATTTCCCCAAATTCCCCTTGATTTTTGGCAGGTTACCCGTAAGGCCCAGGTGTCCCTGGCTGATACTACAAAGCATTCATGCCCTTCTTAGGTTTCATGGTGCTGAAAGCAGAGGTTTGGTGTCACAGCCTCTGAGCTGCTTTCAGTGTGACATTCCCTGCTGTGCAGTGAAACCACAGCTCCAGGTGAGAGGTTTGGTTTGGGCTAGCAGTGTTACCCTGCTTTAGCAGCAGTACAATGGCAGCACGTCTCAGAGCTGGTGTGGCTGTCACTGCAGAAGAGCTTCTCTGCTATCTGTAACCCTTAAAATGACAAAGCATTTATAACTACACTAAGTTATTGTGTTGCTTATCAGCAGGTCTTATGCAGTATGCAAAGCTGGGGTCAATTCTGTCATTTTGTCTTTCTATATTAAGTGTCATAATCTTTGCCCCTTGTATATGTGTAGCCTCCATCAGGGAAAATGGTAATGAGTTTTCATACCAAGGGGATATTAAATCCCCATTCCCCTTCAGTAATGTGTAATGTCAACAGCAGCCTTTGATGAATTCAGCTTCTTCTTCTTAATTAGATGCTTGAGCAAGAGATTATTAATCCATTTATCTCAAATTCTAATTGTACCATGGATTGCTTGCTGTTTCATGCCCAAGTTTATGATCATAATTATCTTCTTACAACCTTTAAGGAGTCATACTTGCAAATGAATTTCTGGAAACTTGAATTGTTGTGTTCTTATTTGTATTACTTTCCTCAGTATGTGTGTGTAGATTTTCTGAAAGCCTCATTCCATCAGCCAGAGCTATCCTACAACACAACAATTCAGCAATTGCAGCTAGATGCCATTTCCATGCTAGTGACATCACACCTTAAAAAAAATGAATTTTAGCACCAGTAAGGGGAACTGGGTGCTTCTCATGGCAAAGGCTAGGGTTTTTTATACCAGAATTACTGAGTGGGCTTGATTTGAAGACCTACCAGCTTTGAAATGCATGTTAAAACCATAAACTTCTTTTGTGATACTAATGTATAATTACTAATGATCCTACAGATCTAAAAATCAGTCCTGGGACATTCAAGGCAAGCCAGTCCATTTGTTAAAATAGCATGTAGTTGCCTAAGTGACATGCACTTGCCTGGATACAGCCAAGGATTCTTTTGAAAATATCCTCAGAGCAGGCAGAAGGTTTTTTCTCTTTGAACAGGCTGAACTGGCCTAGTTTGCAATCCATGGTGAATACTGCAATGGCTCCATCTGCTGAAACAACTAAATCACTGGGAGCTTCAAAAAGTTGCAGCAAATGGGATTTTTTTTCCTCCTGGGGTGTGTGCTGTCATCCCCTCTGTGTTTGTGTCTGGGGTGGGCTATTTCAGAATGGACTCAGAACATACTGTAGCTTCTCTGTGTGTCCCCACGGAGCAATGGGTCTGACAGGCACGTGCCTGACATTCATTCAGTCAAGTGGAATAATAAATGATAGTGGGTGAAGCCACTTCTCAGTGTTCCTGTTTTCATACAGGCTGTTGTGTCGAGTTGCTGCGTGCAAATAGGGATTTAATGGCACCATCTAAATGGTACAGTGATATCTGGGAAGAGAGAAGGGTATTAGAGTGTAATAAGGGTAAGGATGACAGGTTTTTCTGTTGTGTTCTCTAGTTTTAACCATCTATACTGGCTGCTATTAAAAAACACAAACAAACCCTCCCACAGTCACTTGCTATTGTAAATACTGTGGCAGATGACAGCTCCTCTGGCACCGCTGGGCTCACGTGTTGCCAAACGATTGCTTTCCAGTGGTGTTCCTGATGTCCTCACTGACAGCTTGTCCTGGTTGTCCTTTCCAGTGCAGAGCTTGTTTCTCGTTAGGGTCCCTGTATCTCACTGCTGAACAAATTCCAAGCAGGATGAGGCTGCTCCCCCTCCCTCAGCTCTGGGAGGCCCCTCACAGCAGAAGCTGTGAGCGTGTTCACAGGCAGCTGGGCTGAGTTTAGTTCCAAATGTGTCCAAAATAAAATCATACCTGCACAGCTGAGTGCCACTGTATCTTGTTTTAGACAAGAGAATGATTTTAGGGGTCTGTTTTGAATACAAGTGGCAGACTGCATGAACAGAGATATCTGCAGTCAGGTTAGCAAGCACAGGGGAGTTTCTTGCACTGTCTGCACTTGGGAAGTGCTGTGGTCACTCGGTGTGTGAGCTCCTGCTTCACTGTAATTGTTTTACTCTCCTTTCTCATAGTTGGAGAGCAGCTGACCTTGTTTGTGTATCTCATGATTGCCCTAAAACTGTTCTCCACTACCAGGAGAATCAATGCACAGGAACTGCCAGGACACAAAGACAGCTGATCCTGAACCCTTTGGCAGTGTGGCTGGCAGCAGCCATTAAAAACTGCAATCTGTTTATGCATGGGCTGAGCTTAGAACTGGGATTTCTGCGCCCAAGAGTTTTCTGAACTCCTCCCAGCTCTGCCAAGAATGTACTTTGTGACTTGGGGAAAGTCAGATCTCTCAGTTTCCACTCAGAGAGTATCTTTGAGCTATGGAGATATCTCTTGCCTCACCAAGACTGGAAGGATTAATTGACCTGTACATTTGAAGCCATAAATTGCCATGCAGGGCCAGGCTCTGCACCAGTGCATAAAAGGGAGGTTTTATCATTGCTTTTGAAGGAGGAGAACTGTGATCCAAGTACCTAAGAGTGGGCAAACCCCACAGTGACAGGGCAAGTTAGTTCACAAATTCTTTCCCCTGTCTTCCTCAAACCTCCCTGTTGGCTTTTCTTATTCACTTAATAATATTCCTGCTCACTCCTCAGGCTCAGCTTTCTTCTGAGCTTTGTTTGTTCCAGCTGTTCTTTCTAGCAGGGCTCTTCTGCTTGAAAAAGGCACTTTGATTCATTCTGTGCTCTTGACTTGAAGCTAATGGGGTTCATCTGATCTGGTGAGTCAGAGGAATTTCCTTTGCATCTCTGTCTTGTGGACTGAATGAAGCAGAGCCTCTGTGGAACACAGACATGGGATCATATAAGTAAAGAGTGTATGCAATGTGCCTGACTCAAATCTTTTAACTAATTAAGTGTAAAACATGCCTTTTTTGCCACGAGTGTATGGGGAATAATGGCTAAAATTATTGCAGTTCCTCTCTGCCTTTGGCAAATTTGAAAGCAGCGTTATGCTGATGCTGAGGGGTTTGTTTTGAATACTACACTGCATGCTTCTTTTTAGTCAAAGCCTTATTTATTCTGCTTTTTTACTTCTCTGCTCTCCTCTTCTTAGAACATATGAATCTTTTTAATGCAGTACATAATGTTTTCTGGTTATACTACTAGTATTTTGTGGGGCACATAACCTCAAAGTGGAGATTTTTCATTACAGGGTCTCCTTTTACGGTAACCCAGGAATGGCAGCATTGGATTCAGGCTCCCCATGTTGTCTGTATTGGCAATGAAGAAGTCATTTGTACCAGAGGCCCAGCTCACAGCTGAAACCATAGAGACAAGAGGAAGTGATGCTGTGGAGGAGCTCATAGTCAGGTGCCAAAACACAAAGAGACACAAAGAATAATTTTTGCAGTGCTCTGGCTGTTCGCTGTGCCCCATTTGTAGGTTGAGGCAGCAGTGTTGGGGTAAGCAGGCACACCAATTAGAGACTGTGGGTGCTCTGAGTCTGGGGTGGTGGAAGGGCCCAATGAATCCCAGAAGACAGAGGGGAGGGATCCCTAACCCAGTTTGCTGGAGACTGCCCAGGGGTGAAAGCAAAAGCAGAAGGGGGTGCAATATTCCTGCTGATTCCATCACCTTGACATCACGAGAAGCTGAGCAGTGCAGGATCAGCCATTCCTGGTTATGCAACTCATTTGTGGCCTCAGATTCATTTGATCCCTTTTATGCATTTTGTTGGCAGCAGAACATTCCAGCCATTGCCCCAGGAAGGATGAAAGAGGGCAGTCAGAGCAGATCACATACCCAGTGAACCTGAAAGGGAAAGGTAACTAACCATCCTTTTCCAGTGGTTACTCTCTTCTCTGTCAGCAGAGCAGGATTTTTATTTAAAAAAAAAAAAAGCGAGTTGCTGAGATAGGCCAGCAAGTGTGTAGCTTCTTCCACCAAGGAAATAACTATCCCTTTCATAATCTCTTAGATGTGACATCATTCCTTCAAAATCCAACATTTGTTGGAAATTTCTGATTTTAGAAGTGACCTAAGGTTGCCAGCTTCAAGCTTGGTGTTGTATATTTGACAGTACTTTGGGTATAAGAAGTTCTGCCACCTCCTCCTGCCTGGTCTGTTTTGTGTCTATGTGTCTTTCATCAGGAAATGGAGACAGAGAAAAAAGTTCAAACGGAAAGCATTTTTAGAAAAAGTGTTGGTGGCTAGTGAGTATTTCAGGGCACATGTAGGTCCTTAGAACTTTTTCAAACACATTTTTGAATTATCCCTTTTTGGTGGCGGATAAAATTAATTTGCATCTTTGAAAAGTCCCTTCACTTGGACTCCTTGGGTGCTGTGAAGCATCCTGTGTTCTGAAGGTCAGGGTGCTAGCTTAGGTTCCCAAATGGCAGCCTAACATTAGATATCTGGTTTTTGAAAATCCCCAAACTCATCATCACGAGTTCCACGTGTGGTGCTTGTCTCACAGGCCTGCAAGCCATCAAGCCAGGCAGCCTGTTCTGCAGAGCACTGGTGATAGTGCAGCACTGCAGGAGTGCTCTTTGATCTGCTGGGCAGAGATAAGGCCCTGCTAAGAGGATGTATTTACCTTAGAAGCTCTCTTTGATGGGTCCTCTCCTTTCTGAGAGTGGAGCTCTGTGTCTGCTCAGTTTCTCTGAACAAACACAGTATCAGCTTTTCAGCACAAGGCTCTGGGGTGCTGTACCCCTGCACTGTGCACGAGGTTCTGTGCTGCCCGTGGCAGGGCAGCTCTCAGTCCAAGGGGTGAATGCAGTGGATTTTATCTGCTGTGAAGTGCAGCTGGGGCTAAGGAGGCTCTTTCACCTTTGTCTTTAGATCAAGGCTGTAAGTCTGATGAGCGCTTTGTCATTTAGAATATGCAAAATGGAAAAAAAGTCTTTCACTGCACCATCCTTTAATATCAAGAATACTCTTAGTGACCTCAACAAACCAGCAATCACCCTATGCCATCACAGTGTAGATGATTTCCATGTCATTCAGTGTTATCCCATCAATGCTGCAGTCCTGAGCTTGGCACCATTCTGTTTACTGCCACATTATTAGTCCTGAAGGAAAGCTTAAAGTCCTTCTTCTTCTTCTTCTTCTTCTTCTTCTTCTTCTTTGAGGTTAGTTTAAGGTAGGGATTCAGTGATGTGCTGGTCACAGCTCTGTGCAGGCACAAGAGGATGTATGTGCCCCATTCTCAGGGCTGGGAATGGTCTTCACGAATCCCAAGGCTCTGCTGAGGATTTGTGTATTTACATGGGTTTCAGCAACATGGTGACTCCCATCTATTGCCCAGCTACAGTTAATGAAACCATGGCCAGGTATGCACTGATCCAGCACCCAGAGCTCCACAGAACAAGCTGAATGTCAGAGCAGACCAGTTTTACACTAGGTCTTTCATAAAAAAACAATGTGGTATTTCCTTTCTTTCTTCCCAGACTCATACTACTTTCTGCTAGACCCTACACTTTGCTACTACTTGAATTTTCCAAGAAATTCACAGGGCAAACACAGCTGTATCATTAAAAGGCTCCTGGAAATAGTGAGAAAATGAGACTGCACTTATCTCTATCCACCTCAGAGACTCTCCTTGGATGGTAGCAGTTCTTGTGTTGAGCCAAGAGATTCAGACCAAGGTTGACGAATGCTCCCTGGGATACTGAAATTTCAACTGTGTGTCAAACACTGCCCTATCACACAGGCATGTATCTTCTGCTGTTTGGAAAAAGTGGGGAGCTATTTCTGAGGTTGAAGAACTATTTTCTCAACTCTGCTGGGCCCAGAAGGAGAAAACACATGTCCTACAGACTGTACATGCACTGCTAGAAATGCAGCCATCACCAGAGCTGTCTGACACTCCTCTCCTTGTGTCCAATAATGATGCAATTTTGCTGTGAAATTATGACAATTTCAGACATTACACAGTGGTATTTTGCTAGTCAAGGCAATTTTATGCATCCTTTTCTAATCCCTCTCCCCTTTTTCAGGATATTTGAATGAAAGTTGCTATTTGGTTGTCAAGGATTAACCTTTTAAAGAGCTCTTGTAGGGTCCAATGATTTCACAGCCATGATATGAAGCATGTTGGGGCTTTCACCTCCTGCCAGTGAACCAGCCCAGATTAAGCCCTCTGGTCTAGCAGCTCATCACAGGCAAGACTGAGCATGGTGCACTGCCAGTGCAGGCAACGTGCATGGTGAGAGCTCTGAAACACTGACAGGGAGAGGAGTCCTTGCTCTGAGATGTTGACATCTCGTGTTGGAGTGAGTAATGTGCTGGGATGTGTGCCAGCCTCTGAGACCTTCATGGGAAGGCAGCAGCATAAGCAATTTCAGTGTCAGTTAATTACACTTGAAGACACTGTGGTGGTTGTGGTATCTAAACACAAAATAGAGATGCAGAGCGATGCCTTGGGACATGGTGACATTGGTGTGACAGAATCAATGAAGGGCTTTGAAGTCTTGTCTTGTTTTCTTTGCAGATATTTCTCTTTGATCTCATGCTGGGGGTTTTTTTTGGTTTTGTTTTTTTTTTTTTTTTGACAGGTGTTAGTTTTTTGTTTAATGTTAAACCCCATGGATCCATTGTCACATATAACAAGAGCTGCTGGATGTAGCTCTTAGCCTTTGACATTAGAGGAAAGTTATGGCTGACCTGCATCTCTGAGTTTTCCAAACCTCCTCTGCAGCACCTTAATGCAGGTGTCCTGCAGGACTTGCCCACTTCACCATGACTGTACCTATCCTCACCTCCCTAAAACAAGTGGCTGCCCCACAGATGATGATTCTGGTGCCTAATCATTGTAGAGAAAGGAAAGGGAGGACACTGGAATCAGGGGTGCTGCCTGTCTCATTTTACGGCCTATTAGATGATCTCTGGATGTTTTATCTTCTCTGTGAAAAACTGTAACTTTTTAAGGCACTTTGGGATCCACAGAAAAAAAAAAAAAAAGCTTTGTAGCTGCATTAATACAAATAATTCTTTTCCATTCTTCCTGTGGCACTCTCCCAGAAGTTGTCACTGGCTTTGTGCAGGATTTCTGGCAGAATTTCTCCAGAACCATTTTTCTGCCAACAGTGTGGACAGCTGAAAATAGTAAAAGAATATTTTGTCAAAAATTAGTGGGGGCCATAAAGTATACTTTTAATACCAGTATACGCATGATATGGTTGTAATAAAGCCAGTGCTGTATCGAAGAACTTAAAAGAGCTTCCCCTGCAAGCTGCTCACACTGGGGGAATTTGCTGTGGATGCTCTTGGCTGTTAAGCCATCCCAACAGAACTTTTTTATGCCTTTCTGTTTCAGACAGAGAAGACTGGAGGACTTTGTCCTGCTGCCCTTGGCGTGTCCTGCCTGCACAAGAGGGTTCAGTGGTGAAGGCTTTACAGCCATCCTTATCCTCTCCTTGGCAGTGCCAGCATCTCATCAGTCTGTATGGACTGACATGCATCAGAGGCTGCAGCTGTGTTTTCTCACCAGAGCAGACACAAAATAATGAGTCAGTTTGCAGGGCCTTCCAATCAAAACTGTGTGTACCTTAATTCCTCTCTATTTTTCCTTTCAGTGCATTTTACCAAATACACATGAATCAGCAAAGCTAATAGATGTAAGCAAATAGTGCCAGTTTATTTTCTTTAAGCATATTCTACTTCGTCATTGCTAGAGGTGATGTTCTAGTCTGTTTTATTTGTTTTCCCTGGAAATAGAGTGTTTCTTTCTTACAGAATACATCTGAAATTAGCATTAAGGTCAATCTGCAAGGATTTAGTTGAACAGATGCTCTGATGTATTTGTTACAGGGTTCACCTTGCTCTGTAGAACAAAGGAAGTCAGGGAATGCAAGCACGTGAATTCTGTCCCCTTCTAAATGCTGTCAAATTCCATTCATTGCCCTTCATGGTGGTGTTACTGAAACACCTTCACACAAAATACCAATATCAAAACCAGTAGACTTCTTGGAGTATCTGTGTAGGGTCTCTTGTGGAAATCATTATTTTGTGTAGGCTCTTCCATCAGTTTTTATGAGGCTTGAAGGAGTATCTGTACTTTGCAGTAGAAAGGCTTTTTTGGGTAAGAGTATTTTGCAGTATTTTTTAAAACCTGCCTGGAACTTAATCTGCTACCTGGAGAGTATTTCATTTCCAGCTCTTTCCTGGCTTATTTTTGGGCTGTTGTCTCCTGGCAGTGTAACTCTTTGGTGGTTTGGGGATCAAAGTGTGGTATCTGAATTAGCAGTGTTTCATGTGTCCTGTTGATCCTAAGGAAGGAGGCTGTGAATGGCTGTGTGTGAGCTGGGCAGTGACAGCCTGTGCTGGCTGGAGCACACACTCTGCAGTCACAGCCAGCTTCATGCAGTGACTTGTGGTGACACAGCCAGGAAGAGAGGAACACGCAGAGACTGGGCTGAGAAAAAGAAACAGCATCTTTTGAGCTGGAGTGAAAATTCCAGCCCTATTTAGCAGCCATCTCCCTTTCCCAAACACTTGTGCAGGAAGAACCACCCTGTATCTAAGGGAACCATGTGTGGCTTTTTCTCCCCTAGTTTCATTCTGCCCACTTCAGTCACATCATATTCCCATGCAGAGCATCTCCCCAGTTCCCCATCCACTGGCCCTGACCCACTCAGGGGGTCTGCAACCACTACATGGGAATTTATGAGCAAAGCTGCTGCTCAGGAGGAGCAGGGGGTCTTCTACTGCTGCACCTCAGAGCCCTGGTGACCTTTAGAGCGAGGTATTGCCCTCCCAATAATTCATATTATTTTAAGTGGACTTGGGCCCAGACTCAACAACCAATTTAAACCCCAAACCTCCTGCTGAAATGAACGGGCTGCAACATTTATGTTGACTTTAGTGGGATTTCTGTCCTGTGATTCATCCATTGCTCTTTTCCGTATCCGAACCTTTTCCATGCTATTTAAAGTGTACAGGCATGAGCACAGCTCTGCCATCTCTGCTTGTTGCACAGTGCTCTTTGCACACCCTTCAGGTTGTTAAATTCCATGATATTTGAGGAAGAGTATTAATAGCTAGAATTCTGCTCAGGGACTAGCTTTGGAGGCTTCTAGGATGGCATTCAGACGGCATGGTCTGCAGGGCTGCCAGACACTGACTTCAGAGAATCACAGAATCTTGGAATGTTTTTAAGGAAGGGACCTTAAAGACGTTCTAGTTCCATTGCCCTGCTATGGACAGGGACATCTTCCTCTAGACCAGGTTGCAGCTTCCCTGGATAAGCCTCTATCAGCTGCTATCCCCACGGCAACAAGAAACACTAATCACTGGGAGGACTAATTTATAGGTGGCCTGGATAAAGCCCTTGCACGTTTGTCCTGACTCTTCTAGAATTTACACCCACATGTGAAGACATAAATAACTATCACTGAAAGTTTGCTGGGGATAGCTGTAGATTTTCAATTAACAAATCTTGTTAATCTTGGAGATGCAGCTGCCAGGGTGGCTTGTGTGTTTGTCCCCTCTACCTTGTACTACTGCTGTCAAGACATGAGGATTGATTTGTGTTTCTGAGCACTAATGTGCAGACAGGATTCAAAGCTGAGATTCTCATTATAACTGTGTTTTCCCAGCTTGGATTCATCCGAGTCCCTTTGCTGCTGCCTGCCTTTCAGGCTGTGCACGTCCAGGGAATGATAATGCAAACAAACTGCAGACCTTCCATGTGGGACAGCTGAGCCAGGCGCTGCTGCTGCAGTGTCCAGTGATGCGTGGTCCCTCAGGGTATCACACAAGACATGAGAGGACCTTGTTTGACATCAGTGTTCCTCTCACAGCATCCCCCCCAGCAACCCCAGCACATGTTTACTTCAGCAGTGCAAAGTGCAGCTTGGCCTTGCACCCTGGTGTGTTATCCTCCTTGTCCCAGCACAAAGCCTCAGCACACTCTGGAGTAAATTGTGATAGGAAAGATGTCTAAAACTCTCTCTTCTGAGAGCTGTGAGGAGCAGCTTTTTCCATTTGTTGCTTTCTTGAACTATCAGCCTTACAATGAGTGTATGGTGTTCACCTGATTTTTTTCCTTAGCTGTAGCTCAGTGTCTTCCTTTACTGGGCAAGAGACATCCAGCAGAGGACCCTGCCCAGCCCCACAAAAGGCAACACCCTTCCAAGTGTTGCAGTCTGATTTTCAGTGTCATTTTCCCCTTGTCTGAAAGATTTTCCTGTGCCCTGTTTCCTAGTTTCTGCTGGAAAAACTAGCTGGTGTTTATCACTCTTCTAATCATGCCAAGTTTTCTCTCCTTGTTTGCTTCCTTGTAGATCCTTGCTGTTTAAGCTTTTAATTGCATCTTTTACTTTGTTTGTTTGTTTGTTTGTTCCAGAATGATGGCTGCTAAAGTCATTTTCCACATTAGTAGTTTAACATGGCATTCATGGCATTAGACTCCTGCACCTTAGAATAGGCACCTTGTGTTAGAATTGGCTCTGCTGTCCCTCAGCTGTTTGGTTGTTTGGGGTTTTTTTTGGTGCCAAAGCCAAGATCTTTCCCTATTTAGCCCGGGAGCAGAAAACTGTGAAACCTTTCAGTGAGAACCCATAGGAGGTAACAGGGATATCAACACAGTGAGGTGCAGACAATGCCACCCCTGCCCCAGCCATGCTCGAGGCCTCCAGACACCAGTTCCAGCTACTCCTGCACTACACAGAGCTGAGCTCAGGCTAAAGTCACCTCTTGGCTCAGACTGGTGCTACCTTCAAAGTTTGCCCTGCTTTGGGTAGGAGGCCCAGCCCAGTGACCTCCAAATTATTCTGTGATTCATTGCCACTCTCCCCTGGCTCCGTGACTCCTGGGCAGAAGGTGGCCTGTGTACAAGCTCAGGCCACTCTCTGAGCATGGGCAGGCTCTCAAAAGGAGATTCCCAAAACTGCCCAGGCAATTCCTGTCTGATCCAGAGGTGTGTCAGGGGAATGGCTGGGAATTCCTTGAAAGCCTGTGTTTAAAGCCCAAAGGCCCAACACCTCTATTTTCTGTTTCTGTGAAACTATTTATAAAATGGGGTTTATACTATTTCTCATATTCCCCTGCTTTTATCACAATACTGAGCTGTAAGTAGCATCTTTAGTCTTGTGTAAGAGCCCTCATGCTTGGAGAATCACATCGGTGTAGTTGATGATAATTAACAGGTTACAGCTGCTGTGTGCAGGCAAGGTTCAGGTTGGTAACACTCCTGGAAGGTAAAATTGTGTTTAGTAAATAAGAATTTGTGAACTGAAAGTTCTGAGTAAGTGTGTTTGCTGACCCTCTGGTCTCTTAATAAAGGTTTTTCTTCTTAAAATAAAAAATTGCACACCTTTGCCATCACCAGAGGGCATCCCCTTCATCCATGCCTGGAGAAGAAGGCTGTGGAATACGAGCACAGACCAAAGCTGTCTCAGCCTTGTTTCCTTAAGGGCTGTTTTTCATGCTCTCTATTCCAAAATTATCTCATTACACAGCATAGACCCATATAGCTTGGCAATACAATCTTAGTACCTTGCCCTCCTTTGGTCTGGGAACTTATTTATTTCTGAAACATTTTTATTTGTTGTCTTTTTAATGCCATATTTGAAAGCTTCTCGTGGTGCTTGACCTGCAAATGGATACTTGAAACCAAGATGAGGTAAATCTCTCTGTAAGAACAGTTGCTGTGGAAAGGGTACATTTATATTAGATTATATTCAAACTGTGCTGAAGGAATGGAATTGAACCAGGAGGGAAATATGATTTTTATTGCCTGCTTCTCCTGTAGATGACACATCATTTCATCTGGCTCATTTTTTTTATATTGGCATTTTCCCTCCTGCTTCAATTGCAGAATTACTGTGATTTGGAGACTGGCAATTTTACTGAGACCAATGTCTTTCAGCTATGGTGTCTTTCACCTCTTGCAAAAAGTGTGCTGCTGCTTCATTGGAAACCAGACTGTCAGACAACATGATTTGGGTTTGTTAAGAACTGTAAATCAGTTTTCAAACTAGAACACTGGCACAGGTCTAATTTGACAGATCTCTGGCAAGACAGAATTTAACAAGTCGGGTTCAGTGCATAATACATATTTGATGAAAGCAAGATAAGACTTTCACAAAANGAATTATTTAAAAAAAAAAAAAAAAAAAAATTCAAAGCCCTGGTGTATGTCACATTTAGGATTGTCATTGATGTTGTGGAGGACATTTTGATATCACTAACAGATGACAAGGAGCCAGCAGCCAAACAAAAATGTGTATGTCCAACTACAGACTAGGCTAGACTTGACTAGAGCTGAAGTCTTTTAAAAGCTGCTGTACTTCCCATTGAGACAGAACACTTCTGATCAATAGAAATTTTTTTTAAAGTGAGATGATACTTTATCAGAAATTCTTTTTTTCTGTTAGATTTTGAAATATTTCATTTTCAAATGAACACTTCTTATCTTCTTTAGGGGTAGATGAATTCATTATACTCATATACTTCAGCCAGTAAAACCCTCTTAATACCTGTTAATACTAATTACCTATATACATATAGACATGCATTATGTATATATATTTTCATTAGATATCTATTTATTACATATGTCATTAATTATTCTCTTGGAAAAATATTTTAAAAGTTACATGTTGAATGCCTAGAAGTTCAAATGTGGGTTTCCAAAGAGAACAGCAACTTGTATTGACCAAGAAGGGAAACAGGATCTGCAATGCCTTAAAGGAATGGGGTTTAATCTGATAGAAAGAGAGAGAGAATTTATGTAAGATCTGATAAAAAAAGATCTGTTAAAAAAGATTATTATGATCTCTCAAGTAGTGTCATATTAGCCAAGAATACAGCCCTTTGTTTTTAAACATGATTAGTTTTTTTAAAATGTGTAAAATGCACTCAAATTTGTTAATGCTTAATGTTGATATTACAGTATTATTTTATATTAAAACCAGACATTGTTTACACTTGCAGCAGGTGTTAGAGCAGGGTGCAGGTCAGACCTGCCCCTCTCCCCAGCTGTGGTGGCAGTGGGACAGGGCAGGCAGGGATGGCAGAATCCCTGTTCCAAGGCACCCCTGGGATGCACAGCACATTTTCAGCTGTGTCACTGCTGTTCTCTCATTTTCCAGGGTGCTGTGAGGAGCTTTGTGTCCTTGCCATATCCTCTAAGCCAAAAAGATATCAAGTGTCATAGTGCCTGCCCTCCAGGGATGCTGGCTAATAAAGTGCTCTCCAGCTAGCTGCCAGTGCCTGCTTCTTAGAAATAACCCAAACTCAGGAGGTTACAGAACCCATTAACCCCAGGATGTGTTATTATCCCTAAGCAACAAAGATTTTTATAAGCTAAATCACAGCTTGACAACAATATATTTTAGAAAATAACGCCATGGTCCCTAAAAGTCATGAAGCTGTGTTAGAAGTGATAGGGTTTGGGTTTTTTCAGCAGGTCTGAGATTTATTTTTTAACATTATTATTATGACAATGTCTAATTCTTAACAATTTTCAAGTTTAATAAGAGAACTCATTTTTTTTGCCCTTGATGAAATGTGGCTTCAGACCTTGGGCTCTGAGGAAATCAGTAAAGATTGGAATACAAAACCATTCCACAGTCTTTTAAATCCTGACTGTTAATTTTTATGACAGTATAAATTAATTGTAAGTTTCTGACACAGACACAGCATCTAAGAGAACTGCAAGATTACAGTCCCCAGAGTATAATCAGAAGATGCTTTCTTAGGATGCTTCATCCTCTTTCACTGCTGAAAGCATTGAAAGGAAGATGAAACTTCAGTGTTCTGGCAGAGTCAGAGCCAAGGCAGTGAGCACTGGTACCTCTCACCTAGCAGATGTTTGTCACCCTGAGTGACCAACCATTCTGGTTCTCCCTGACTGCCACAGCTTTAAAAAGGAAACAGGCACTGGAGCTGTTTGAATTACAGGCTCAGACACCTTCAGCTCCACAGCAGCGGCACTGGATGTGCGTCATGGCTCAGGTGTGCATCAGCCAGGAGCGGAGGCTGAAGAGAGGTGTTTCCTTTTCCCCTCCTGGGACATACCTACAGCTGGCAGATAATCTCCAGAATATTTTCCTGATTTTTGCCAAAATCTAAAGTTGATGATTTTGGAAGCTTTCTCTTGATGCCCATGACTTTAGGCATGCTTTTGGAACTAAGCCTGATATACCTTCTTGTCTGTCAAGGGCCAAAAACATACTTATCATCCTTAAGTTAGATGATTTACTACACCAACTCTGCAGCTGTTGTTTTCGAGGTCATGGTCTCTAAACTCTACACCTGGAAAATAAAATGGGCTACTGCTATAGAAATGTAGCATGGCTCACAGCAAACAGCAAGTGTTGCCTGTATTTCTGGATTCAAGGGTGGCCAGGAATCCAGCTGCTCACAGGAAGGTTTCAGCTGTGCTGTAAAAACCAGCCCACATGCAATTTGTTTCTTAATGCACCTTTACCTTGCCCATGGGAAAGGGTGCCCATCCAGTAGGAGGGTGTGTGTTTTCTCAAGAGCTGTGTAATGAAGCCTGGCTTTACTCTTCCTCTTGCAGGAATGCAGACTCGCTCTTGCAGCTGTGGTCCAGATGGAATACCCCAGCCCAGAGCTGGTTAGACAGGCACTGAATGCTCCAGTTAACATGTTCTGTGTTTGAAAGAGGAAATGCTGATGCTGGGAAATCAGTAACAATTACCATCTCCATCTTTTTTGAAGGATGAACTTGCTACGGGTATGTCTGTCTGTTTCCTGTATGGCTCTGAAAGTTTGGCTGTCTTGAAATTTAACTCAAAGGCATTGTAATTAAACCTTGGCATTTGAAGTAATTAAGAAGCAGTCTACATTTTAGCATAATCTCAAAGCAACAGCAGGGTGCTGACAAAAATGAAATATGTTAATTTGAAAGTGTCAAAGTTCCTGTAAGCACGTAGTTCATACAGTTGGCAACAAGCTCTTCAGAAATAGCACTGCAGCCCCAGTAATCTAAAAGCCAGCCCTTCTCTAAGGAGGGATCAAAGAGGAGAGTCCAGCTGCAGGAAACTGAGGACCAGAGTTAGCATTCCCCATGAGGGAATACATCTTACATCACCATCTCTGCTCCTTCACCTCAAAATCTTGGGAAGGTCCAAGAAGCCCAGACTGTGAGCATCTCCAGGAGCTGCCTGGAAGGAAGCAGAATCCAAACCACTGCTTAGTACTTCATCTGGAAACTGGATGTTTTTTACATCGATAAATAGCCAGAATATGCCTCTTTTCGTCAGTGCCTCTGGGAGTCTGTTCATCACCACATGCAGATTCAGAAAAGTAAAAAATGGTGATGTGTTTTAGCCCAAAAGCCTCCAGGAGAGAGACTCGGTCACCTGTCACCCAGTGCCAGCCAGGGAGTGAGTTCACAAGTAGGATTGCCGCCGTTTTACTGCTTGAAGAGTGTTGAAAAGCCAGCAGTGTAAATACCGAGACTTTTCAGTGAAGAGGTCAGGACTGGCAGTATCTGTGACGGTGACTCAGCCCCTACAAAGTCACAAGAATTTTGTGGAGCACCCTTGTGGCAATCTCTTGGTGATAAGAGATTTTGCCTAGTTCAAAAAAGTAGTTCATGAAGTCAAGCTCCCGAGGCCAATAAATCAGAAGACAAATAAAGGTCCTCAGATATGTTCATGGCATCCACAGTTCAAGTACTGAACGCTCACGAAAAGCAGACGCAAGCAGCGTGTTTTCAGTGCCCTCAGTGTTAAGGAAACTTCCCAGTCTGACCATTCACGAGACTCTCTGGAAGTCACGCTCCCAGTGCCAGACTTCCACTGCTGGGACAGATGGCCCTTCACAGCAGGAGGATCCAGGGAGCTGAAGGGTGTCCCGCTGGACTCACCAGGCAGCCAGACCAGGCTTCCTTCCCAGTTTAACCCATCTCAGAGTCTCATACGTCTGGCTCCATAAAGCCATTTATTCCTCCAAGGAGGACACGCAACAAAGGAACCCCGAGTTTTTATAACCTCACAGTCTCCCGACACACCAGCCTTGCTCTTGCTCCTGAGTCCCTGTCTCTGCAGCATCCACCTCGCTGGCATCACCCCTCTTCATCTCAAAAAGCACAGCAATTCCTGGCTCCTCCTCAATTTCCATTCACCTGGCTGGCATCACCTGTCCTTTTGCCTTTTGTTATCCCAAAAGGTGGCTCAATCTGCATCTCAATCTGCAGTTTGCAAGCTGAGCTACTTCAACACTCAGTATGGACAGAGAGCCTAACTTAAGAAGTTCATTTTTTAAGTTCTCCTCCTCCTATGTCACTAGATTTCTGATGTGTGCACAGTAAAAGATGCCAAGGAGGGGTTTAACACATCCTGTATCACAGCACAGGGTGCTGGGCAGTGTGTGAAGCTTTAGACTTTGTTTCAGCAGCTCAGGGCAGCCTCCTACCAAGATCCATCTTGGAAACCAACCATTATTCCAGCAGAAGCCTCAGCTGTTGCATGAGATGCTCCCCTCACTCAGGTGTGTGTGCACCTGGAGCAGCTCCTCCAGCAGCTCCTCAGCATTTTGGGGCTGACTCATACAAACCTCATTATCCTGCTGTGTGTGATTAATCCTGTTATTAGTGACTAATAGTGTCTATCAAAATTTTTCCCATTTTTCTGTGCTCTGTAAACAAATACATCTACAGTCCCTTCCCACACCCTGGTTATGGCAAGTGGCAGCCCTGGCTGGCTGCTTTCCTTCTCCTTGTGTGTTCCTGCAGAGCAGGTCACAGCAACAGCCACTCTGGTCACAGCCACAGCCTCTCATGCATGGAAATCCCAGTTTTATGTGCAGCAGCTCAGACTGTGTGCTTTGCTTTAATTGCCTGCAGACCCCAAACTTGCCTTGAGCTGCAGCCACATCTAGACCAAAGGAATAAGGTTTGGGGGTGGGAGTGAGCTAGCACATGGTTTAAATACTGATGTGAGTTCTAGTGAGAGGAATTTCACTGCAAAATAACACTCGAACTTCACAGACTGATGAGATTACACTCCAGCATGCTTGTACTGGCACTGCTGAGTGGCCAGGTCCCCAGTGCCTCAGCAGCTTGACTGCTTGCAGTTCTTGATCTCCCAACTCTGATGACAACCTGGTAACTTGGGTTCAGAGTAAACTTTGGATTAAGCTAGAAGTTTCAATGGTTAAAGATGAGACCTTCAGCTGCCCTTTGAAGAAAATTTTTAGTTTCCCAGGATGTAGGACCCAGTGGCTGGGGAAAAGAGTCAGTTAAAGGTAAGTATGCCTGGAGGAAATTGGCACTGTGGCAATTTAGCAAATGTGGCTGTGCCAGGCTCTGCCTCCCACTGCAAAGGATCCAACAGGCAGAGATGTCCATGAATGTGTCTGTCCCCTGCATATCGGCCCTGACCAGTTTTCTGTCACAGACCATTAAGTCTGACCCTGTTCTGCTGTGCAAACCATTTCATTAATCATTGGGTGCTCCATCAGTCACTCACGTCTTCGGGCATCCTGCAGCTTTGCAGGTGTTAGAACAGCCCAGTTCCACAGGGATTAGGGATAGGTCACACACAAATATGTAGGGAACTTTCATATCCTCACACTGATGAATTGGGATAGCTGGATGTAGGCAGGAATAAAGGCAGAAACTGGATGAGCCATTGGTCTGCATGGCATCTCCTCCTGTGACAGAAGAATTTGTAGCACAGGTTATACTGTCACTTACACCAAGAACATTGCTTTGTGCCTTCCAGCTATTGCTCTGGGGAAGCCTGGGGAAGCCAGTGGTGCCCCAATCCAAGGCAGGAATGAAGTGGTAAGCAGACTTCTCTTTGTATACTCCTGATTCTCGCAGCTTAGACTGAAGTGATGGGACCATCAGAAAAACAGATGGACAAAGCTGGAAATTTTTTTCTTGGGACAGGTGTCCTGGCTGGCCAATTCAGTTTTGCTCCACTTAGTGGGAACAGTGCCATAGACTGTTGGTCTGGCAGAAACTGTGAATCTCAAGGCTTTCTTTCCCTTTTTCTTTTTTGGATTAATTTAAAGTTAAGTTTCCCTCCAAAATGAAGTCAATGCATTCCCACTAATACTGGATCCTTCATGCTTCCTCAACTACACCTCACCTGCTATTGTACAGAGTCAATAAAAGACATGATCACACAGATTTCCTCCCTGTATCAATCTGTCAAACAGCAATGATTTCTGAGTGTAAAACCTGTGGCCTCCTGTAATCCTTCCCATCTAACCTCTTCCAGCCTTTAAAAATAATTCCCTACTCTTTCCATTCCCATGAGACCTGCAAGTCTGGCAGCTCTTGGCTCTGTGGGAAGGGAAAGACCCTTTCTGTGCTAGCCTGGTAAGATTTTAGCATTAATGGGGTTTTTAATTGTTTTATTATGAACTACACAGACACAGAGCCCTTTGGCAAGGGCACCCTGTAGAAATAAATTGAGTCATCATCCTTATAATAGAAAAGCTAATTCAGTATGGATCTGTCCTCCAGTTAAGGGCATGCACATCCCTCAGAGAATGGTTTTACCAACTGACCAGACTTCTGCTTGTAACCAGTTTGCTTTTCCTGACAGATCCTACTGTCCTGCCTATGGAAATGGCTTATTCATGGCTGCTACTGTAGCATCAGCCTGGTCCTGTGCCCCCCTCTAACTGTGCTGCTCCACTTCCAGGACTACTGCATCAGCCACTGCTGGAAAGACTTGGCTTGGAGACAGTTTGTCCTGCCCAGAACCTAACTGCCCTCTACTTTCTGCCTTCTTTTCTACACAAAATGTAGCAATACAACTCCAGGTTTGAAATACTCTTCTCCTTAATATGGGAGAGTCTACAGAGGCTGTAAAACTTCCATCAAGCTGCAGAGAGAAAAACAAAGAATTTCAGGCTGTTGTCTGTCCATAGTGAAGATGTGTTTGTCCTGTATAAACTCTTTGTACCATTGTTATGACAGTGGACAAAGGCCTCCTCAGGCACTTCCTCTTCTGTCTTGGCTTTCTTAGTACCTTCTCTCTTTTGATTTGATATCCTCTTCTTACTGGGAAGGAGGGATTTTATGTGAGACTGGACTAAAAGGAATTTTAACAGTCACTGATTCCAGTGTCCCGCAAAAGGCATTGAGTCACTTCACAAAATGTCCCTTGGTGCCCTCTCCATGACCAGGAACTCCATGCAAACTCCAGACAAATAACTCCGCTGAGCTGCCACAGGCTATGCATCGGAGCACCAGGGAACAGCACCCTGCCACAGCTGCTGCAGGCAGCAGCCTCCAGAGCCTCCATGTGTGCTTTGATAAAAAAGCAAGGTTCCCATCCTGAGGTGTATTCCAGGAGCTGGGTAAGTAAGCTGTACAGCAGATCTCCTGTGCAATTGCTCTGCCTGCCTGGAGTCATTCTCTGCTGGCCACACAGTCCCAGGCCACCTTTGCTGAGGATGGCAAACACCAGTGCCTGGGTGGTAGATGGGTTTGCTCATGCGTGCTCGACATCTGCTGGAAGGAACTCAACCAACACAAACACGCTGGTGGCCTTGTTCTGCTGGTACCTGACCCATGCAGGCCATGCATGCCTCTGCCATGGGAGTCTCTGTTCCAGCTGCTGCCTCCAGCACAGAACCAACACCATCCATCACAGCACTGGAAGTCTTCCAGGATTACTCACAGGTGGTTCAAATTTTGTCTTGGAGTCAAAACTTGCCTTGAGATTTGCCTCCAAGGCAAGATTTGAACCATCTGCGAGTAATACTGTGAGACTTGAAGGCACCAGTGGCCGAAAGCTGTTTTCTTCCAGAGTTCCTCAGCAAAGACAAGGTGCATCATTCCTGCCAGGCACCTGGCCAGGAGGGCTGTCACCAGGAGTTAGGACCTCATTGCTAACTAAGGTCAGCAGCAAGGGGGGCAGCATGGTCCGGAAACACAAGAGGAGAAGCACAAAATGCCAAGGAAATGACATTAGAACTTGTCTTTGCACAACAGGGAACCAGGCTTGGGGAAGGAAGCAGCCTTCAAACGTCTCACTGTGCTTTGGTAACACGAGCTGTACTCAAAGACTCCACACTGGTGACGCTGCAAGTACCACAGAGCATTTGTTTTTCTGGGTGGTAAATTGAATGGATGTGTCCTGAAGGCGGTGAGGGTTGTGCTGTACAGACTGGTTTGGCTGGGTTGGTGCTTTACTGTGGTTGATAGATTTTTATCAGATGCTTTTACTTGTTAAATTTTCCTTGGTTGTGGGAACAATCCAGCAAATAGTAAAAATGATGGAGCACCAGGAGACATGCAGCCAAGGAGATCATTTGTTTGGCTGGATCCCTTCCTGCACAAGGGAGGCTTTGTGCGAGCTCACAGAAGAGCCGTGTTCATCTTGCTGTGGGCAGAACTGGCAGCAGGCTTCAGGCTTTGTCTCCACGCAGAGTCAGGCTGGCTTGGTTCTCTACAGAGCCGAAAACTCATTATTTCCGAGGTTACGGCCAGGCTGCTGGGAGGCTTCAGCTCCTTGTGAGGAGTGCCTGTCTCCCAGCAGCATTGGCAGGGAGGCAGCCAGGCCTTTGGACAAAGGAAGAGGTTTGTGCTGGTCTCAGAAAGGAATCCCATGCTGCCTGTGAGAGCTGCCATGGGGGTCATGCTTCTTTGGCAGTGCTGACCTCCGCGGAGAGCTGCAAAGCTGGGGGAACCCATGGCCCATGGTGGGTCAAGGACATGGGCTGGTCATGGTTCCACCAGCACCTGGTCTCCAAGGTGAACTGCTCTGGTAGAGATACATATGCAGAACTGGAAACTGATCAGATGCAGTACAAATGCATCGGTGGAGGACTGACTTCAGTGACAGGGGGTGTGATGACAAAGGGACAGCCCTCCCAGGGATCTCATGGGGTGCAGATCACTCCCACTCCTGCAGCTTCTCCAGAAGCTCCTGATTAGGCGCTGCCTCCAGGCTCCTCGTCACCAGCTGTGCCAGCCAGGACTCAGTCCAACAGCTGGGTGGCAAAGATCCAGAGGAGTGCAGGCAAACACTGGCCCGCTGCTCACATCTGAGTGCATCTGCACCATGGTGGGGGTTTCTCTCTCTGTGACACTGCAATCCTCCTCTTAAAGACTCTGCTTTATCACAGTCTGGCTGTCAAACTGGGGAACAGTAGCACCTGTCCTGAAGGCAGCTGTCCCCACAGGCATGCCTAGTTTAGGAGCTTTGTGAGGGTGTGGAGAATCATTTGTAAGTATCCCTGGCTCTGGATCCAGACTGTGGCACAGCAATGTACTCTGACTTCATGCTGGATGCTCAGGGCCACTGGCAGTGCGTGGCAGGTCTGTTTAAATGTGTGTGTCTCCCCTAAAAGCTGATGATGTGGCCAGTGATGCTTCACCACAGCTTTTTTGAGATGAGGTATACAAGTCAACCTAATTATATATACATGAGAAAAACCAATGCCCTGGCAAAGCCAGTCCTATTTCCAGCTAGAACATGTCAAAACTCATCTTCAAAATGCATCTTGAGTCATAACCACATCCAATTCATGGGAGGACTCTCACTTCCTGGCCTTATTGGGTGCAGGGATGAACATCCTTCATTGTGGGATCTTCCTCACATACAGAACTCAATACCAGAAATTGAGTGTTTTGGGAAGAAGAGGAGGGAACAGCAAGCATGGGGCATAACCTGGAGTTCCTCCTTGCATGCAACGTGGGATGGGGATCCCATGAAAAGCTGAACATGGGGACATTAATTAAAAGCTGTCTTCGAAGCAGTGCTTGTGTGTGTTGGCTGATTAAGACTCCAAAGATAACTCTCACACCAGGTCTCTGCACCAGCCCATGGCTGTGATGCTTCAACTTGAGACATGCCGTGTTTCAGTAGGTTGGGGAGAGGCAGCTGAGTGACCCAGCAGAGCCATGATGGGACAGTGTGCAAGGATGGCATCACTGGACAGCCAAGAGGTCTTGCAGATGCAGGAATGTGGGGTGCAGATTTTTAGGAAGTTTGTAGCTCTGTCCAGCCACATAAAGCTTTTCAAAAGTCAGCAGGATACCCAGCACATCTCTGCCAGAAGGTTTGTCCCTTGCTAAACATCAGACTCCAGAGATCTTGTCTTCAGACAAGGTTAGTTTTAACGGTCGAACAAATATTTTCCCCGACTTTGCTCTGGGAAACAGCTGGGCTTTTATGGTCGGATTTGAAGATAATAATAATAATAATAATAATAATAATAATAATAATAATAATAATAATAATAATAATAATACCAGCTCTCTAGCATTTCAGTGAAAGCAGGTAAAGCTTGGCAAACTTCCCATAACTGCAAACAGGGCTTTTTGCCGTGGGCAGCGTTAGAAGGCAGCAGGCAGCCGTGGTGCCCAGAGCTGGGCAGCCGAGGCGCCAGCTGGAGGAGCTGGCAGCACACAGGCCAGCTTTCCTGCCAGGAATCAGCCTGGCAAGCCAGTTCAATAGCCTGCCTGTGTCCCACTGGAAAGCATCAAGGAAGATGTCACCAGTGATGAAATTGCTGACAACCCAGTGTACTCCACCAGGAAAATTATCCCTCAGAAAAGAAAAATTGCCAATTCTCTGCTTGAGCATCTCTGCCCAAATAGTAGCACCCTGTGGAAGGCAAATTCCCTTTTAACCCAGGATTCTGCTGTGGTCCCATGCAGAATTTGCCATGAGAGATGAATATCTCAGCTGTGTAGCAGGGCAGCCCAGCTACCTCACAAGCAGCCACCTGCACATCCCGGCGTCACGGCGCCGCTTTAACCGGTGACTCAGGCGTTGGCCTTTGCATATCTGCCATGACCTCCAGCTCATGCAGGGCCTGATTGCTTTGCCTATGCATTTCTACATCTCCTCCAGATCCTAGGAGATGATGTTCATCTTCACTCTGCACTCCTGGTAGGAAGGGCCAGTAAGCTGGGCTCTGCATGGGGCAGCTTTCCCAAAGGACAGCTGACCTTCCTCTTGCTTTGTTAAGCCATGTTTAGCAGGAGTGGCTGTCACATCTGCCTTTTCTCTCCAGGGCTGAGTGCTTTGGAATAGCAAGCATCATGAACACATCCTCCTTGTTTTCTAAAGATCTTGTGAAAGTCTTGCCTGGACTGCATTCAGTCAGGACTCAAGGCATGACATGATAAAGTCCTCTTTGGTTTTTTCATCATTTATTCTCAGGCACACGGAAAGCTCACTGGGTTTTGCAGTGTCTGGTTGAATCCTCATGCTTATCTTTCCAGGGATACTTTAGAGTCAAGGCTGATTTCCACCTGAGCCTAAGCTGATGTTTCTGAGGCCAGCTAAGAAACCCATGTCCCAAGCTCTGCTCTGTCACCTCAGGCTGGTGGCTGGTGCTGAGGTCTGGCTGCACTCAGCTCACTTGGGCCTGAGGAAGACTGGGGTTGGCAGCTCCCCTGGGACTCAGGGAGGTGAGGTGGATTGAAAACTGGCCCAGAATGTGGTGATTAGCAGCGCAAACTCTAGCTGGAGGCCAGTCCCTAGCACAGTAACCCAGAGGTAAAAACCACACCCAGTTCTGTTGGGAAGTAGCTTTTCTGAAAAGGATCTGTGGGTCTTGGCGGGCACCAGACAGAACATAAGCCACAGAGAAGACTAAGGATGTCCTGGGTTGCTTTAGCCAAAACATTGCCAGGAGATGAAGAGAGGAGATGTGCTCAGCCACGGTGAGTCACCCCATGAGCCTTGTTGAAGCACAGTTCTCAGTGCCAGGGAGGTAGGGAAATAATTGGGAGAGGCCAGTGAAGGGACACGAAGGGCAATGGGGGACTGGAGAGGGTGCAAAGTGGAGGGGGTGAGGCTCTTCCCAGTGGTGCCCAGCGCCAGGCCCAGAGGCCACGGGCACACACTGGTGCACTGGAGGGTCCCTCTGAACTTCAGGAAACACTTTTTCATTGTAAGTATGACCAAGCACTGGCACAGCTGGCTGGGGACGTTGTGGAGGCTCCATTCTTAGAGGTGTCCAGCAGCTGTCTGGACACAATCCTGGATAGCCAGCCCTGGGTGACCCTGCTGGGCTTGGACCAGGTGAGCTCCGGAGGTGCCCACCTCAGGCAGCCATGGCTCTGTGAGCTTCTCCAGAGGAACATGGAGCCTTTTTTTCACCCCAGGTCCCGCCCTGGGGCTGGCAAGAGGTGAAGGGGTGACAGGAATGACGAGGGAGTGTGACTGGAGGCGGCGATGGGGTGACAGTGTAACAGGGGTGCGAGCAGGCTGAGGTGGCGTCGTGAGGGTGGCAGAGGCGACGGTGTCTGGCAGCGGCGTGAGGGGGTGGCGACGGTGTCAGGGAGTGGCGGGCGTGTGACAGGCTGCGATGGCGTAGGCAGGAGGAGGCCGGGCGGGTGACACGGC
>VXBQ01010789.1:2044715-2092794 GCA_013400175.1 Phainopepla nitens
CGCTCCCCGGCCTGCTGCCCTGTTGGTTATCCACTCTTCCCCCAGCACCGCCTCTCTCCTCTTGGTGCCCGCAGCAATCAGGACGACTACCAGCTGGTTCGAAAGCTCGGCCGAGGGAAGTACAGCGAGGTCTTTGAGGCCATCAACATCACCAACAACGAGAGGGTCGTCGTGAAGATCCTCAAGGTGAGTATCCCGTTGATGATGTAGGGGCTTGTGGCTGCAGGGAGCAAGAGAGAGAGGAGCTGGGTTGGCTGGGCCGAAGAACTGTTGGATGTCTTTCTTCACCCCAAAACTCCTGTTTTCTCGTTGTGGACATTGGGAAGGTGTGTTTGGAAATGGATTTGGTGTCTTTCCTGCTATAGCGATGTTTTGATGTCTCCACCTCATCCAGCATAGCTCAGGGCTGAGCGTTCCTCTGGTGGGGGAGAGCTGTGAGTCCTGACATTTGAACAGCGTTGCGCGTTCTGCTTGTGTTTGGCAAATCATATCTGGCAATGCCTGTCTAAAACAGCCCAGGGACTGCCATTTCAACAGGAATGTGAAGCCTGGAGGGGGAAATCCGTCTGTTAACCTCTAGACAGCTGGCATGTGGCCTTTTCAGAGCCAGGCTGTGGGATGCTCAGCGGTTAAAAAAGCACCAATATTTTACATTCAGTCCTTTAGAGGATCTGATGTGGAGAAGAACTTCATCACAGTCAGACTATAAACACTACGGAAACTTGAGGGGGCTCAAGGAGGCCTAGCAAAGTTTGGCAGTGTTGGTGGCCTGTGTGCTGGTGTGTTGACCCTGGTGGGGTTGGGCTGTGGGTTGACTGTGGGGCTGCTGCACCCTTTGTGCAGCAGTGGGAGGTTGTAGTTTGGGAGGCTGTGCGTGGGTTATACACTGCAGGCTCTGTCCCACCATGTTTGACACTGAAGGAGCAGCTCGCAGGCAGCTGTGCTAACTGTCCTAGTAGCACTGTGTTGGTGATCTCGGGGCAGGCAGGGGAGTTAAGACAGAGATGAAAGGCTAGAGTTGCAGTATGTTTGGTTCTGGCTTGGCTGACACTTGTGGCTGTCACTTGTTGGACCAGCAACACTTGTCACTTGTTCCCCAAGAGCACGTGGGAGCCCGTGTCTGACCATGGGTGTCCTAAGAATTTGGGCACACATTCATCCACGGTGTGCAGGGGGGTCTGAGCTTAATGTGCCCCTGCAGCCACTGAGAAGAGCATCTTTCCAGGACATGCATCTCTGCAGGGCTGTAGCTTTAAGGCATTCAGTAGATCCACTTGGATAGCATGTATGGCTGTCTCTGCTGATATTCCCACTCTCTCACTGTGCCTGCTTCCTTGGGATCTGCCTTAGCTTCCCAAAGAACTCGTCATGGTTTGTCCAGCCAGCACTCCTGGGAAAGGTATGATCTTCCATCTGCCTCTGGGAGGAGGCACAAAAACCCCAGCTTTGGTTGTGGGCAAGGAGGTGGCCAGGTGAGTTTGGGAGAGCCTCTGTGGCTGAGCCTGACGTCAGGACAGAGTGGTGAGGTTCACGTGTCCTTGCCAAGCCAGGTTCCTCTGGCATGCTGTTTGGCCCTACCCCTCCTTTGGATGCTTTTTGTGGTTTGGGGTTTTGTCTTTTTTTAAAGCAGATACAGACAGGAGTTTCTGCTGTGAGACAGTAGTCATAAGTGGCAAGTGGAGAGCTGGATTTTACAGCAAGATGCCTTGTGGCTGGCCTGGGGAAACTGTGTACTTATGCATGCTGCTCTGGAGCCCTCGATGGCCTCTTCAGGACTGCTGTGGTTTATTGAGATCCTAAGTCTTGCCCACATAGAAGGGCACCACGAGGCTGAGGAGGCTGCAGGGGAAGTCATCAGAAACCCTGCTCCTTGCCTCTTCCCAGCCCAAAGAGCCTCCCCTGGAGCGATGCTGCTCTCCCTGTGGCAGCTGAACTCTGTCACATCTAGGGAGACTGTCAGCCTTGGACAGTGAGTCAGCTGGCAAGAGTCATCTGAGGGCAGCTGGGTGCTCCTTCTCCTTGGGGCCTGAATGTGTTGCCTTAATGCCCTGCAAGCAGGACACTGGATTGTCCCAGATTTGAAGCGGATGGTGTTGCCACTGGTTCCCCTGGCCCTCCCCACTTGCATTAACATGCAGACAGCATTCCTGTGAGTGAGCAAGGAAAAGCAGAAGGTCCAGATAAATAAAGATGAACTTTCTCCTAAGTGGAAAGTGGGTCAGTGAAAAGAGAGTTTCAGAGCACCACGTTGTGTATATTATGAAAACCTGTGAAGTGTGGCAATAACATCACTCTGATCTGTGGAAAGTGCCTCTGGTTTCCTGTAACTAAACTCTAAACTTAATTGCAAAAGTAATTGCATTTATCTGCACGAGACCTTAGCAAAGGGGCTGGGTGTCTCTGTTCCTCCTAACTGGGGAAAAATTTGGATTCTGTGAGATGAGAAATGCAACCAAAAGTCTTCAGGTTTTTGTGTGATGCAGGGATGGGTCAAAGGGAAGTACTGTGGCTAGGCAATGGATGCAGCTGTTTAGCACAGTTGCTCCTTCCTCTGTAACATTTTTTGAGAGTACAGTTTATGTTAGGTGTTAGAGTGAGTTTTAGCAAGAGTCACTGCTTTAATATCTCAGCTTCATGGGAAGTAACTGATGTGTCTTCCTAGCCTTTGCTCTTCGAAGCAGCTTGTCCTTACTGAGCTCAAGCTAGCACATAGCAAGTACTTCCCCTGCTTGGCTGTTGTACAACCTGAACATTGTATACCATCCTCCACAGAGGTCAGGAAATTTTATCACCCTTTGATGCAGAACTGAGCCACTGAGATTTCCTGTGTGACTTTGGGCAAGTCCCTTAGCCTCAACAAAGCTGAGACTAGAGCATAGGTCCTGGTTGGGTGCTGCATGAGGGAGATAGCTGCTCTTCCTCTTGGGCAGCCACTCACCTGGTTTGTTTGTAAGTGCCCCACGAAGACTTCAGCTTTGGACAAAGCCAGGGAGCTGAGGTACCACATGCCCTCAGCCTTTTGGGCTTGCATAAAGCAAGGTGTCCTGTTTCCCTGGCCAGGACATAGCATTTCCTTTTGCTACCCCAGGTGCAGGGCCAGGCATAATCCTGCAGGAAAATGGGATGCTGCTGTTGTTGTCATCATAATGTGCATCAGCAAAGGAAGAGAATTAAGATGATGCAAATGACTATGACATTACCATTTCCTGGATCAAGTGCCTTAAAAATATGATGCTCTTAATGCCACTTTTCCTGGGAAAATTCTGCAGCTCTTCTTTTAAAAAGACAAATGAAGCAAGCAAGTTGCTTCTCACTCCACAGCAGCAGGACATCAGGATGCACTGTGTAGGATGGTGTGTGCAAAGCAGTGGGGCAGGAGCTTGGTTTGCCACACAGACACCCTCTGCCCAACATGCTCTAGAAGCTGTTACCTTGAGCAGTGAGGCAGAGGACAACTGCCCCCCCATTTCGATGTATTCAGGGAGCAAAGAGTGAGAAGGGTCTGAGGTGTGGGGACGCTGCACTGTGCTGATCTTCCTACCCCTCAGGTTAGTAGGGCATGCAGTCAGCCAGCAGCTGTGCTCCCACAGTCCCTTGCTGGTGTTGGAGGTTTCTGTGGGCTTTTTGATCTGGCTGGCTTGGGTACAGCTGTGGCCCTGCTTCCTGCCTGCTTTGGGGCAGCCCACACCAGGAAGGGGGAGCGTGTGAAAGTGTTCTGTACGTGCTTTCGTGTCTTGCTTAAATCTGATGCTAAGGTTTGACTCCCAGGATGAGGCCTGACATTCCTCAGCATGTACAAAGGAAGTTTAAGATATCCTTGTTGCCAGTGAGTCATGTGTTGTCTACATCCAGTGCAGGTACTAAAGCACAGCTCTGCTCTTTCATATCTTACCACATAGAGGTTTTTGGTGGACCACTGAGGTCAGTCTGTGCTGTGTCTTTGATGAACTTCTCATTTTGTTTTCCTGCTAATGCAGCTCCAAAATGTCTCCCAGCATTCCTTTAAAGTGAATCCACTGTTCTGGGGTAACAGTGTTCCTGCAGGATGAGAACAGTGTTGCAAGTTGCCACTCTAAAAGCTGAAAGCTAACTTTCCACATTGCTTGTAACTGCTACAGGTGATACCTTGCAGTGAGAATGATGCTGCCATAATGAGTCACCTGCAGTTAGTGCTGGTGCTGAATGTTGGCTGTACCTCTGTGTCCTTCACCTCCCAGTTCTGCCTCCATCCCTACTGTGCCCCCTCCATGGGGGTGGAGATTATAGCATCCATGTTGGCAGGTCTCTACAGGAATCAGGAGTTGTCCTGCTTTCCTGATGCACCTGTGTGTCCATGTGTGCTTTACTTGCCTGGAAAGCATTAAACCCATCAAAAAGAGGCTGTTTTGTCTCCTTGTGTGGTTACTCTGCATAGGCACAACAAGGGTGGGGGTAGTGGAAGAATGCAGATGCAAGGAGAGGGACCAGTGTGAGGGAGGTCCTGCAGCAGTGATGAAATAGCCTTTTTCTCCTTTGGTGGCTTTTGTCCCTCTGTGCTGAGTCCATGCACTGGAAATTTCAACCATGTACATGGTTTCACAAGTGCATTCTTGTTTGTTTGGCTTTGTTTTTTCCCTGTTCCCCCATTTGGGCTGCATGAACCCTCCAGAGCTGCTGCTTATACCAGGCACTCTTGGAAGATCCTGCCCATGTTGAACTCTATGACTCTAGTAGCTAGAGAACCAAGTTGGAATGATGGTTCTGGTGAGTTTTCTTCTGTCTCTACAAGCTTTAGAGCCCACATACAGCTTGTTCTAGAGGGGGGCTGAAATGACTCTCGTGCTGGTGTGCAGAAGGGATGGCACAGGGAAATAGGATTGGATGCTGTTGGTCCCTCAGGCTGGAGCTTTCGACTGCATCGGTGACCTTCCACCAAAGCCGTTCAATGCCTGCTCCTGGTAACTCCCTGTGCCTCTTGCTCCTCCTGCATTTGCATGCACTGAATCAGCTCCCCCTGGCCCACTTCCTCCTCTGGCAGTCTTGAAATGAGCCCTTTTGCAAGAGAGATGGGTACACAGCTCTTCTCTTTCAAACACCAGTTGCCCACAGTGAGCTTGGCAGAGTTGGCTGCTGGAGTCCAGCCTTGTGTGAGCTGAGACCGACTGGGACAGTACTGGGTGTCTTGCAGAGGCCTGGAGATGCAGCTGGTGACTCTCATGGTGGTGGTGTAACACCAGGGAACTGAGGAGCTGCAAAGCTGCAGCTCCCATGTGGACAAGGGTGAGATACAGCATTGTGTCTGTTCACAGGGACCTGAAGGAATGATTCCCATCCCATGGAATGGTGGTGCTGGAGATCAGGGCTTGGTCCTCATGTGTCTCATGAGGAGTTCTTGCTGTGTGATTGGCAGTTCTGAAGCCCCAGGAGGGCTCTTTTGGGGTGTGCCATGTTGGAACAAAAAGCATTCTGAAGGAAAGAATGAAACTGCCTTCAGAACACATGCTGGGATATTCTACCAAACTTAAGTATATTTTATTTAACTAAAAAAGCAATAGTACTTTTGTAGTTTCAAGGTATGTTTCCCCCCCAACTCTTTTCTAAAATTCAAGGGCAGCTCACAAAAGTTTGAATTCCCACAATGGAAGTGGTAAAATGCAAACAACCAACAGAATGTTAACATAAGTGGGCTCCTTGATTTTGTAGCTCTTTGGAATACGATTATTTGGTTTCCCAGCTGATGTCTGGCAAAATAAGCAGAGCTGTTCTGAAGCCAATTTTCCTATTGAGCAATTGGTGTCGGGCTTTATAGGCCGATTATTGTGATCCTTTCAATAATACTTGCTGGAGACAAATGAGCTTCTAGTGCCAGCTTTTAAATGTTTAAAGCCTGTGATAAGGATGCTGCTTGAGCCTTTTGCTGGTCCTGGACGTTGTGTATTCAGACCTCCCTGCTTGTTCACTGGAAGCATCGTTGTATTTCCAGGCAATTCAGGCTTGGTGAGCAAAGAATTGATTTTTTTTTTCCTAATAGGGTGGTGGAATAAATGACTTTAGTTTCTCATGGATTTGTATCTTTTGACTGCTAAACCTTCTTTCCTGCTGTGCTATCCCCAATTTTGTTTCAGAGCACCTGCTGGGCAAAACCCAGCACCTTCTGGGATTCCTTCAGAGCAGCACGTGTGCTCCTCAGCTGGCAGCGTGTGCACTGCCAGGCTGCCTGCTCTGGGCTAATGTAAAATGATTTTTATGCTTTGGACTTAACTCGTATTTCACATGCCTTCCTGGTCACTGCTTTTCTTTCACAGTGTGAAAATGCGTAGAGAACTTTGGATAACAAATGTAATTTCTCTCTTTGCTTGAATTCAGGCAATGGGTCCCCAGGTTGTTGGGGAAGGGTGGAACTGGAGCATCTGACCAAAGAATGTGCTCCCTTTGCTTTAGAAACCAGGCAAAAAAGATGTTTAACCAGGCAGCCATTTATTCCTTCAAGACAGGAAGTGATGGTTGCAGTCTTTTATTTAAAGGTTTATTTTAGCAAACAATGTTAATTCTCCCAGCTGGTGTTTACTGCAGCTGGACTCTTTCCCTGCTTACAAGTTTACATGATCCTGTGGAAAATGACCAAGGATCTGTTCTCTTGGTCACAAAGAGGTGTTTTCTTCTGGATCTACCTGATGCAAAGCTTATCATGTGACATTTTTCACCTCTGCAGAGGGATAGCTTTGCATGATGCTCCCCAGTCTTTGGGCAAAGAGAGCTGGGATAGCTCTGGCCACTGTCACTGCCTCTTCTGCCCTACTTCCAAGTGGATTGAAGCATCCTTATCCATTTGGCTGGAAGGGTGGGAAACCTGCAGCCACCAAAGGATAGATGGCTGGGAATAGTCAAAGGAGAGCTGCAGGGTCCAGCAGAGACCATCCTCCTGTGGCTGAAGGTCATTTTGTCCCTCTGCTCTGGGCACTCAGCGTGGTAGACAGTTCTGAGCTGTGTGTTTTGTCTCCACAATCTACAGCCACCTCACTTCCAGTTTGCCTGAGGAAGGAAGCAATTTTCTGGGAAACTGGAAAACTGGCTTGTGCTAGACAGTAGTGTTGTTCTAAGAGTAGTGATGCAGTTGAAGTAATTAAACCCCTCCCAGTGTAGACACGGTTAAACTGAGACATGTCTTTTAGCCCGGTTTCCTATGGAAACGGGTCTTATGCAATCCTGCTGTCTGTCAGCCTTTCTCCCCCTCCTCCCCCCAGTAGTTTTTGCACTGGTTGGCCAATTTCAACCAAATGCGACAGAAGTCTCCATGCTGTCAAGTCTGTACAGATTTCATGGAAGTAGGTGTTTGCACAGAGCAGAGGGACTGTGTTGGAGCCCCTTTCAGAAGGAAAGGCTTTGACCCATACTGGTCACTGGAGAATCCCAGCATGGAGGAAAGCTTTGAAATGCCTCTGGTGTGGGAACAGATGGAGTTGGAGGCTGTACCTGCATAAAACATTGCCTTGCAAACACAGGCAGATCAAACTCAGGAGCAGTTAATTTTGTCTAGGTGCCTGCTCCTTTCCTCTGCTGGAAATCCTCCTTCCAGTGCAGGAGGACTGGCCTGTGTAGGAAGCACAACCTGAAATGCTGCTGTTCATAGCCTGGTTTAATAAAATAGCCTTAAATGAGTATTGTTAAAAATACTCTGTCTGCAAGGGCTGGTGTTTTAGAAGCTATCCCTGCTGGGAGAGGCAGATGGTTGGAGGCCATAATAGCTTCAGTTCACATTTAATCCATGAGTGTTTGGAGTCAACATCCTTGGAGACACAGATCGGGTGACGCTGAGAGACAGTTGTAGCAACCCAGACCTAATCCTGGTGCGTGGCTGATAGGCTGCTGTGGGCCTGTGGTTTCAGCAGTACTGGGCTCTGGGCCCTGAGGGAGGTCAGCAGAGTTCCTCTGGTTTGAGCAGTTACCCCCAGTGCAGTGCCATGGGCTGGAGTGGTTCACACCAAGACGTTTGACTTGCCAGATGCAAGAGCTTGGGCTTGGGATCAGTTACTTGGGCTCGGAATGGGTTACTGGGCAAAAGCAGAGCTGCAGTGCTGTGCCCTGGGGCAGCACACAGAGTTTGCAGCTGTGGCTGGAGCAGTGGTGTGGCACGTGTGGGTATGAGATGGAGTGAGGCTGGGTAGGTGAAAGCTGTGCAGGATGGGGTGTAGGCCAGCAGTCACCACTGAAATGGGGAAACTGTTCCCCCACACTGCTCTCTCTGAGAACACTCCTAGGCAATAGCTTTTCCTCTAAAATGCCTCCAGCCATGGCATTTCTTTTCTTTTTTTCTTTCTTGTTTACCTGGTGGTGGAAAACCCCACACCGAGCGCTGGCTGCGTGTGGGGAGAGCATCTGAGGATGCACTTGCTTCCAGCCCTGCACTGAGCAGGAATTCCCAACCCCAGCCCTGCCTGGAGGCTTGCCCTTGTCCCAGCGCACAGCTGATGTGGGGATGGTGTGACCAGCCTGGCCAGAGCTCTGCAGTCCTGCAGCTTAGCAGGAAAAAGTGCAAACACCAAGTGGCTTTTAACTCCCTCTTGCTGAGACAGTGTTCGCCCAAGTGTCTTCCCTTGGTGATGTCAGAGATGCTGCTGGTGGTGATTATCTGCAGGCATTTCATTAAAAAAAGACCAACTTTCTTCTCTCCTTTTTTCTAAAAGTCACTGATTTTGTCTGCTCTAGTGTATTAGTGTATGGTGGGTAAGGATAGATTTCTGATGGAGATAATGTAGAGCATCATTTTCCCATTCTGCAAAAGGTGAAAGAATCATGTGGAAGTGACTGGAAGACAACAACTTCTGCCCCAGTGGGAGCAGTGGTTGCTGTGAAAGGAGAAAAAGAAATCTTGGAGGGATAGAGGGATATCCTCCCCTACCTAGCTGATGCAAAAGGCCCCTGAAATAACTACAGTATGAAGGAAAAAGTATTTCAAAGTGGGCTCTGGGTCTTCTTGGCTGTGTTCAGCTCCCAGTCAGGTGCAAGTGTTGCAGAAGAGAGACTGTTAGACACCTCTGTCATAGCCAGACAATTCAGGGTGTCAGTGCCTCAATTCCTCTGTGAAGTTCCTTGGAAAACAGCTTGTGTGTGCATCTGCCTTACTGGACAAGCACAGTAACCAAATTACCTCCTCTAATTCCATCTTGGCCTTCTGGTAAGATCTGTGCATGTGGGTGACACAAGGGCGTGTCCATCTCCATGCAGACATAAATTAAATTAGTTCCTAATGAAGCATCCTCCTCTCGGGTTCCAAAACATAGCCCTTACTCTTGCTGATTTACATGGCCCTGCTGATTTACATGGCCCTGATTCTCCCTTTGTGTCCAAGCTGCCAGGAGCTGCAGTGTTCTCTGGGTACTGCCCTGGGGCTGTTGGTCGCCCACTCGAGCCCTGCCCCGCATCGCTCCGGCTCTGACAGCTGCCATTGCTGGCCTTGCTGCCATTTTCCACACTGGCTTTATGAGGTGCTGACGCTCCCTGTGCTGGCATTGGTGTTATTTTTGGTACTTTGCTTCAGGCTGAGATTTTCATCTTTTGGCTTTAAAGTCTAGCTCATGCCTTTTAACTTGCAAGAGGAGAAGAGCAGGATTCGAATCTGAAGGTTTCAGCCACCTGAAGAGCCTGGAAAGAACAGCATATTTTATCACTTACATAAACGCCATATTTTCCCACTATATAAAACCTTCTGTTCCTTCTCCTGTCTGTTCATGCATTTGTGCCAGGGGTCTGAAAACAGGGATTGCCTTGGATTTGCCTGTAAGGGGAGTATGACTTGTCCCATCAGCACTCTGTGGCCATCATGGAAGTGGGAGGCTGTGGCAGAGGTGAGGTGGCGAGCACGAGCTGATGAGCTCCTGTAGCTCCTTGTCCTTCACACAGACGTCTGCTAATGTGTGTTACTCTGGGAAGGTGCCTCATACCTTTGCCTTTCCTCATCACACCCCTCCACACACAGCAGACTCAGTGCCAGATGATGAATGTTTTAGAAAGCTAAAAGTCTAGAGAGGAGTGTTTTCACCAGCAGCCTCAGAGATGGGGCTTTACCAGCAAAGGGCTTTACCAGTCCTGCAAGATGTCTCTGCAGTTCTTTTTAGTGGTACTGGTGGGGTGGGAGGGGATGCTCCAGCTATGGAATGAAGGACTGCTAGACTCGGTGACTTGCAGCTGGTCCTGCCCACCTTGGTCAATAGCCCAGGCTCATTAAAAAAGTCTCACCTCTTATCTGCTCTAAACTGCCTTTCCTTTCCAGCAGTCACAGAGCTAGGGATGTCCTGGGAGGGGATGAGTTACAGAAATGATCATTTACATTGAAGTGAACCACTGGATCAGCACAGTGTAAAAGCCAGCCCAAGCTCTGAGTCTCTGCCTTGGGAGCAGCTGTTCTTTGTCACTCTCCACAGGGTGATGTCCAGAGAAAAGCTTACTTTGCAAAGAGGGCTCCTGAGACTGAGCAGATTAGAGGAGGAGTCAAAACTGTTTAAAATGTCTTTAGGCTTTAAAAGTAATCATGGTTATGGGTGCAGTGACATGCAGTGGAGTTTGCTCTGTGCATTTGAGATGGTTGCAAGCGAGGCACAGCAGTGTCTGAGCTTACAAGTAATCTTGATGTTGGAGACTCAGGTTCCGTGGGATTAAAGTACTCGTTGAGAAAGGGGTTGAAAAGTGAAAGACTGGTTAGTGCTGGTAAACAAAAGCAGAGGTGGGTCCACCATGCTTGTCCTGTGACTCTGAGTGCACAACATGAATCAGTATGCTGAGTCCAAGGCGCTTTTAACCACAGTTACTGGAGTCACAGTTATGTTTGTCTGGAGTGGTTTGATTGTCCCCCTGATGCATGGAAAGTTTCCGTGGATGAGAGGGAAATTCTAGTTCATGCAAGGTGTCTGTCTCCTCTTTGGTGCTAAAAATGTTCCCATGTGAGGGTGGGAGCAGAGAGAGGAGGGGAGGCGATGTGTTCCAGTCAAAATCAGTGGCAGAAATCAGTGTTAATTTCTGAAAGGACTCTCACTTCTAATTTCTTTTGTCTATTTAAGCCAGTGAAGAAAAAGAAGATAAAACGCGAGGTTAAGATTCTGGAGAATCTCCGCGGTGGCACCAACATCATTAATCTGATTGACACTGTCAAGGATCCAGTGGTAGGTGCCTGTGTTGGGGGTGTGCTGGGATTGCCTTCCCACCAGCTGAAGGCATGGGCTGGTTGGTTTGGATGGGCTCCTCTTCCTTTCCATGTTCCCCAGACTCTTCAGCACCCCTCCTGTGTCCTCTGTGAGTTACCACAGCTGATGGGGGAAAGTTTTGAAGTCCTACAAATTGTCTGTAAGAAAGTAGAGCTTGTAGCCTTTTATCTTCTGTCTGGCATCTGGAACATAAGTACCAGCCAGGGCAACTGGATATTAAGCACTTCAATCCTTCTGGTTGCTGTCCTGCGCAGTGAGCAGCGGTCGTGTCATGTCTGCACTGCCACACTTAGCCCATTCCTGGGGAGTTTTCTCTGACTGGCAGCTGGCTGAGGGCTGTGACTCCCGGCCTGCTGGCAGCCCTGGAGAGGAAATGCTGCTGCAGTGTTGGCAGGCCTGGCTGACCTTCTCCTGTGAGGAAGGCTGGGAGGCCTTAGTGCCTGGTGACACGTTTTGCCTCACCCAGTGCTCTCTCTGTTCCATGGGGTGGGGAGAGCAGCGCTGGCCAAAACACTGAGTTGGTGCTCAGTGTGTGGGGTATGAGCAGGGCTGCACTTCCCATGTCCTGCTCCCACCTTGCTCTCCCTAGTGAGGGCTGGGCAGGATGCAAAGGCTTTCTCAGGTCTCTTGGAGCCAAAAAAAGGTCAAGTGCATATTTTAAACCATGGCTTTCTCTCTCTTGCAGTCAAAGACCCCTGCTCTGGTGTTTGAGTACATCAATAACACAGATTTTAAGGTGAGTTTGCCTGAGTGTGGGGGAGGGAGGCTTCCCATTTCTGTAAAGTGCTGTGATTTTCAGGAAATCCTGAAGAGCTGTGGGGGGAATTTAGAGTTTTCACAGTTGTCAGCTTCACTTTTTTTTCTCCATGTAAATCAGAAACCTGTTAATGGGCTCTAGATGAAAAGGCATAAAAGGTTTGTGTGCTGAATGTCCCAACTCTGAGGAGTAAGGTCAACAGGTTAGATATTCTTACTCCCCTCTTAATTTAGTAATCACTGCTGTGCTATATATTCAGCCCAAGTTAATCCCTGAGCTGTAGTGCTCTGTTTACAGCAGTGCAGTTGATGGAGCTGGTGACACTGATTTATTCTGGAATCCTTCAGACCTGGGGACTGTGGGGTGGCAGAGGCTGGAGAGCTCATCTCCCACTGCCAGTGGGCCTGGTAGTGGGGGATTGAACATTCTTGAATACATCTTAAAAGCTTTTTTTTTCTTGTCTGAGGCTGCAGCAAATTCCATGGCTCTTCTGATGTCTGGGGGCTCCAAGGGATATTACTGTTCTCAAAATGAGGGTCCTTTTGTTCTAGAGCAGCTACAAATGCCTTTGCTTCCAAAATGCTTCTTGACAAAAGGGATCTATAATTAGCAGTCACACCTATTTTAATGGTATCTTTGCTTCCCCCATGTGAGCCTTTACCCTAAGTCACTAAGTGGTGGAGAATTAATTGAGCAGTTGCCATTAGAAAGCCAGCAGTTATCCCTCCTGCACCATTCAGGGATCCCTTTCATTCCATGTTATGGGATGGTGTTTTTTTCTTCCTATCTGTCTTGGATCATTATGTAGGTCCAGGTTTTGTAGGGAGCAGATGTACCAAACACCCAGAGAAGAATCTTGGGGGGCTGGTGTTGGTTATAAAGGAGGCAACTGGCTCACAGACCAGCTCCTGCAGCCCTGCCTGCTGAGGGGCAGCACAGGTAGTCCCTGTCCCTCTGGGGTGGGCCTGGTGAGCTGGATGCTGCTGGAGGGAAGTGTGTGTGTAGCCAGAGCTGCAGCCATGCTGCACTGGAGGTCTGAGTGCTGTTTAATCTCATGTAGAGATGCACTGCAGGAGCCACAGTAACAGCAACTTGCAGCAGCATCTGCCTGACAGCTCTGGGTGGGGAGAGGAGTGTTGCCTCCATCAAGTAAACAGCCATGAGAGGAGTGCTCTGTGGTGACCTTTCAGGGCTAATTAAAGCAGGTTTGGTTTGCCTGGGCTTTGTTGACATCAGCTGGGCTGTGCCAGAGCCTTCTGTGTTGGGAATGTTCCCCTCTGCTTCTCCTGTGACCCACAGCCTCCTTGTAAGGCTGGCCCTAGAAGGTTTTAACTTTCTGTTTAGAGACTTTTTAATTATTCCATTGATTTTTATTTTTAAGACATGTCTTGGGATAAGCTACATTGTCCAGGCAGTGGTACACCTCGTTGAGGATTGCTTTGTGTGTCTCCAAGTCAAAATGTGATTACACCACTCCGTCGTGTCCTTAGAGGAAAAAATTATCCTCCAGGATATCCCCCATAAACTGAAATGTGTCCCTGAAGTGGAGTGTTCAGCAGTACCTTGAGGCTGGTGGCCTGTAGGGATTCTTAACTGAGAAATGCTGGGCTCAGAGTCCATGGTCCTTTGGCCATCCTGGCCACATGGAGAGCCAGGCTAGGCACTGCTGCAGCCAGTGAGGAGCATTGGACTGGCCACTGCACAAGTGACAGTGCTCAGCTCTGGCTGTTGCATTAGAAACAATTACATGAGCTTGCAGCAGACTTTTCTAGGCTCCTGGGAGAAAGGCTGGCTCCTCAGGGAAGTCCAAATTCACAGCTGTACAAGTCCAAGACAGAAAATATTGATGCTTTTGATGCTGATTGGTACAAGGCAGGAATAACTTGTCTTGGGAATGCAAGTGTGTCCCCAGGGCATGCAGTGTGGCTTCTTGTGTTCAGAGCTTATTTGTAACCTGAATTTCCCTAGCTGTGTATGGGGTGTGTGGGTTGTTTGATGCTCCACTCCCATGAGCTGTCTGCCTGTTTGAGTAGATTCTTGGGGCTGCAACTAATTGCACATTATAGAGCTGCTTCTACTGAGGGTGCCTGTGGGTTTCTTCTTCTGTATAGAAACTCCCAAAATGTCTCTTCCCTTGCTCTGAAGTGCCAGGCAGAGAGTATGTGAGACTACTTGTGTTGGAGGTCTCAGCTTGCTCTGGACCTCTACGCATGAAGCAGCTGGAGAGCACCCAGTCGTTGTCCCCTCTGCCAGTCATAGTCCTTATCTCCCTGGGCAACCAAGTTCTGCTGGAGTTAAGTGCCACATTAGCTAATCCAGGTGACAGGGACCTCTTCTCTTTGTTTGGATGTGGCTGCTGCTGCTGTGCCCATCTCTGTGTTGACATCTGGATTCAGCAGCACTGATGAGAACCAGCACCTCACTGGCAAATCCCCTTCAGGGTGTGTGAGGGGTTCCCAGGGCAGCTTGTGTGGCTGAGGGCTGTGGCTCCCAGCCTGCTGGCAGCCCTGGAGAGGAAATGCTGCTGCAGTGTTGGCAGTCCTGGCTGACCTTCTCCTGTGAAGAACACTGGGAGGCCTTAGCTCCAGGTGACATGTTTTGCAGGCAGCAGGTGGTTGCTGACCACTCCACAGGATTTCATTTTTCTCTGTCCTGTTGGCAGTAGTTGCTCACAAGCTTGGATGTCTGCTCAGTTGTCTCCTTTCTGAAAGTTCCTTTCCTCCAGCATTATTATTTTTTGCTTTGATGCTAATACTTTGACCCCTTTGCCTGCTCAAATGGCAGAACACTGTTCATGTCAGTGCACCCATGGAAGTGGCTGCTGGGTTTCCTCAGCTCTCTGTGCCTGGGCAGAAGCTGCAGTTCTGAGGGATCTAAGCTGTGGCTGTGGATGATCCCAGATCAGAACATGAGCTTTTATTTCACTATTCTTAAAGGATGGTATAAACAGGAGACTTAGGTGATACCTCCCCAGAGCTGATTACATTTTCTTAAATTACCTGTCTGGGTCCCTGCTGGAAGTGACAGCACTGTACTTGCCAGGAGGATGAGCTGGAGCCAGAGTGGATATGTATTCTGCTGTGTGAGGACAGCAGCCTATGCACAGGGTTAGTGTTTCTCCTCAGACCTGCTGCATTACTTGTCATCTGAGAGCATTCAAGCTCCTCACAGTAATTTGCCTTAAATGAAAGCTGCACTGCAGAGCCACATGCAGCTGAGGAGCCATCAGCAAAATTAAATGTCTTTTGCTAATTGGTTTCAAGTTAGAAATGAGACGCCTGCACGTCAGCCACTGTCAGCTGTCAGGTATTTTGTAAGCATACCTGGTACTGGGCCCTTCATTTCCCCAAAGAGGCAAATCCCTTAGGAAGGAAGGGGACAGAGACAGGTCTCAAGGAGCAGTTCTTGGTTGGGTTTTCTCCAGCAGGTTTGGAGCTGAAGATGAGATGAGCAAGAAAGATGAGCAATGGAGGGTTGCTTCAGGATGTTCAGCTTGCTGGAGTTGTGGGTACAGCTGGCTTTTGAGTCAAGTATTCCACTTCACCTGCACTTTGGTGAATTTTCTGGCCCAGCTGCTGTGAGGGAAATGTGTGCATAAGTTTTATCCTTGTACACCCAGGGTTTGTTTAAAAAATGGTTGTTGCCCTGCATAAGCAATGCAGAAGTATAAAAGATTCTCCTCCCTTGTGTGGCTGCCAAGGCTGGGATGCTTTGGGAACTGTTTTCCTTNGCTGCTGCCCTGCACCCCAAAGCAGTGTCTCTCCTCACAGCCACCCTTGTTGCTCTGCAGATGCTGCTTCCTGCACGTAGCCAGCTGTGTTGCTCACTCAAGGGAGAGGAATAAGCATTTAACTCCTGTCAGCCCCATGGTGGGGGAAGTATGTCTCTGCCTCCTCGGGCACTTACAGGATTTGTTTGTGATTGGTTATGTGACGTGTGCCAAAATATCACCGTGAGCTGGACAGGGGTAGTGGCTGCCTGTGTGTGGGTTTGGCCTTTCCTAGTGCTCTGTATTGAGAAAGGAGACCAGCCCCGGTCTCTGAGGCCTCGTGGGATCTTGAGTGCTGAGCAGATGTTTGAGCTGGGTCTGAGTGATCCCCACAGTGATGTCTCTGATAATCCTGCTCCACAGAGACAGCTGTAAGAACAGAGCATGGGGCATGTCTGCAGAGGAGGTGTCTGTCCTGCCCTGCTAGGCTGGGCTGGGGGATTTGGAGCCCACTGTCAAAGCCTGCTTGGCAGCTGCTCTGCAGGACCCACTTGCAGTGGAAACCTTGGCTCTGTCCTTCAAAGCTGTCTGCATTCACTGGCTGCCTGCAGGGCTGAGCAGGCTCCTGCAGGGACTGTTCCCTGTGGTGAGCAGAACTGGGCACTGCTGGCCACACTGCTGGCCTTGGCACTGACAGAGGTCACAGGGGCTGGGTTTCACAGGCAGCTCTTCTAGGGAAATCTGCTGAATGCTGTTTGCCCAACAGTGTTTGGGCTTTTCATGGCCTGGTGCCAAAGGCCATGAGCCAGAGAAGCAACAGCAGTGCAGGTCTGAGAAGAAAGACTTTGGTGACCTCCCTTCCATCTCCTTCCCACTTACAGGCAGCAGGAGGCAGAGAGCCAGGGAATAGGGAAAATGAGATGTAGTCTTGTAATGCCACTGCCTTTCCTGCCCTCCTCCTTCCCCAGGTGCATTGATGTTGCCAGGTGAAGTTGAACAAGGTGGTGAATGCCAGAAAGACACCTTTTGCACGTTTCTTACATAGTTTGTTACCTAGGACACCATTTAAACAGACTTCTGGAAGGACTCAGCTGTCCTCTGCTGGCCCTGCGTCCTGCATCAGTTGTGCACAAGTCAGAAAATCCATCCCTGCTATGGCTCTGTAGCTTGTGGCTATGTCTTTTTTGCTCCCTGATCACTTGTCTGCTTCACTGGGTTGCTCCAAAGTGTTAGGATCATCCCAGCTCACGAGAATACAATGCAGTTGTGTCCTGGAGGCTGGTAAAGCTCTGTGTGTGTAAGTGACACTTGTACGTTGTCAAATGATTTCTGATTTTGGGGCTGGGTGGGGCCTCTTTGGAGATGGCCTTCAGTAAGGCAGGAACCTGAGGATCTCAGCATGGGCCTGGAGGGGATCCAGGGCCAGAGCTGCTTTTTTAGAATGTGAATTTCAATCCCTTGCTCTGGGATTTCTCCTGAAGCTGCCAAGTGGTGCCTGTGATGGACAGCGGGCTCCAGTGCTGATGCAATTGGTGATTTGTCTGAGCTATGAGATGATCCTTGTTTGTAAGAAAGGGCAGAGAGGTCTGGTCCCACTACTGCCCTGTGAGTGTCCTTCCTTGCCCAGCCCTGGCACCTTGCCTTGCTTTCCCTGGGAGAGAGAACAGCTCAACAAGGCTGGGATGACTCCACAGCCTGTGACAGATACAGAGCAGAAGGCAAATTGGGGGCCAGTTGTGATCTGGTGTGGGAGCAGCAGGATGATGAGTTTTCCTATGATGGTGCTGGTGGCACAGGGCAGGTTAAAGAGCTCTGTCACTTCCATAGGACAGAGGTGGCAGTGAGCACTTCCCCACAACTCGAGTTGTGCTCTCCTTGATCCCACAAGCATTCCTGTGCTCTTCAGTTGCAATAGCCTTTACCCTGGGATAGAGGAGAGCCTCTGTGGCTCTAAGGCTGGATCTCCTCTTTGTGCTTTCCCATGCTCCTTTGGATTGATGTTTTCCTGCCCCTGTCACACCCTGAACTCCTGGACACCTTCCTGTGTGTTCCCAGCCCACCTGCCCTGAATGCTGTTGTCAGTGCTGGCATACAAAGCCATCACAGTGACTCAACAACAGAAAGAAAGTCACAATTGTCTGTGCCTCCTCCAGAGCTTTTGCTCTGTCCTCCTTGGACAGATAGCCTGCCCATCTCCTGCTGGAAAGTTGGGATAAGTCTGAATGATGCCAGTAGTGTTTCACAGGAGCTCTTGCATCCTTTCTAGATTTCCTGGCCAGTCTGAGACCAGGAGAGCCCTCAGGAATCGTAGCATTGATAGGGAATCTGGAATGGGGTCAATGATGGGAGGCAGATGGGGTGCAGGAAATGAAACTAATACAAATCTGGAGTATTTATTTTTTCTCTCTCTTTGTTTTTTTTTTTCCCTCCCTCCCCAAATCTGTTTCAGCAACTGTACCAGATCCTGACAGACTTTGATATTCGGTTTTATATGTATGAGCTGCTTAAGGTGAGTGGCATTGCACATGACAGTCTGGATGGGGAGACCAGGAATGAGAGTGGCAGTAATGGGACTCATGAGGCACTGTTGCTAAGAGGTTACTTCTCTTGTGTTCAGTGCAGAATCCAAGTCTCATAACCTGGGAAGGTTTGGGAAGAGGTTAGGTACCTGGCTTGTTGCTGTGAGATATTGCAGCCAAACTGGGGCCTTTGGTCATCTCCAAAGAGTCTGTGATTCCCTGAGGTCTGAGGTGTTTGTGATTGTGTCACCAGGCAGAGCTGTGCTTGGTCTCCCTGTGTCTCTTGCACCATTGGGCTGCTATGAGGAAAATCAGCTCCCAGAAAAACAGCCAGGACAAGGCCCTTGAGGCAGGGTTGGGGAACTATGATGCTAGGCAGAGTGGAAGAGAGGGATTGGCAGCTCCAGGCTTTCCTCTGCTGCAGTATTCAAATACAGCCCCAGAAGGTGAATTCTGCCCACTAGTTATGCCAGCTGTTACATGTAACATCAGTATTTTCCTTTGACACCTCCTAGCCAAAGCTTTCCTTGTCCCTCTGATGAAAGGTGAGGAGTGCCCTAAATACCTCCCCTTAACTAGCCTAGCTTGCACTTCCCCATGGAAATTCCCTCAAGGAGCCATGGCAGGTTTATGGGATGTGCTGCACTGGCTCTTGGGGGTCTCCAGCTGCAGAACAGAGGAGGCAGCAGGACACAAGGGAGAGCTGACAGGTTTGACTGCTCCCAGGGCTGTTCTGTGCTGACCTGCTGGAGCAGCAGCTTGGCTGTGTCAGGTCCTAGCAGGGCCTTGGCACTTCTGGGCTGGCACTTTGCAGCTCCTATGCTTCTGGAAATGAGTGGGACAGGCTAGGAAAGCCCTTAGTGCTCCAGGACACGATGAATGAAGGAGACTTCCTGAAACAGATCCAGTGGGCTCAAGGGAGGCTTTCTTCTCTGCACCCCCACGTTTGCCCACCTGTCTGCAAGGGAAGGACTTCCCTGCTGGATGCTGGGAGTGAGCCTGAGGCAGCCCAGGATTAGGATGGGAGGGGTGATGAAGTTTAGATGATCCTTGAGCCTTGGCAACACAAGACACTAGAAGAGCTTCATCCCTGGAAGCAGTTTGTGTAACCTGTTGCAGATCTCCTGGACTGCTGTTTGCTGTGAGGCCACGTGCAGGGCTGTTCTCTGAGGCCTTGCTGTGATGGAAGCTGTTCCCTCCTTGCTTCCCACTGTGGCACAGGCCCAAGGACAGCATTGCCTCCCTGGCACTGATGTCTTGGATATTGAATGACTACAGGCTGTACCCTCTTTCCGTGCTGCTGGAGATGTCATAGCATCTGATAGATGTTGATGGATGGATCTCCCTCCCCTTGGAGATGAGAAAACAACATTCTCACTCCCTTGCTCAAGGGAACAGCTGCGTTGGGGGGCAAGTGGTGCAAGGTCATGGAGCTGGGGAGCTTATATGTGCTCCTGCCTACAAGGTTGAAGCAGCTTTGCTCTCTCTCATGTGCTATCACTTGCCTTTTTTAAGTGCATTTTGGCTTAATCAGCAAGGCAGAGGTGACTTTCTAGCTTGAGTGTGTTTTGGGGCACAAGTGGAAAGCCTCACTGGAAGGTCATAAAACTGCATGCATGTTGGAATCATTCCCTTTCTAGGGAAGAGAGCCTGACCTAGGAAGCACAGGGCTACCCAGGTTGGAGCACTGGGCTTGTCACCAGGTGGGACACCTCTCTGTGTGTGCAGGGAACACAGGAAACACCTGTGACTGCCATAGGGCACAAGGGCCATACAGTCTCGTTGCCAGCTTGTGACTTTATCATGTGCAGCATAAAAGCTCAAAGTGCTCGTTCATGTGCCAGGGTTATGGCACTTCTTGTGAACTCTCGCTTCTGGCTGAGAACTGTCTGTTACATTGGTAATGCTGTGCCTGTGGTTACAGCCATGTCTAATGTGTGTGTGTGTCTGCCAGGCCCTGGATTACTGTCACAGCATGGGAATCATGCACAGGGATGTCAAACCCCACAACGTCATGATAGACCACCAACAGAAAAAGGTACTGTGACACCAGGCCTTACAAGCAAAGGTTTTCCAGGGAAACTTGAAACTCTGCTGCCTCTGTATCCATAGCCCTGGCAGCTGCACATACCCCTCTAACCTTTCTTTACTGGCTCCCCTCCACCTGTGCCAGCACCAGGAGATGATCAAAATCCCACAGGGGAGCACCTTAGTGGGAGTCCATGGCTTCCTCACTGCTGGAGTGTGCTGGTTAGACCACGGGAAATGGACAGCACAGGGGCCTACCCCACCCATCGTGGTACTTGTATCCATTGAGTGCTGTGTGTGCCTGCCCCAGGGACCTGGAATTTGTGACAAGGAGCTAGTTGCTGGTCCATAGGTCCCTGTCTGTCAATCAGCAGTGACTGTACAGGCAAGGCAAGGTGTATAAGGAAGGGAATCTCTTACTGGAGTCCTTTCTTAGTAAGCACGTTGTCCATCCCTGCAGCTGTGGAGATGGTCTGCCTTGCAGGATGTGCTGAGCCCCTCCTACGCCATTTTCTGCTCTCAGTCCCCAGGTAAAATCAACATTGCCTTCAGCCCAGCCCTTCTAAACAGTGGGATACTGTTTACTCTTCCCTAGTATTTTGCTTACTCTTCCCTAGTATTCAAGGACCTGGTGGTGCTGGTGAGGAGCCAGCTGCCCAGCAATAACAGTGTGCTTGGACTCAGAAGGCAGTGGAGCTCTCTCAGCTGGGATTTGCCCCACCAGCTGATGTTAGGGGAAAGGGACAAACCTGATCAGAGAACTGCTGAGAGCATCTGCTGTCCACAGAGGGCCTCCCTCCACCCCTGGCTCCATGCTTGCATCAAGGGATTGGGGTTTGGCCAGTGTGGCTTCACCTGGTGGCTGATGACTCTGTGTCTCTATTGCGTGTTCAGCTGCGGCTCATAGACTGGGGTCTGGCCGAATTCTACCATCCAGCTCAGGAATACAATGTCCGTGTGGCCTCTAGGTACTTCAAAGGACCAGAGCTCCTTGTGGACTACCAAGTAAGAGTCTGTCTCCTCCTTGCTATCCAGTTATAACACTTGTGGCTGCACTTTAGCCACCTTTGGGTTGTCTGGTTTTGCCTGTCAGGGCATTGCCTGGGTTGGAGAGAGGCTGGCTGTGAAGTGCAAAGGCTGAGGCTGCCTGTGCTGGTGGGGACCAGGATGTGGTGAGTGTGCCTTTTCTGACAGCTTCTCCTTTTCTCCCTCAGATGTATGACTACAGCTTAGACATGTGGAGTTTAGGCTGTATGCTGGCAAGCATGATCTTCCGAAAGGAGCCCTTCTTCCACGGCCAGGACAATTATGACCAAGTAAAGACATTGCTACCTGGCTTACTTTGTGAAAAATTTGTCCCCAGTTCATCTCTGTGTGTATAGTGGGGAGGCTCTGGGGATGGGACTGCCAGGCTGGGAGGATGCTGCTACGTGTTTGGTTAAGCCATCTGTGACTTTGCTGCCATGTGTAGGAAACTTGTTTTCTGCACTTGTTGCAAATCAAGTTTCAGGGGAGAAACTCCTTCTGTCTGGGATGTTTCCAGAAGGAGGGCTCTTAGATTTGGGCAGCTCTGCCTCTGCAAAAGAGTGGTGGGCTGCCCTTCTGCTCTCTGAACATGCCTTTTGTTGCAGCTGGTTCGCATCGCAAAGGTCCTGGGCACAGATGAGCTGTATGGGTATCTCAAGAAGTACCACATAGAACTGGACCCGCACTTCAACGACATCCTGGGCCAGTAAGTGGAGAATGAAATGCTGCCTTTTTTTCCTTGTAAGCACAGAGAGGGAGATAAACTGATGTCTGTACCCTTGAGGCACTCTCAGCAAAGGCCTGTTCATCTTCTGGACAACTGCTTGCAGGCTTCACATCTAGCTGCTCATGTCATCTCAAGAAGTCACTGAAATGCAGGCTCTCTCCTTTTGTCTCTCCCATGATTCATGAGCCATTCCCTATTTATTCTCTCTTCTGGTTGTTCACATCCTTAAAGTGGAGGTGTAGACACTGCAGTTACGTGTGGCCTGAGTGGCTCAGAGTCTTGCAGTTGAGATTTCTGAAAAGGACAAGTGGAATGGATGGAATAGTGAGGACAGCTTCTGTGAGGCTGGCTGGCAAGCCAGAGCAGTTCTGGTCTCAAGGGTGTCACCCTGCCTGCCACATGCTGTTGTCTAGTCCTTTTAGACAGAAGGGAATGTGCAATGTTGTGCCTTTCCTGGCACGGGAGATCCATGCAATTGTGTGCATGAAGAAGAGGATTTTCCACCTTTGGCAGGTGTTTGCTGGGCAGTAGCTGTGCAAGGAAGAGCTGTGGGCTGTTATCATCACAGCCACCTGTAGTCAGAAGAGGCTGGTGGCAGCGGATTGCCACGGGACACCGGGGCAGGGCTGTGCAGTGACAGCTGGTCCCTTTGCAGGCATTCCCGGAAGCGCTGGGAGAACTTCATCCACAGTGAGAACAGACACCTGGTCAGTCCTGAAGTCCTTGACCTCCTGGACAAACTGCTGCGATATGACCATCAACAGAGGCTGACTGCCAAGGAGGCCATGGATCACCCCTATTTCTGTGAGTCTCTGGAGTACTGGGGCCAGCAGGGATGGAGTTGTGGGGACAGGTTTTGGCTCCCCACTCTGCAAAAGCCTTAGCAGCTCTGTGGGTTTTGAGGGCAGTTTCTCTGGAAGGATTTGCCTGGGTGGAGCTTCCGCTTTATTAAATACTGTTTCCTTTTCCTGCCTGGTCTGTCTCCTGCAGATCCAGTGGTGAAGGAGCAGTCCCAGCCCAGCTCAGAAAATGCTGTGCTCTCCAGTGGCATGACAACAGCACGATGAGGACTGGAAAACGACGGGTAATTCAAGATGTTTACAAATAAAAGCAAAACCTTCGGTCACACAGTGAAGGGAAAAGAACCAAGGACCCCCCCCCTTCCCCTCCCCTTTATACTCGGCAGAAATCTAACCTTGGGGGGGGTCTTAAACCTCAGTTCCTCTCTGGTGGTTGTGGTTAATGTAACTCTAACCCTGTGGTACCAAAGCCCTGGGCAAATGGTCTTGCAAGAGCTAAATATGTAGTGATATCCCCAGGGCTCCACACAACTGATTCTGGTTCACATCTCTATGGATCCTTTTCTTCCTTCTCAGTCCAGCCTTCCCCACCACGCTGGTGGGGACAAATTGGTCGTTCCACCATCAGCCCTTAGCATGCCTCTTTCTAAACTTGCCTTTCTGACTCGTAGACTCTGAATGAACCAAATTCATGCTGGGGGTCAGCAGGTGCAACTCTGTTTTGAGGTCCAAGTCTTTACTGCTCACTCTGGGCTTGAATTTGGCCCTTGAATTCCAGTTTCAATTGTGAATGCCAGGGTGGTTGGGGGGGAGGGAGGGGGAGTTCGACAAAAAACAACCCACAAACCCAGCAGCATCTCGGGATTGGTTTGGAGCATTAAAACGAAGGCACTGATCCGAGTTGCTGGGGAGAGGAGATTCCCCCCCCTCCAGTGTGTTTGACAAAGGCTCGCTCTGAGAAGAAACTCAATAGACCTGCTTTGGAAACTTGTGAATGTGAGGGCTGCTCTTGTGGCAGGAGAGGGGAGGGACTATCCAGACTTTCCCATCGAGCTCAGGAAAGTCAGTGTTGCAAGATTTCTTGTGATAGGTGTGCAACCACGTACCTCATGACGTGGCTCCCATGAGAATTCGTGCCAGACGCAGACTTGTGCCAGAGCACAGCTCTGGAGCGGTTCAATCCAGCACCGCAGGATGGAGGAGTGGAGAGGAGGCCGGGGAGGAGAGCACAGGGAGGGGGGAGGATCAACAAACAGCGGCGTCAGGGCAGGGGCTGTGCAGCTGCTGATCCAGGCCTGGGGATCCCACGCAGTGTTTTAACAAAGTCAGCCATTTGTTGAATTCTGGGGTGCCGATCCTGTTGGGGGGTGGGGGGTTCGTCTTATGGGTTCTTTCATCAGATCCCTCGATGGCTTTATAGCCCCACAATTCACAGTTGCCTCCTCTACTTGTTCTGTGTGTAACTTCATCAAGTGGTTCTGGTGACACTCAAACCTAGACGCTGGAGATAGTGTTTTCCCACCAGCACCTAAACACAGAATTTCCTTCTGCGGCATTGTTGAAATAGTTAATTTTTTATAAGGTTGCAATGTTTCTATTTGAAACATCTGTTTACATTCCATATTCCAATAAAGTTCTATTGGCATCGACAGCAGGTCAATCCATTTGTATAATTCACTGAAACCAATAAATATATATACGTCTGAACGTCTGCCGTCTCAAATCTATGGGATAGCCAGGAGGCCTGAGAGCTGGAGGCCTTGTCTCCTCCAGGAGGGCAGGTCAGCTCTTCCAGCCCCTCTTGTCTGTGTTTTTTGGGATCTCTCACTCAGTCTTTGGTTGCAGTTCTTCCTGCTGTCGGCCCTGGGAGTTTCTCTGTGGCAGATTGTCTCTGCTGCCACGGGGCCGCAGAGGAGGTGCGAGGGTTTGGGCACAGCGTGGGCTCAGCTCCTGTGCTCCACTGGCCTCAAACAGGCGCTGCCTGAGGGACAGACCTGACTCTGCTGCTACCTGCTGGCTCAGAGCACGTCACCAGTGCACGGCTGGAACTCAGGGTTCCCCACCTGCTCGTCTGCTTTCAGCTGGGTGGGTGGCTTTGTCTCAGGATGTGCTGAGTAGGGAGTAGCTGTTTCCTTACGCCTGGGGACATGGGGACCGTCCTGGGTGTCTGGGCTGAGGAGCAGCCCGTGGTTGCTGCCATCCTGCAGGGCCTCGCTAATATTTGCTCTCCTGCAGAGGCTGCTGAAGGCATTGGAGTGTTCCCACCCCTCTCCTTCCATCTGCCCACCCTCCTGGCTGCCTGGCCTGAGGGGCAGGGGAGTCTCTTGTGCTCTTACGCTGTGCCAGTACCAGCAGGGTTGGTTTGGGATTTTAATATTGAGTTTTGAACTGATTTTAAATATCTACTGAACTGCTCCATTGAGAAGTGGATGTTTCTCGTGGCCTGTCCAGGTTGCTATGGGAGAAGCCTGTCTGTTTTCCAGCTCTTGTGTGTTGGCATTCCCAGCTTCTGGAGGGGCAAGGCAGAAGAGGTGGGGAGAAGAAAAATGAGTTGAGTGGGGGAACTTTGATAGGTGAACACTTTGACCACTTTGTATGAGTGTGCTGCATATAAATGCTTGGCAGTGTCTGAACCTGATGGTGAAGTTTCAAGGTGGTGCTTGGGGAAGTATCTGTTCTGCAAACCTGAGTCAGGAATTCTTTCCTGGTACCCTCAAGCAGAGGAAGAGAGTTGCTCTTCCAGAGACGGAAATGGCTTTCCCTGGTTGCAGTAAGCAGAGAGGCTGGAACAACCTGCCCCTTATCTCTCCACATGCCTACCCCAGCTCTAGGGGAGGATAAGCAGTGACAGATTCATCCTGGAGGGAAACAGCAGCTGAGCAAGAGTAGTCTGGGAGTGAGGAGGGTGTGGATCTCCTGATCCCAGGGCAGTGGGGATGTTTGACTGCAGTTTGTGCCAGTTTGTCTCTGTCTCTGTCTCTGCAGCCACAGGCTCTTCCAGCACTCAGAGCAGGAAATCCTCTCCTCTGGATCTTAGCAAAGCGTTCTGGCTGTAGGGACAGCCAGGAGCTGGGGAAGAGCGCTTTGTGCCTAGGAAGTTAAGAGGACTAGGGGACATGCATCTTCATCTGCTTTCTCTTGGAGAAAGTTAGGAGAGTCCTAGTGCATGTTCCTGGCCTTTCAGCTGGCCTGGCTCCAGCCTTCCAGCAGAGGTAGAGCATGGATTTGGCTGAGTGCCTTGTAAAGGAAAAGGCTCAAAACTGAGCCTCAGCAGCCACTGAGGGATGCAGTAGGAAACAGATGCAGTAAGCAGCTTTGCAGCGTGCTGGGCATGATGGGAGCTTTCAGTGGAATTATGGGAGGTGTTTGTGGTAGTGGAGGGAAACCCAAAACAGTAGGTCATGGAGAAAAAAGTCCAAACTTGTGTCTGGCTGTCCATGACAGTTCTGCTTTGCTGGACTGCATCTCTCTCTTGCCTTGCTCAGCCTTGCCTTCCCTTCTCACTCCTTCCAAAGCAGGCAGAGGTTCCCCTGCTGTTCCCAGATCCAGAGGGCCATGGAGGGTGTGCCAGGGCCTGGCTGGGGCTGGGGTGGCAGATATGGGGCAGGGTGCCCGGCCATCGCCTCATCGCGGCACTGGAGGAGCTCCGTGTTGAGCTGGCAGTGCCCCACGACGCTCACTTCCCTCCTCCCGTCTCTCCTCAGGTCCGATGCTGTTGCTCCCAATTTTCCATAAGCAGAATGAGAACCAAATCAAACGTCCTCTCGGCGCGGTAGAGCGACGGCGGGCGGACTGCGCGGCGCGGGCAGGGCTCAGAGCGGGGCACACGCCTGGCTGGACGGCACTCGCCTCGCTATGACCGCAGCCCTTCCCTCCGAGTGTTAAAGGTTCTTCTGCCTCTGTTTCCTTGTTGAGCTCTTCCTGACCCAGAAAGCGTGGAAATGTGAAGGGTGTGCAAAGCAGTTGTTGGTTAGTCGTTCCTTCCTCTGTTCCGGCTGTTCTCCCCCAACCTCTGATGGACTGTGGTTAGCCAGCTTGTGCCTGTCTCTTCCAGGACATGGGGGTTGCAGGGGATGTAGTATCGTGATGGACAGTTCTATACTATAATTAAAAGAATTCTATATTGTTGAATAAAAGTTTTAAAAGAAGCATGCCAGGAGGAGTATTCAGTGGGGAGGGAGCTGTTCCCTGTGCCCAGCTAGGAGAGGCTGGGTGAGGAAAGAAGAAAAAATTGTACAAAATAAGTGTGGGCAGAGGCAAAGGAGCCACTTGCCACCTTTGGGGGTGTTTCTCCTTTCCCTCCTTAGGCCCCCGCACTCTTCTGAAGGTTCCTGCCTGGGTGGTGACCTGAGTGCTAATGCTGGTACCTGCATTTTCCAGCCTTTGGGAAGCTTGGGCATGGCTCTGTCTCTGAACCACTGGAGCTCCCATCTCTTCCTCTTTCTTGGGCTCAGGCTCTCCTCCTCCTCCCCAGCACCATGGCTGCCAAGCCATGAGCCTGGAGGTCCTGCCCAAGGGCTGCTGCATTGCAGGAGTTCTCTCAGATGTGGTCCTTCACTGGCAGTGCTCAGAGCGTCTGGCTGCAATAGTGGTAGTTGGCCAAGCTGGGCTCTGGTCTTAGGTATTAATGAACTACTTGAAATTCTTTCTAAAAGCCCCCAGCTGGACTCTGTATGACTGTACATGGTCATTTCTCTTGTGTTGTTCCCTTCCTTCATTGTCCATATGTCTTTCCCTATACAGTTTTCCCCTAAAACTGCCCAGGGGAAAGGGTACCTCTGAGACAAGGCTCTTGCCTGGGAAAGAGAGACCTGTTGCTGGTTGCCGGGGGGGGGAGCTCAGCTGTGGGCTCCTGCCAGCACAGAACCACTCAGCACCACTCTCCTCCAGCCCTGAGCACTGGCCAAAATGGAATTGCAGGAGTGAGTCCTTGCACAAGGCCTGTAATGGGTACAGGTGTGGGAACGCATTGTCCTGGTGTGTCACACATGGAGATTTGCTGTGGGCCCAGATGTGGACATGGGCATCAGGTAAGTTTACCCTACTGGTGCTGTAAGGCAGGGCATGGTCCATTGCCAAGGAACAGTTGAATGGCAGCTCTGTTGTATCCAGGACTGTGCTGATCTCTGGCATCTACATTCATCAAGACTGTTTTTGGTGCGTGTAGCTCTGGCCAGTGGCAGAGCCCACCTGAGGCCCACACTGGGCAGAAGCAGCACTGTGAGCACACACTCAGCTGAGGTCCCTGCAGCACAGTGCCACATCAAGCACTGTTGCTGCCTGGATCTCTCAGTCTCCTGACGCTGTTGGATCATGTTCCCCATTGCCACCCGCTGCCTGTTGCAGCCCGTATCCTCTCCAAGTCAACAGCTTGTCTCCAGAGAATGCTCTCAGTGACTCTTTTGAATGTTGTTTGTCAGAAATAAACTCTTCTTTGCCTTTGTCTCCAGTTCGTCTGGAGTCAGAAAGGTTTTGCTCAGCCTGGCCTCTTGCTCCATCCATTGCACAGGTGTCCCTCCAAGGCAGTGCATCCTCCTGCCTTGATTTTCTCTGCCAACTTGCTCCAGTACACACTGGCACTGCCTCCTTCTGCACCCACTGATGTTTACACCCTTGTTCTCCTCTGATCCCTTGCTCAGCATGAGCCCAGCTTCCTCCTCTTCCTCCTTCTGCACTGCTCAGAGTCCAGCCAGTATGAGGTCCAAAGCCTTCAGGTTGCCTCAGCACCCAAAGCCACTTTTGGGCCTTGCCTCCCCTTGCATGTGATGGTTATGGATCTCCTGCCCAATTATCTTTTTGGTTTTCCCATTACAGCTGCCCTTCATCCAGTGCTGCTCCTGTAGGAAAATCCAGGGTGGAAGAGCCAGCTGGAGTCATCTGGACAAATCCCAGGATCTCACACTCCTTGCAGGAGTCATTACTTTGTTCTTGGTTTTGCCGTGTAGTGAAGGCCTTTGGCTCACAAAGGAACTGACTGAGTCTGGTGCTGGTTTTGTTGGTCCAAGCACTGTCCTTGGAGCTGGCCCAGCCCTGGGCATCTGCTCTCCAGCCTCAGTCAACAGGGCAATGACCTGGGTTAGGATTTCCCAGGCCATGAACCTGGACCCTGCGTTCCAAGGCAAGCACAGACTTGGTGATACTGGAGAGACCTGCTACATTTTGGTCTCATAACTGCACCCAGCAATGTGACACTTCGGAGGAGCAACGTTTCAGAAGCTTCCTGAAAATCTCATTCCTCCGAAGGCATCGGATTGCTGAGAATTCTGAAGGGAAGGAAATGCTTTAGTGGGCAGTTATTTCTGGAGCAGCACTCTCTGCTCACTCCTTGGACCAGATTATTTTCTTAGGATGGGCCCTTTCTTCCATCTGCTCCCCTAAATTCAATCCCTGTACACCCTGGGAATTGGAAGCAGGGATGAAGTAACATGCCAACAACTTCCCACCAATCTTCCAGGTGGATAACATCAGGGTGTGAGTCTCTGAAATACATCTCTGAGAGACCTCTTCCCAAATACCAGCCCTGATTATTAATATGGGTTAATGATTTACAGGGCTCTCTGTCTCTGCCCTCTCCTCTAGCCCACACATGCCCGGGGAAGTAGGAGGGGCAACGGGTACTGCATTTTGTTAAAATTAATTGAGAAATAGGGGCAATTTGAAAGCACAACCTATTTCTGTGTGCAGAAAAACATGACATTAAAGTGGTAAGTGGAGAGCGTGTGAATGAGGCGGCTGTTCAGGAATGGCAGCTGGATATTTGTCCCAGTTGTCTCCTGCCATCTGATTAAGGAAACAAGTTATTTCATCATGCCATATAAAGTGTACTCTAACCCACTGACTAAATATAGCTGATCATTTCTAACTAATGCCTTGCTTTTTGTGTGCTCTACTTGTTTGTGCAAGGAACTGTGAAGGAAAGAGAAAGTGCTGCTAACCCAGGTGCTGTGAGGGAGCGTTTGTAGCCCATGGGAGAGACAAGCACACCTAGCAGACAACATTGTTAGGATTTGGATGGGGCATTAGTTAGCAGCAGAGGCCTGGAGTTAACCTGAAGAACCATAAAGCTGGTGCAGAATGGTAATTTTTATGCTGTTTAGTATCTGTACATTGAAAATAGATGATGTAAACAGATGTTAATACAGCCAGACGAAATGTATGTCAGTTTAGAAATGTGATTTCCAGCCCAAGCTGTTAAGCCTCTTCAGCTGTGCCAAGGCCTTGTCTCTACGCAAGGACATTCTCACACCTGTAAAGCCATGCTCAAACCCCCAATATTGCCAGGGTTCTGTATGTTATCCCTGCCTGGCTTAGAGCGGCAGGAAGACACAGGACATTCCTAGGGCACCCGGGAATGCGAGGAGCTAAAGGAAGCAACTGAACGCAGCAAACCCCATTCAAATGCTCCAGTCTTGTCGAACCAGCACAGGGAGCCCCTCGGAGGAACGAGCAGAGAAACCCTCCACAGTCAAAGAAACACCCCTGGGAAAAACAAACCACGGCGTTCCCTTTGGACTGGGGGGTCGTGAATTGCAGGGGGGAGAGCTGAGAAGTTTTAGCGCTGTCCCTGCCTACAGCCCAGGCGTTCAGGGAACGCGGTACCAACCACGGGGCACCGGGCAGGGCTGCGAGCGGGCTGGGCTCCAGCAGCCCGGCCGAGCGAGGGAGGGCAGAGGCCGGAGCGGCGCCGCCGTTGCCGTGGCAGCGCTCCCACAGCACCGCCACCGGGAAGTGCATCCGGGGCCGCCCCAAGTAGTTCCTCGGTGACGGCGGCGGCGCGGCGCGGAGGGATCCGCCGTGTCCTGGCAGAGCGGCGGCCGCGGCCCGGCCCGGCCCGCCCGGCCCCGGCATGTTCAAGAACACCTTCCAGAGCGGCTTCCTCTCGGTGCTCTACAGCATCGGCAGCAAACCGCTCCAGATCTGGGACAAGAAGGTGAGGCGGCGGGCTCGGGCAGCGGCGCGGGCCGGGCAGCGGCGCGGCCGCTCGGCTCAGGCTCCCGGAGCAGGCCCGGAGCGCTCCGGACACCTGTGGGGCCGCTCTCGGGCCCCGCTGCAGCGGCCGGCTTACCGGGACCCCCGGGAACGGGACACCGGCATCGCTCCGGTGCTGCTTGCCGGGACGCCCCGGGGCCGGTGCGCCGGGCCCCTCGGGGTGCTTCTGAGGGGAGTGTGTTATTCTGAGTATCTTCGGCCTTTGCTGGGCAGAGGAGCCCGCCCGGCATCCGAAGCACTGTGGGAAGGCTGCACAAGCGCCCAGCGCTGGCCACGGGCAGCGGGATGCCCAAGGCGCCGTGGCCGCTGGGGGGGCTGAGGCGGGGTCAGCTCTGGTGCGTGACCCACCTTTCAAACAGGCTTGCCAAAGGCATGCAAAGTGGGCAGTTGTGAATGTCTCATCACTTTGTTTCTCCTTCCTGTCAGTTTTTCGAGTGGTTCTGCTCAGGGCCCCGTGCCTTCTCCATCAAGGGCTATCTCGCATCAAGGAGCCCTCCTCAGGATGTTTAGAGATATTGAGCTGTGCTGCTTCCCCCCCCAGTCACAAACCATCCATGGTTTAGTGATTCTGCAAAATACTTGTTACAGCCTCTGCGACCAAGACTACAACCTGTATTTGGTTGCTTGTGCATGAGCCTTAGCTGAATTTTTCAGCAGGAACAAAGCTTTCAAGGCAGTTCAGGCAGCAGTGATGTTTGACCTGAGTGGGCTTCTGCGAGCATTTACAAGTTGTGAGATGGGGGACAGGAAGCACAGACCCATCCTGTTTCCCATCAGTGGGGTCCCCACGTAGCTCTGTGAAGAACTGGGATGCCTCACACTACCCATGTGCGTGTCTGTGTTTTGCACAACTATTCGTGATTTTAAAAAAGGATCAACAGCTTATTTGGATGGTGCAAAGACAGGACACATTTAAGACTCTTAGACAAAGGGATATAGTGTGCTGCCAGACTGGATAAGCCATAAGCAGGCTGGACTGACCCTGCTTGGAGGTGGAGGTTGGACTGGAGACCTCTGGAGGCACTTGCCACGTGAATTGTCCTGTGCAGGGTGATACTGTTATGATTGTGTGGCCCATGAGTGGCCAGCTGGAGCTCTGCTTGCAGGGTGGATGTCAGCAGTGGTCCTTTCAGCTGCAGTAGTCTTGCAATAGTCTCTCTTGCATGAAGCATGGCCAGCCTGGGTGTGCTTGTTGGGAGGATTGCCCTGCTCTCTTCAGCAGTGCATGAAATGCCCCTGTCATTTTGGTGAGAACTGGAAGCAGTATTTGGCATTCTCCCTGTCCTAGGTGCATGCCTGAGATTACTGGGTTCATAGCTGTCCTAATGGTGACTTTCATATCTTTGCAAAAAGAACCAGCAGGCTGTGATTTCTACTTTTTTTTTAGATCTTAGGGAATATCTCAAGCTTTTGTGACGTGGGGAAAACCCATATATTTTTTGGCTTTAGTAGGGTGTGCACTGCTTGTGCTGGTGGAGAGGGTGTGTGTGTGAGTGTGCAGGAGTGTTCCTGAGTGTGTCTGAGTGCGTGAGTGTCCAGCCCTTCCCCAGAGGCAGTCAGCCATGCCCAGCAGTACAGACCAGGTCCCCTTGGTGACCGGTGCCTGGCTGGTGGCTCCCCTGTATTGCTTGTCCTTGTTTTTACCCCTTATTGCGCTCAGGTGTGACTCTTACTCTTTCATGTTTGTTTATTTGGGCCTCTGATGTGAGGCTTGAGTCCCCTTGTGTTCACTGCAGCGTATTTTGATACCTGGGAGTCTTGCACTCGCTGTACGTGCAGCATGCTGGGCCATAAACTCCTGCTGGCACTCTGGGGCAGTGATCAAAGCCTTGGAAGCAGCGAGGTCCAGGAGAGTAGGAGCCAAGTGACTGTAGATGGGTCCTCCTGGGGTCTTATTCCTTCTCGTAATGGAGCTGCTTGTGCCCCTTTTTTCCCTCTCAAGTAACATCTGTGCTCTCTGCCCCACTTCTGCTCCAGGTGCGCAATGGCCACATCAAGCGAATCACGGACAATGACATTCAGTCACTGGTGCTGGAGATTGAAGGAACAAATGTCAGGTAGGAGAAGCCTCTTCTGCTCTTCTGGGGGAACAGGACTCTGCCCTGAAGCAGAGTGAAAGATATCAGGGCCCAGCAGACGTCATCTTCAAACTACAGCAGTGTGATGGCAATGTCTTTGTCAATAAATTTAAGAATCTGGGTCATATCACTGGTACTCGTCTGTGGCAGTCTGCTGTGCCTTTCTCTGGATGTGCTTGTAGAGCTCTCACTTTTATCCTCTGTGGGGCTAAGAGATAAAAAAAAAAATCCCATTATTTTTCCATCACATGAAGGGAAAAATTTAATACCCAGCCTCAGTCAGCACTGCCAGTTACTGAAAAAGCAGCACTGTCTGCTGTCTCTTCTATTGTCTTGGGCCCGTTCTCCTCACGTGACAGCTCCTCTCCCTACAGCAGGAAGATCAAAGGGAGATTTATGAGGGGAGTTGCTTATGGAGCTTCTCTTAGCAACGTCGTCTCCATCGCCCCGGGAGACAGACGCCAGCTCCATGAGCGGCTCAGAATCTCCAAGGCTTCTCCAGGGGTGATTCAGAGCAGGGCGCTCCTTATAAGGGCAGTGGAGACTCCTCTCCTGCACACACACGGAGCCAGTGCTTCTCTTCCTCCAAGAAGTGTTGATACAAAACTTGCCAGGCCTGACGTGTACTTCTAGGGCTCATGACCTGTGTTTTCCCAGCTGTATAGAGCACACAGGGCCTCTGCCATGATCTGGAGAGTTCTGCCTGTTCACTCAAGGGTAGGAGGAGGTTGTGTTAAGAAGTAGCGCTGACATGGCCTTGAAACTGGGGAGGTGAAGCTGTCCAGGAAGGTGTTTTATGCCCTGGGTGAGAAAAGTGCAATTTGAGATGCATTCTTTGTGCCTTTTATCTTTTTCTGCCTGCAGCTACCTCTGAAACTTCTCCTCCTGTTGCAGGAAGCCCTGGCTGTTGCTGAGATCTTACGATCACAGTTATCCATTTCTGCCTGTCCTCCAAGGCTGCATTGGGCCGAGGGAGAGACCTGGGTTACCTCGGGCTGTGCACTTTGTGCTGCGTGAGATCCTAAAGTGTTTTTCTCTCACCTCTCAGTACCACGTACATCACGTGCCCTGCTGACCCAAAGAAGACCCTGGGCATCAAACTACCTTTCCTAGTGATGATCATCAAGAACCTGAAAAAATACTTCACTTTTGAAGTGCAGGTGAGGAGTGTGCAGTGGGGAGGCCCCTCCAGGGACCACTGAGGAAGGCGCCAGAGAGCCTGCAGTCTTGTGTTGGAACTTGTCCCAGGCAGTGAGTGATCCCCAAAACAGTTTTGCTTTCTTGGCCATGTGGTGTGTCAGGTCTTCTGGTTCGGGGGCATCAGTCAGCTCACGGACACGTTGTTGCTATTCCTAAAAATGGGTCTGTTTCCTGTGTTAAAATTACTTCTGCTGCGGAATGGAGGGGTGGGAGTAGGGAGCCCTCCTGCAGACGGGGAGCGCCGTCCTGGGGAGTGGAGGGCCCGGCCCCTGGGCGAGCAGCCTGCCTTCCTTGCCCAGGTGCTGGATGATAAGAACGTCCGTCGGCGTTTCCGGGCGAGCAACTACCAGAGCACGACGCGGGTGAAGCCCTTCATCTGCACCATGCCCATGCGCCTGGACGACGGCTGGAACCAGATCCAGTTCAACCTGTCCGACTTCACGCGCCGCGCCTACGGCACCAACTACATCGAGACCCTGAGAGTGCAGGTGAGCAGCAGCCAGGACTGCCCGGGCAAACCAACGGCTGGGGACGGTCCTGCTGCCTGGGACAGCAGGATGGGAGTCTGGCTTCCGCCCTGCCTGCTTCCTTTGCAGAGCACTGTGGAAGGGGAGCAAAGCCCTGACTGAGGCTTCACTTTACTTGCTTAGACTGGGATGAAGAACCCCATTTCCATGTTGTTTCCCTGGCTGGCTGTTGGTTAGGGTGCGAGCTGCAGTTCCCCGTGGCATGCCGTGAAGGTGGAGCTCTGCTGGGAATTCCTGTGTGTTGCCTTACTGTCCAGATAGGCTGGACAGTGATTGGCTGAACGGGAGCCTGGATGGGAAAGACTCACGGTGTACAGACCATTCATACCCCTGGTCAGGCTTGTTTCCTAGTGGTAGTGGAGTGACCCTGCTTTCACTGAGTCCTTTGTAACAGAGCTGATGCAGTGTTTGTTCCTGCTGAGGACATGGAACGCCAAATGCTAGGGAGTCCTGTTCACAGTGTCCAGTGGTGTGGGTTATTATGAGGAATGTCTGTGTAGAGCATCCCTGTTCCTCAGTGTGAGGGGAGTGCTGCAGTTCCTTGCAGGATTGCCCTGAGGTGCAGGCAGTCAGCTGAGAGTTGTCTGCGTTCTCACATACTCATGAGGGGCACCAGAGCAACTCCTTTGCTGCCAGCTGATAGTGGAGGCAGCACAGACTGGACAGGCTCATTCCTGACCTCAGGGAGGCCCTGAAGTGGGCGTGTCAAAAATGCAGCAGGCTGAGGCTGTGGGTGTTGTGGCAAATGCTGATACCAGCAAAGCAGAGGTCAGTTCACAGCAGAGAATCCCTGTAGCAGCTAAGCAGATCTCAGTCGGCAGCGATGCCAGAGCTTGGCCAAATCTTCTGAGCAAGTGTTCATCCTTGGAGAGAGCATCTAGTGCAAAGCAGAGGGCACAGACCAGCATTTCTCCAATGTCCTGTCAGATTCAAAAAAGCAACACAGTGAAGTAGATTTCCAGCTGCTGAGCCAGAGAATCCATGTTGCAGCATGACACCAAAGCTGGATGTGGAAAGAGCATGTGGAAAATGGACTGACTCTTTGTTTTGACTCTCAGATCCACGCCAACTGTCGCATCCGACGGGTGTATTTCTCTGACCGGCTGTACTCAGAGGATGAGCTCCCAGCTGAGTTCAAGCTGTATCTGCCTGTCCAGAACAAGGCCAAGGTGAGCTAGATGTGGGAAGGAGGGTGGGAGAACAGTGAGCCAGACTAGCATTTCTCTGCCTCCTCCTGCTGCCTTTGCAACCCAGAGTTTCTTCTGGCAGCAGAGCTCTTGCCAGCTTTGGCCACCAGCCAGGGAGCACCCTCTCTGTTGCCAGGGTGAGCAGTCTGTCTGCGGTGCCTTGTTGTGTAGCTTTCCTGCCAAAACACATGGAAATTGTCATTCCTATCTAGGAGCAGGGTGAGCTGTTCAGCTGCTCCCCATGGCCTCCCTGGTTGTGTTGAAGGACTCTGGGCAGTTGCAGCCTCCCGGCATCTCTCCAGAGCTTTCATCCATGACTCAGCTCGGCAGCTTTGCTCTTCAGAGCAGCTGCAGCTCCACATTTGTCTTCCAGGAGAGATGCTGTTTATGTCCCTCTAGCCCAAAATGAGTCCCCTGTGGTCTTTTCCTCACCCAGTGCAGACAGTGGTGCTTTGAGGGGAAAAGGAGACACCATGGTTGCCCTCAGGAGGAGATGCCAAGCTCTGCTCCTGTAGTGATGGGAGAGGAGTGAACATGCTGGCATATTGAGAGATCTTGAGCAACATGCAGCAATTTTGAGGCTTGTGAGGAAGCACCTTCTTTGCCAGGGCCAGCCTGTCCCAGTGCAGACAGTTCTTTTAGCAAAGAAGATTCCTGGGCAAAGTTTCAAGCTGCTGAGGGAGGATGTTGGGGGCTGATGGTAGTGGGAGGTAGAAGGCAGTGTTAACTGTAGGTGACACCTCTAGGGAACCTGTCACTGTCTTCTGGGCTGTAGCAGCCTCACAGAGGTGTCTGGGGAGTGCTTGGAGCCCTCCCAGTACTGTTGTCTTGTGCTGCCAAGTCTTGTAAGTGTCTCCTTTCTTCTCCCTGCTCTGTCCAGCAATAACACCACATTGGGAAGAGATGTTGGCGTGCAAATTGTACAGAGTCAGAGTTTTCCTGGCTGTTCTAAAAGTGCTGAGCCTAAACTCTGCAGGTGGCCTGGTACCCAGTCTTGTCTTGCTCAAAGTGGCCACTGTGCCTCCAAAGAAGGGATTCAGCAGGAATTGTGGAGTTAAGTGTATCCTCTTGAAGTTAGCAATTTTATTTTTTATTTCCTTGTTTTCCATCTCTTATATATGCTCTAAATATGGATGTAATACTTGTTCTTGAAAAGTTATTAAACATTTGGCTCTATAAATCTGCTTCTGTCTTCTTCCTCCTTTGATGGATTCTTAACTTCCACATTTTAGTGCTTCAGAAAGTACCAGAGAATTTCATTGAGAACCCAGATGTTAAAATTTGCCTCTGAACCTGACTTTGATCAGCACCCTCACTGTTTGAGGGATAGCACAGATGAGAACAGCAGCCATCTGGTGAGAGGAAAATTAGTGAGGTTTCCACAGAGAAGACAGAAACTGTCTTCAATCCAGAAGTGCCACTGAAGTTTGTGGTACTATGACAAAAACTCACGCTGTTCATGAAAATGGGTTTTTCATTCCCTTTTTCCTTGAAGCCATTTTTCCCAGGGGTGACAAATTAGGCTTACTTGCCTGTTAGGGCACAGTTTTGTTGGCTGTGTAGTTACCAACTCACTCCAGCTCTCAGCCAAGCCTTTAGCAGCACGAGGCACACAATAGCCTTCCAGCTGCCAAATTGTCCCTTTCCCCAGGGATCAAAGGGGAGGTTCAGCAAAGCAGCATAACAGGAGCGGAAGTCTTTTCCTGTGCTGAAGCTGCCCTTCCCTGCCTCAAACCAACCTGCCTTTGTTGTAGAAAAGCTTGCAAAGGGGAGGCCAGAGACCCCATCAGTAGTGGGGTGAGTCTGGGAGTAGATGATGTCTTTCCTGCCTGGGGCCAAGCCCCCCATCAGTACTCTGGAGGGCAGGTACCAAAGGCTGGGACTGATCCTTCCCTGGGCTCTGCAGTGAATGGGGAAGACTTCACTTCTGTTACTGCTCTGTAGAACAAAGCTGCTCTCTCCCAGGAGGAGGAGAGCCTGCTGGGGGACATCTGCCGTAGATTCTGGGTTTAATCCTGACCACTAAGACCCCGCCTGACGTAAAGGTTTGGCATGTCTGTGCACTCTCTCTCTGCACCTCTGTGGCAAAGTGCTCTGGACACCTGTAACAGAGCTGCCTCACCTGCACCTTTAGAGCTGCTGGGCTTTGAACTGGAGGTGCTGCCACGTGGGGCTGGATTGCACCTGCTGAAGGCTTTCTGGAGAAGACCTCTGCAATTCTTCTAGCAGCTGAACAGCCTGGTGGCTCTAAGGAGCCTGGCCAAGGAAGCCCACATGAGAAAGCACCATCCATCTTGGACTGACATATGTCAAGGCTTGGCTGGACTCGATCTGTTAAGTGGAGTTGCACTGTATCATGTGGACAGGGTTGGCCTTATGAAGTCCATGGTGAGGCTTTCTCCATGTTTGCAAAGCTTGCCAGAGCTGGAGGAGCTGCTGAGCGGGTCCATCAGACCCCAGCAGGGTAAAATGTGCATCCTTTCCTAAAAGCCCTTGCTCAACACCGTGTATTTTTGGCAGTCTTTGGCAGCTGAACACTCAGCAGGAGCTGCTGCTGCCTTTCCCTGCCCTGCTGGGGCCTGTGCTGGAGTTGAGGAGTTGAGCTCACCCTGAGTGACCGGCCCTAATACTTCAAGAGGAGCTGGGCTCCCCTGGGCCCCGAGCTGGCTGCCTCTGCAGAGATCAGATGGGCCCTGCTGCCAGTTCCTGCCCGACCGACCTCCAGGAGCTGTGCCAGCGCATTTGCTGGAATGAACTCCCAGCCACAAACCCTTACATCCATATGGACCTGCTGTGTATTTTTAAATACGAAACAAAATACTGAATCTTCCTGTTTACTTGCTGCACAAAGTGGAGCATCATCAGATAGTGGCTCTTTCCTTTATAGCCAGATGCTTGGTGATTTACACAGTGTTCTTCCAAACTCTTTCTCTTCTAATCCCTCTCTCCCATCAAAACTTTAACCATCTCACTGAAGTGGGTGAAGTTGGATGCTGTCTCAGTGGGAGAAGAGGAGAAGAGGATGCTGCTGGTAGATGGGCCAGAATGTCAGAGGCATCCTGTCAGCAGCCCTTTCCCAAATGTGTACCTGTAGTGGAGCACCTAGCTTCTTACTCCTTTGGTTGTGGCTTTTGACGTGGCTAGGATGCAACATCTTCCATGGAAAGAGTGGAGGAATGCAGGAAGGAGCGGGGGACAGAGATAGGAATCATGGATGGCTACTGCCTCCTGCTCCTGGGACAGCCCTAGCTGGGTGTGAGAGGTGGGCTGAGGGGAGTCCTGGTTCAGTGCAGGCAACCTGTGGAGAAAACATCTTAAATATCTCCTTGTTCACCTTTCTGTGGGTGGCCTGCTCCTTCCTTCCTGCATAAGTCCTTGTTGCATTTCATGTCTGGTGGGAGAGAAAAGAATCTTTGTGGGGAGCCCTGGTTTCAACCCGGGGCAGAGCAGGGCCAATCCAAACATCAGTTTTCGTTCTCTGCACCAGCTTTTCACCTTTGTCTTCCATGGCTGGGACAAGGTTCTGCACTTGGACACTTCGATCAGGACCTCAGTGCTGGGAGCTGCTTTTTACATGTAAGGCAGAGCTCCCCTTTGAAAGCTTGGGTGCTGAAATACACTGAGTGCACAGGCTGCAGCTCCTTGGAGCAAGGGACTCCCCCTGGGCTGGGCCAGCAGCAGCAGGCTTGGGCTGGAGCAGCTGGCAGTCACTGGTGTGAGCCAAGGCTGGGACATCCCAAGGCTCCAGTGGCTCTGCCTGGGCAGGTGGCAGCTGCTGGCAGGGCAAGCAGGAGACGGGGTTTTCCTGGAAAGCTTTCTCCATTTGCTCTGCTGCTGGGGCAGAAGAATCCTGTGTGAGTGTCCAGCCCAGCAGAGTGGCAGGACTGTCCCTGCCTGTGTTTGTCCCCTTGCACTTTGTCACCTTCCTTATCAAGTGGGTCCTGACAAAGAAGCACAGAGCTGTGATCACAGAGGGATAAACGGGAATCAAAAAAATCTGGGCCAAACTCTGCTTCTTGTCCATTCTGCATCTCCCTGGATGTCTTGGGCCAAATGTTGTCATCTTTATAGAGGGATTGCACCTCCAGGGCGACATTAATCCTTTGCAGCTGTTGTCTAATGTGGGGCAGGCAGTGCTGGAGGCAAGGGAAATATTTATTTTGAGTTTTACCACTGGCCACCACCCAGGAAAACCAAGTGACGGTACTGGGGACTTTGGACACTTCGCACGCAGAGAGAGCTGATGTTCCTGCCCTGCTGGCGCCTGCAGGAGAGGGGTGAGAGCTTCCCCTGGCAGGCTGCAAAATGGGACCACCCACACACAATTTATTTGGATAAGGGAGCTGTTGTGCCCCCTGAGAGCTAACCTGGGATGCAGTGGGGAAAGCCTCAGAGCCGCTAGAGGTGAGATGATGATGGATGCCAAGTTGTGCTGAAGCAGACCTGCAGCCCATTTGCTTCACCACCACTTCATGAGTTGCTCCTGCAGCCCCAGAAATTATCTTCTGTGAGATGAGGGGTCCCAGCAGCCCCGGGAGCAGCCTGGGGGCTGTCCGGTGGGTGCGAGAGGAGGAGAGGGGCATGAGCCCCACACACAGACACACAGACAGACACACAGACACAGACACACACACAGGTGCCGAGCTCAGTGTGGTTGGTGGGTGCATCCCACCCGCCCTGCCTGCAGCGAGCACACGCAGCAGGCTCAGCCCCTCCCAGGGCCCCGCGGCCCTTCCCTCCATCCCCGGCATTGTTTCCTCCGACCTTGAGCTGGCCGGTCGCTGCTCGCTGCATCCCAGCCCCAGTTCTTCCTCTGCGCTGAGCCCGGCTTCCTCTGTGTTTTCCGGGTCCTTTCCTCAGCGTGAACAGGGGATCGTGCCCTGGCTTGCTGAGGAAGAGGAGGATTCTCCAGAGATGGTGCCACTCAGGCAGAGAGCCCCTGGCAGCGCTGGTCACCCCCTCACGCACACCCCAGCACAGCAGGGCCTGCAGGACGCTCAGCTCCCAGGGTCTTTCCCAGGTCAGGCTCTCCAGCCTATTTCTGGGAAGCAGGGAGCTGCCTGGCGGGAGTGGATCCCGGCGGGGCAGGGCCAGGCCTGCCAGGGCCAGGCTCAGCCGCACTCGCAGTGCCCCACGCTCCCAACAGCCCCGTCCCTCCTAGCAGGTGCCTGCCCGCCCCCCCTGGGGTCCCACACCCACGGCTGGCCAGAGGGGAGCTGACCCCGGTGTGGGCGTGCAGGGCAGCGCAGGAGCCTCCGGCAGAGCCTGGGCGCCGCTGAAATGCTGGGCTTTGTCTCCAGCGGGTCCCTTACTGCTGTCCATGAGCGTTTCCAGATGGCCCTGGGCTCCTGGCACCAGCTCTGCTGCAGCATCCGGGGAAAAGTGGGAGGGGGTGGGAAGTGCAGTCCCCGCTCACCAAGCGTGGCGGCCTGGGCCTCTGCTCCCAGCATCACTAATTCCCGCTGGGGAATCGTTCCCAGCTCCTGTCCCACCCTGAACCAGCAAGGAGGCCCCTCCCCTGCCGTGGAAGGGATACCATGAGCAGCTGGCCCTGGGCATCCTTGTGCAGCTCTGCCTTTCCCTGCGAGCCAGGCGTCTTTCCAGGTACCAGGCTTTGGGGTCTCAGCCCTGCACCCCGTCGAGCCCTCTGTACCCCCAGGAGAGAAGGGACACCCTGCTGCCGTGAGAAATACATCTGCTGTCGGAAATGCATCTGCCGCGGGAAGCGCATCCAGTGTGGGAAATGCATCTGCGCTGGCCCCTGGAGCAGTCTCTGCGGGGGTGGGAAGAGTGAATCCCGCCCGTGCTTTCCTCGTGCCTCGCCTTTTGGCCAGGTTCATGGTTTTTGGCAGCTCCTGGTGCCTGCCTGGCCCCGGTTCAGCACAGGCTGGAGTGTCAGGCTGCCCCATGGCGGGGCTCCCGGCTCAGCAGAGCTGTGGGTCCTCCCTCAGCTCTGAGGAAGACCCACGAGAGCACAAATCTGGGCAAAACCGAACTGAAAGAAGTTAAAAGCCAAGGAATGTGACCCAGCAAGGCCTGGCTGATGGAATACAACAGCCCTGAGCCACTTGGAGACCTTTTTCCACCCACTCCCCCCAATTCCTCAGGGGTTTTCTGTTCCTGATTTTGACTTCTCGCTTGGCTGCAGCGATGTGCTGAGTGTGAGCCAAACGCGTTTTCCAGGGAATCGGCTCATGGCTGGAAATCGCTGCCCAGTGTGGGCAGGAATGGAGGCCACAGGGTTCCCCCCCAGGACCAGGAAAGCGAGGCGAGAGCCAGCATCAGTCCTTCCCTTTTACAGTATTTAGTGGCTGACGAGTGGCTGGGCAGCTCAGGGTAATTCAGTGCTGGGAAGTGGTTGTAGCAGTCGGGAACTGAGCCAGCAGCTCTGGGCTCTGGGGAGGGGGAAGGATGGGGGAAACACAGAGGCTTCATATCCTCATCCATGAAGTGGGGGACCCCTCCCACCCACCCGCCAGGGCTGGTGGGAGGGGATGAGGGCAAAGGAGCAGCTGGAGCACCAGGGCAAGGGGAGCAGGTCAGGGGTGCACCAAGATGGAGGTGCCCGGGGGAAAGAGGCAGGGCACAGGTGGTGGCACAGTGCTGGCCCTGGTCCTGCTGCAGGGGAGGCTGGAGGAAGCAAGGATGCTGACTGGAGTCAATCTCACATGGGAATGCTCCCCAATTCCACAGGGTCATCCCCAGAGGGATGAGTCAGGTTCATACAATCCCCTTGCCCAGCACAGCCCAACCAGCCTCCCCGCCACTCCAGCAACTGTGCCAGGCCTGCAGCTGTGCACCTGCAGCTACAGAGCAAACCTGGCTCTGACTGCCGCCCCTGTGATCCTCACATCACCAGCAGAGGCAGGGACACCACTACCTCCATTACCGCCTCTTCCCATTAATGGCTGAGCAACATTTTCCCCCAGACAAAGCCAGTTTCCTACCCCTGAAGTCTAATCTTTCCCACTCCCATGATTATTTCCCTGATCTCTGCAGCAGTCGTGACTCCTCTTGCCTTCCTCTGCCGAGACAGCAGTGGTGAGACAGGATATGGCCACCCCTTCCCCCCAGGAAGCTCGACAGGGCCGCGTGGGGACAGGGAGCTGAAGCACCCTGTGAAGTGGCTCCAGGAGGGTCCCCCAGCTGCTGCCGGCCCCTGCACGGGGAAGGGAGGCGGCTGCCCGGGGCTGAAGAGCGGTGCTGGCTGGGGGAGAACAAGGCACCCTGTGTTCCCAGCCAGGCCCTTGTCACTGCCATGGGAGCTGCTGAAAGGCCGCTCTGTCCACTGGTAGGGGTGGGAGGGCTGCTTTAGCTGACCCCCCTAAAGTGGCAGCCCCAGGGCAGACTGCTGCAGGGACATCACTGGCCATGCAGGGTGACCCCCAGACAAGCTCTGTAACCACAGAATTTGCCCAGTCCCTCCCGGGGCATCCCCGCGGCAGGAAGGACGATGGCACCACAGCTCTCTACACACCTGACCCGTTTAATGGACATACAAGGCGGCCGTGCCCACTGCCCTGCCCACAGGGCCACTGCCCAGATGGTCACCTTTCGTGCCCCAGGGCTCCGTCCCACGGTGGCAGCAGCAGGACCCAGACTGAGCTGAGGGTTGCAGAGGTGGCATCTCCCAACTCACGCAGTCTTTAGGCACCACATCCCTGTATATCCCCGTGGTTCAACAGGAAACAGCCACGAGCTCAGCCCTCCTGTGCCACTGCAGGTGCCAGCGGCTGAGACCTGCCAGCCCGCAGCATTCGTGAGCAGCCCCCAGCCCACACAGCACCCGAGCTGCAGCAGGCTCGCTCAAGAGGAAGGGACCCTGCAGGGACCTGTGGCAGATGCAGGCACGTGATGGGTGGCAGCCGGAGGGTCACGGCTAGGGGACGCACAGGCACTGGGGAGCAGGCAGGGCCTGGATGCCCTCCAGCCCCCCCATGACCATCCCCGGTCCCAGCCCAGCTGCTCTGGAGAGGCTGGGGGGGTTGGGCATCCCCCCTTTTCTGAGGCTGGAGCCATCAAGCAACAATGGGGTAGAAAGGCTGAGGCCGTGGTGAGGGTCAAGGGGAGGGGGTGTCAGGCCCATCTTAGCACCATGGTGGTGGGGGCAGTTGGGGGAGGGAGCCAGGGTCAGACCCACTCCTGCAGGGAGCGCTTGCAGTACAAGAGCATTCGGGGTGCGCCCTTCCTCTGCATCTGCACGATGACATAGATGAGGCCCAGGATGCAGAGCAGCAGCACCAGCAGCACCAGCACCATGACCACGCTCATGGTGCGTGTGTACTCGTCGATCTGCACCACCACGTCCACGTCCCTGCCTGGCTGGCCATCTCCCTCGGTGTAATCCTCATCTTCTTCTTCCTCCTCCTCCTCCTCCTCCTCCTCCTCACCTTCAGTCCCCCCATCCCCATCAGGGTTGAAAGGGGGTCGGTCCACATCGGGCCAGCGGGGATTGGGGTCTGGGACCAGCTCCGTGTGACAGCCCATGAAGTCCCGTAGGATTGATTTGGGATAGCCTGGCTCTGTCTTGAGACGCTCATTGTCGAACTTCCAGTACTTTGTGCCTCTGTAGAAGTAGGTGGAGGCTGGGGGAGAGAAGATGGAGCCAAGGGGTAAGTCGGCGGGCACAGGACACTGCAGAACCTGGGCACCCCTGCAGATGCCCAAGACAGCAGGTTTTGTTCCAGGACTGATGAAACCCTTCAGAAAGGGATTCACGCAGGCTCCCAGACACTCCCCTAGTCCATCCCATGTGGCCAGGCTATCAGAGGGATAATCTCATCCCTGAGACCCCCACCACCCACCCCTCTCCTCCTCTACTTACAGGCATCCGGGCTGAGGAAGGCTCCCTTGGGCGAGGGAGGGATGCCCACCCAGACAGAGATGGGCTTTGGGTACCCAGGGTCCACCGAGCGCGTGTCCTCGTTAAAGCGCCAGTATCTGGGGAGGGAGGTGGGGAGAAGGTGAGGAGCACAGGGGTCCCCACTGCCCAACACTCTCCCCCTGACAGGGGCCAGGAGGCAGCAGAGCAGGGAGAACCCCACAGACACTCACCTGTCCCCACGGAAGAAGAAGGTGTGTCCTGTGGGCTCCCACCAGACGGCCGTGTCAATGCTGTCATAGGGGATGCCCTGCCCATAGGTGACCAGGGGCTGTGGGTACCCAGGCTCCAGGTTGGCTTCTCGGAAGAGCCAGTACCGGTCACCTAGAGGGGAAAGAATTGGAGAAGGTCCTGCCCAGCTGCTGTGGCAGGTGCACAAATGGATAGCGATAGTGGTAGCTGCCTGTGGCCCTCCACACCCCTTGGGATCACACAGCAGCTGTAGCTCAGGAGGTGGGTCAGGATAGGATGAAGCCAACCAGCTCTCAGCAGCTTTGTGGGGGGCACTGGGGTCTCACTTCCACCTGAGCACTCCCATCCAGCTTCCCTGCTCACCTTTAAAGAAGACGAACCTCCCGTCGTGCCTCTCGTAGGCAGCATCGATGTCCCCAGGGAGGCCCCGCCAGAAGTGTCCGATGGGCATAGGGTAATTGTCCAGCACCCGGTTGTGCCGAACCCTCCAGAACCACCGGCCCTGGAAAGAAACAGGGTGTTAGCAGAGGATGGGGAGGACACAGGGACACAGTCACCTTGCTGAGGGGTCCTCCCACCCACAGACCCACTACATCCCCAAGGAAGGGGCAGGATGGGGTCCTGGCAGGTACCTTGAATACAAACATCTCCCCACGCAGCACCGCCACTGTGTCAAAGTCCCCATCGCAGATGTCAGGGCCATACTGGTCAGGTCGGTCTGGGCTGCCAGGTTTGGGTGGTCGCTCTGGTTTCCCCGGAGAGGGAGGTTTAGGGGGTCTCTGGTCTGGCCTGCCAGGTCTCCGGGGTGTCACGGTGGGTAAAGGCTTGGTGGGCTGAGGGTGCCCATCTGCGGTACCTGGATCGGGCAGGTGAGAGAAAGGATGTGGTGGTGCGGACCAGCAGCACCTGTACCTCAGTTTCCCCACACACATGCCCAGAATCCCACCTCTGGGATGATCCCCCAGCTAGCTCCTCACCGTAGAGCTGCTGGATGCCCCTGAGGTCATCCTCGGGCAGCTGGAAGTTCTCTGTGTCCATCCACTGGTAGAAGGGGGCCATGATAGCACTGGGGTTGCTGGAGTGCTCCAAGCCCAGCGAGTGCCCCAGCTCATGCACAGCCACCAGGAAAAGGTTGTTCCCTGGATGGAAAGGCACCATCAGCAAGAGGGGGTGGAGAACATGACACATGAGGTGGACCCCTAGACCCAGCACCCTGCAAAAGGGGTGCTCCAGTGGCATCAGCCTGCAGGTGGGTCCACCCATGGTGGACCTGCTCTCCCTGCCACTCCTGTCCACATCAGCAAAAACTCCTCCTCCCCCAGCCCAGATGGTCACCTTTACCACCTTCTTGGCCCTCAACTCACCAGACACATCCGCATTCTCCAGCGTCCAGGGCTCATCCAAGTCAAAATGCGTGTCCCCTCCCATGCCAGGGCCAGGAAAATAGGCATGAGCCAAAAATCCCCCAAGGCCATCAAAGGGAGAACTGTCTCCATGGAATCCAGAGGCAAAGAGCACCATGATGTCAGCCTCCTTCTTCCTCTTCTGCCGGATGTCCTCGTAGGCCACCTCCCGGAAAACCAGCGGCGTGGCTTGCTCCCACACCCGGAAAGCTCGTCGGACAGCCTCGAACGAGTGGTACCGACCCAGCTTCTCCGTGTAGTTTTGGATGCTGTGGATACAGAATTCACTGGGGAAGGCCTGGAGCAGCACTCGTTCCCTGAGGGGATCCATGGCTCTCCATGGGCTGGGGGCAGGGAATCCCTGGCAGTGCTGGGTACCTGAAGGTGAGGTGGTTCTGGCTCCAGCGCCGCCCTGTCAGCGCGTACCGCTTCCGACGCATGTTGGACTTCATCCGCGCTCCAAACTGATCCGGGACCCCACAGCGGGGACGTTTCATCCACCTGCCAGGAGGACACCGAGCCAGGGCTCAGCCCACCACAGCCAAGGTCCCTGAGGGGTCACGGCACCCACAGACAGCAGGGACAATACCCTGGCTGCAGAGGCGCAGCCCCCAAATGGGGAGAAGCAGCCCCCAGCGGGGACAGTACCCGCTCTTCCAGGTGCCGGCAGAGCCCTGGAGCTGTCCAAGAAAACCCCAGAGCCTGAGAGCAGAGCTGCCATCTGCTTAAACAAGGGGACAGTGGAGAAACTCACGCCTTGGTCTCCTCGTCCAGGACGCCGGTGACGGTGATGCCATAGAACTTCTGCATCTCGGCAAGCGCCGCGGAGAAGGTCTGAGCCGAGCGCATGGTGGACATGCGGCGGCTGGGCTGCGGCAGGTACCCGTAGAGCCGCAGCCATGCCTGCGCCGGGAGAGCCGCGCGTCAGCCCCGGCACAGGGACCCCGGGCTCCCCAGCACCCACTGGGCAAGGACCTGTCCCCCTGCCCAACTGGACCCCAGCCCCGGGTGCCTTCGCAGGGTCGGTGCCAGCTGCCAGTGGCACATGCCGGCCCCGAGCAGGCGGCGGTGCGGCAGCAGGGCACGGGGTCCCTGTCCTGCTCTGAAAGGTGGGGGACCCGGTGATCCCGGGGGGCTGCTGCCGGATGCCCCGGCTCCAGGGACACGGCAGCTGGCAGGGGGCCAGGCTGCCTGCGGGCTGTCCGTCCCCATCCTCCTCCAGAGGCGTCCCCTGGGAGCTGCTGAGGGATGTGAAGCCTGAGACCCCCACCCCGGCCTGCACCCACAAAGGAGCTTCTGTCCTGCGGGGCTGCAGCCCCAGGGCAGGGGGCAGGAGGGTGCTGGGGCGCGCCGGGGCTCTTCCTTCCTGCCCCAGCCTCCGCCTCCCCTTGTCTGCTTTAATTGCATTTTATTTTTATCTTTATATTATTCTTTTATAACTTTCTTTCTTCCTCTTATTCTTTATTTTGCAAATTAGGGGGGTTTTCCTTTTAATCTTTAAAGCTTTTTTTTCTAAATTCCTTCCAATTCTTTTTCCTTTTCCAAGTCTTATTCCTCTTCCAAGTCTTTTTCCTTTTCCAAATCTTATTCCTCTTCCAAGTCTCTTTCCTTTTCCAAGTCTTCTTCTCCAGGTTCTCCAATCCTTTTCCTATTCCAATTCTTTTCCTATCACTTTTTTCTTTTTTTCAAAAATGGCTAAACATTTTAATTTCTAAAAACATTACATCTATTAAATTCTTCTCCCCCCACTCCCCTTCCCCCGGCAGGGCGGTGGAGCGCAGCCTTTATCAAAAGCCCTTTCCCCCCCTCCCCCGCCGGTCACAAAGCGCTTCCTCCCCACACCCCGCGCCCGCTGCCCGCCGTCCCCGGCGGAGACCCG